>CM031239.1:211592277-212142277 GCA_018340775.1 Taxus wallichiana var. yunnanensis
GCTTATGGCTGAAAACAAAGATTCAGAAAACCTTGAAGAAAAGGATGATTGCATTAATGGGACATAAGACCAGCTGAGAAAGTTGATTCTCTACCCATGGTTCTATTTGTTGCAACTAGTGATGAGTGGTATTCTAATATCACCTTCTTTCTCACTTACGGTGAGTGCCCAACTCATCTAACCTCAAAGGAGAAGCATACTATAAAGCTCAGATCAGCCAGATATGTCATCTGGGATGACGGTTTATACAAACATGGAATTGATGGCATCTTCTTGCGATGTGTTGACAAGCCACAATAGTAAAGTTACTTGAAAGTTTTCATGATTCAGCATGCGGTGGTCATTTTTCCTCTTCCATGACAGCACACAAGATCATCCGGGCCAGGTACTATTGGCCAACGCTATTTCGGGATACAACCACCTGGGTAGCAAAATGTGAGCTTTGCCAACAATTTGTTGGCAAACCAAAATTGGCTGCTTTTCCCCTCAGCCGGTCGTTATTGACGAACCATTCAGGTAATGGGGAATTGACTTTATCGAGAGCACTCCATCCCCAATCGAGTGTCGACATAGTTATGTCCTAACAACGAATATATTACTTCACCAAATGGGTGGAGGCCATACCTGTTAAGAATGCCACTTCTGAAGTTGTTTGCAACTTCATCAAGGAAAATATCATCGTGAGATTTGGTGTTCCACACAAAATCGTTGCTGATAATGCTTCCAATCTTTCCTCTCGGGAAGTTATCAATTTTTTCTATGAATACAGGATAATCTTGGCCCACGCCTCGATTATTACCCCCAGGGAAATGGTCGTAATCCAGTAATAAAAACTTAGTGACCATCATACGGAAGCTAGTTGATGAGAATCAGCAGACGTGGCACAAGTCATTTGTATGACGCTTTGTGGGTGGACCACATTACTCCCAAGAGGTCTCTCGATATGTCACCTTTTCAAGTATTATATGGAATCGACACCGAGCTTCCCATTTCTGTAGAACTTCCTGCTCTACGCTTGGCACGAGCAATCGAAGATGAAACTTTCCAAAATTCTCTTGAAAAGAGGATCATGTATCTAGCAGAGCTTGAAGAAAAGAGAGTAAGAGTGGTCGACAGGATCACCGAACATCAGAATCAAGTCAAGAGGCTATTTGATAAAAAGGCCAAGTAGAGGGATTTCCAGGTGGGAGATCTCATCCTTCTATGGGACAAGCGAAGAGAGCCAAAAGGCATGCACGGAAAATTTGATTCTCTATGGAGGGGACCTTTCAAGATCAAGTGGCTCAATGGAGAGTATAGCTTCTATCTCTCATATCCGGATGGAACCGAGCTCCCACTTCCCTATAGCGGGCAACATCTCAAAATATTCAGGAAGTAGAGCTTGCTCTCTTCTTTGTATAGTTTTCTTTGGTTGTGTGTTTGTTTTTGTCATGTGTTTGCTTTCTGTTTGTTGTGTGTTCCTATTTTCCCTTTTGGTCACCCTTGTTTTTGACTCTCTAACCCAATGGATAGGCACATGTTGATCTGGGATTCTCTACCCTTAAGCTTCACTTAAAGATAGTCCCTAGAAAGAGCCAGCTGTTATCCTGCAAAATTGATAAGGGCAATTTTGCAGGTAACCATACCAAAATTTTGTTCTGGGTCCTTCGTCAAGGTCCCTCAGCATTCGAATGGCGTAAAATCCCTTTCAGAAAATCTAGTTTTTCAAACTTAGTCATTTTGGTCCCTTTTTGGCTGGGCGCACATTTTTTGTTCATGCAACACAGAAGTTATTTGTGCCCCCTTATATTCCTTTGGCACACCCTTTGGAATGTTAACACAATATTGTTGCACCTCCCCGTGATGCACCTTTCTTGCATGTGCCAAGGCGCATGCCAACCTGTCAACAACAAAAATGTTGCGCCCTTAAGCGGTGCGCCAAAGTGCTCAAAATCCCATGTTGATAGTCCTAAATTTGCGCTAAAGGCGCAGATAGTTTCTTGCTGACAGATGCATAACCACGCCAAAGGGCGTAAATATTTTCATGTCGACATACTTTTTGGTGCGCCCTTTAAAAAGTTGGTGGCACATTTATTGCACCTTTTTCTATATATAGGCGCATCCACCCTGTCATTTTCATAATTGAAAAACACGTGAAAACTTTATTTCTCTGCACCTGTCAACGCTTCCTTATCATCCTCGTGTCACGTTCGTGGACCCCACTTCATTCCTCCCAGTCTATATATCTCCTGGTAAGTGGCTCTTGCTTTTCTTGTGAGTTTTTTGCTTGTTGCTTTGCTATGGTTTTGCTTGCTATTGATTAGATATATAAACCTAAGTGGCTTCCCCCAAAACCAGTCTTCCCCTCCTTCCAGATCTGCTGCCTGGAGGGCTTTGTCTCAAAAAATGAACCCAATCTTCTCTCGCTCTGTCCCCCTTCACTGTCAAAATTCATGTTGAAGGAGGCCTAAAAATCACAAAAGGAAAGAAAACCTAAAAGTTATCATTTCCACCCCGATTTTTCTCTTGGTGCAATCGCCATCCTTGTTACAAAAAACACAGTTGTGCCAAGAGGGCGCACTGTCCCTAATTGCAACACGCATCCTTCCTGCACCATACAAAACTAGAAAATCCTTACACAGGCACAGCGCAACCCTGCTTACACCAACAAAGTTTGTCATGCAATCTCTTCCTGCACCATGCCAAAGGCCCCTTAGCACACATAAAGTTAGTGATACACCTTTTAATGTTGCACCCCTTGGCACACCAAAATTCCATGCAACATGTCCCATATCTACACCATTGGCATCCTACTCCCATGCAACACCAAACTTATTTGTGCCCAGTTTAAAACCTTATATATTGGTGCAGGCACAAATTTTTACAACAACATTGATGTTATGTGTAAATTTTATGCACCCTGCGCCCTTTGGCACTGATTTCTTCCTTACAACACTCCATTTCAGTGCACCATACTTTTGACCCTACACCCTGCAATTTTCCTGTGCCCTGCGCCCAGAGGCTTTTAAATTGCTAACTCCTCATTCTGTAAAGCTTTGATGGAAGATCTGACAGCTAACATGGCTCTTCTACGCATTGGACTTCGCTCCTTCTTCTTGCAGATCAGCAACTGAACTCAGATTCACATATGTCTACATCAAGCAAAAGGCCAACCAAGTCAAAGGGTAAGGCCAAACTCACAGAGGAAGAGATGAAATACAAATATCAAAGGGTCAGAATGCCCGAGTCCCAGGCAGAATGTGACCTAGACATCAGAGATTCCGAACTTGGCCACATCGACATGGAGGATTTTTGGGCCAGAACTAGGAGGGTCACAGGTAGTCCTTGGATGGACAAACTAGTGGGCAGTGGTCTACATTTCACTGGGAATCCCGTCAAGTGTAGTAAATAATGAATTTATGATGGTGGTGGCCCGCTGTTATAACAAAGACACAAGGTGTGTCGAGAATGAAAAGGGCGAGGTCATAATCAACCTCACTACCCGACACTTCGAGATTATGCTAGGTATTCCCCACCACCGAATTTTGTGGCTATAAGCCAAGAAGACTGCATCAAGGCATGGGAGGAAAATGAAGACAAATGCACCCAGTTAATGAATGAGGTGTACCTAAAAATAAAAAGGTAATAACCAGGTGGCCACAGGTTATTCACCGCAGTGACTTCTCTGAGGAACTGAGTGATACCATCACATTCCTAAGTAGGTATTTGGGCTTTCTAATGCCCATTACTTCCACAAATGGATGCTCAGGTATCTGAAACAATGAATAAGAACGTGCTTGATCAACATTTTGAGTGGGTAGAAATCATCAAGCAGCACCATCTCTGAGCAGCTCCAACAACTCACCACAACGGGAGGTTCTACATGAACTCCTACGTAGTCTACACTGCAGCCTCAGAGAGAGACTATCCAGCTACTGAGCCGATGCAGGGTATGGCCCCAGTAAAAATATATGAATACTACCTAGAATTGAAGCTAGAGAACAACATCCCACAATTCACCAAGATCAATGATGCCTTCTTCTACGGCATCATCTACCTATTGAGGCCCAATATGACTCATGGTCGATGACCAAGAGCATAGTCATGGAACCGAGAAGTGGGGGCATTATTTACACAATTCCCCACTTTCACCTATCTCAGAGCAGCTAACTTCTTGGGAGAGCCCACCAAGTTACCAGGTATGCAGGCCCTAAGTTGATCCTGTTGGAGCTATCCAGACAGCTCATAACATATCACGAGAAGTGCCTAAAAGGAAGAAGGGTGGAACTCCTTTCCCCTCACAGTGGGGTAGGTACACCTACACTTTCTCACACCAAGGCCCGAGGAAATGTTCGCAGAGATGGAATTGCTTAATCTAAAGCACAATTTCTTGACAAGGCCAACCTTTGATCCACGGAATTGCCTCCCAAAGGCAAAACTCGATCCGATCCACGTTCCATAGATCGAGGATATCTACATCGACCTGTATCACGAGGTCAACTTAGGAGAAAGGATCACTCCCACCTGGCCCGCATAAATTATTCAATATGGCATGGCCATTGTTCCAAAAGCTTTCCAAACAACCGATCAAGAAGTTGATCAGGTATATCTAGATATGGATGGGGACAACTGGCCATTTGCCGAGATCGACAGACAAAGGCACCTCAGACCATTGAGGAGAGGGTTAAGGGCACATTGCATCACACATAGAGCATTGGTGTAGAATGAATGGCCTCATCTACCTTGGAGTAGATTTCACCATGTCCCCTTTGGGCAATGCACCTGCTAGGTCAAGCATTTTCCAAAGGGAAAAGGTAAAGATAAAGAGGGAGAATCAAGCTCCGCTCAAGAAGAAGCTCCTGAGAGCCCTCCTCCCACCGCACAGAACAGGTTACAACCCTAGTACCTCCAGAGAAAGAAGTGGCGAGAGAGTGTCCCAATAGGCACATCCACTCAGGATGTTGCCACTACTACAACTGTTGAGTTTCCTTCCATCCCTTCTCCCTCTCCTCCTTCCCCTCCTCATGTGACTCAAGTGACCATTCCTTTGGTTGTATCCTCTCCCCCATCTTCTATTGTTCCCCCTTCCTCTTCCTCCATCTTCTCTTCCCTCGCGAGCTGTCCCCCACCATTTCTTCTCTCATCTCTCATCTCCCTTCCACTCCCACGACTACCTCCCCTGCAGTGTCTCTTCCTCCTCCCGTGAGCACTTTCTTGGCCTCTCTCTTGATGCCACCACCAAGTGTCTCACCCATTTCCCTCATCCACTACAGCTACTCCCTTCTTCACCTCTGGTCCCACTCCCTTAAGTCCAGCATGGATCTCCCAGCACCTGAGTCAACATAAGAGGAAAGTCCCCATTACACCTATGGACTTCTCCGTCATCCCAACAAAAGGGGCTAAGAAGCAAAAAGCCTATAACCCGCTTCTCTCAGAGTGCATCGGAGAAAGAGTAATGGAGATTGTGTATCCCGATCCCACAAAGGATAAAAAGATCTGTCCCCTACATATTATATAGTGATGCAGGTCACAATGGGAATGTCATCCGAGAGCCTTCAAGGAGAGGCCCTATCTGCATGGTGGATGCCCTTTGCAAGAAACTTCAAGAAGAAAAGGAAGAGAAGAGGCTACTAAAAGAGCAGAATAAACATCTTCTCCATGCCCTACAGAAAATGGGCAGTGCACCTCCTATAACTACCACTGAAACTCCTGAGGCCCTTAGTCAGGATAAGATAAATGAATACACCAAGATTGGTGAACAAGGCATGGCAGTATCTGCCTAGAGAGACCAGATCCTCAAAGACAATGAGGAAGTAATCGTCAAGTTCACCGAGTTATATCAGAACATTGGTTGGGTGAACAAGGAACTCCAGTGATCGCAGGACCTATCTCTGAAGAGTTGGACCATGCTAGGTTGCAACATGAGACATTCCAGAAGATGCTTGACTGTTCAGCAAATATTTAGTTAAATTCAGCATCTTCGATCACCCCAGAGTACCCAACAAAATCCTTGCTTGCTTTGGACTACCGGGTTGATCAGATGGAATTTTTCCTAGAGAAGATAGACAAGGTCAAGGAGGAAGCCCTGGATGCAATGCATCAAATGGAGCAAATTGTCCTAAGGATGTCTCCGGGATTGCTCACTCCATCATTCACCTTGAGGAAGGCAGATGAAACCATCCTAGATCTTCAAAGAGATCGTCTCGCAAGGATTAGGGCCAGAAGTTACTTTTGACACTGAATCCATCAATAACCTTCTGGCCTGCCACGATTTTGTAGGGTACTTGATGGAGGTAGGTAATGAATATTTCAAGCTCCCTAAAACTCAGAGATGAACGGAGATTGTGAGGTCATCGGTGATCATACCAAGGGTCCTGCCCAGGATCAACTTCAGCCGATGGTCAACAAATTCATGGAGTACCGGCTCAATTCCACATTGCCTCTCCTGAGTAGAAGCAAGATACTCCCTTCCAGCCACGAGATGATGATGAATAGCCTTCCTCCTCTTGGCTTTCTTTTTGTAAATATCTAAAAGTATGTTGGCACAAATGATGACATCATCCATGTTGCACCATGGGATGTTGTCATCCACCAAGTTGTCCCAAAAGTCAACAGTTGACTTTTAGATATTTTGTAAATTTTTGTAATTAGTTGTTGGTTTCTTTTTGCCTTCTCTCTTCTCCTCCTATAAATACTTGAATACTTGTTGTATTCAAGTGGTGGACACTTTTTAGATAAAAAATAGAAGTGAGAAGAAAAGGCTTTGTACTTTTTGTAATAGAAGAAACATTAATACAAATATTAAGACTTTGTGCTGAATATGTGTGTTATGGGCATCTGATCTTTCTTATGTCAGATTTGTGCATTTATTCTGATTGGATCTATCTCTACTTTCTTGTCATTTGTTCATCAGTATTACTTTGCTCGTTTATGCAAGTAGGTTTAACTCCATTTATTACCAATCCCAAAACATAAACCCTCTGACCTTTTTGCTTTGGAATTCATTTATTTTCTCCCTTTGAACCTATTATTTCCTCGTCTTTCCCTCCATTCCTTTCTTTTCATAGTTGGAAGCACCTCTACTGGGATGAGATCCCAAACCCCGAAGGTAGAATATTGTGATACTTACAGTATTCTTCTTTGGTAGAATAGCAATAAACTAGTTTCGCTTTGATGTCTCAAAGAGGGGCTATGCCCTACACACTGTTGGCTTGTCTATCCATAGATCTACCCACCTCACAGATTTTTAGACCAACAGGGTAGACGTTGGTAAAGAAGCGAACACCTCCTTAGTATGGGTAGACCCCATCTGAGTAGGATAGTGCATGAGGTGCTATCTAGGGGGGGCGAGTTGGTTCGTAGATGAGGCATATGGCTAGCCACATGTGACTTGGGGTTGATGACCTTGCACACATGAACCCTCAAAAGAGATGGGTGAGTTAGAGAGACAAGCTCAATGAGTTGAGCTAGGATAGTCAAGTTGGGTGAGTTGGGTGAGCTCAATGACTTGGTTCAACACAAAGCTAGGTGATGTAATATAACCAAAACTCATTAGGCACGAATGGCTCCAAATCAACTCAATTATCCATATGCTCATATTATCCATCCACAACTCTTACTCACAACTAGCCCTCAAGATTTGCACCAATGTGACACCAGGAATTCCCAGGAGGTCACCCATCCCATGACTACTTTGGCCTAAGCGTGCTTAACTATGTTGCATCACCCAACTCTCCATTGAACCATCTTGCCCAACTAAACTCGCTAAGCTCACCCAACTCAACTCATCAAGCTCATCATCTCCAAATTTACCAACTCTTCTGAGGGTTTATGTTTGTGAGGTCGTCAACCCCAAGTCACACGTGGCTAGTCGTTTGCCTCATTTGGGAGACAACTCACCCCCCTAGATAGTGTCTCGTGCACTATCCTACTCGGATGGGGTTTTCCCATCCCGGGGAGGAGGTTGCTTCATGATTGTTTTTTGGCTTGTTGGAGGTGTTCTTGAAGGGGTGGATGTTGAAGATTCTCCATAGTCCATCTCGCTTCCTCTTTCTACTATTGTGATTCATCTTCCCCTCTATTTCATCATCTTATTCTTCCTTTGGATTTGGCTCCCACTTCTTATTTGGTGTCCTTGTGGTCATTCTTCCTTATGGTGGTGGTGTAAGAGTTGTATTGCAGACGTTGACCACCTTACCATCCTTAAAATTTGGCCAAAGATAGATATACACTCGGCATGTTTCCTTTCCAACTATAAATGTTGAGATCGGATTCAAGTCCATTTAATTCAATTCTATGGTCTCTGCATAAGTCTACTTTGCCGTGTAACCATATGTATTGCACAAAGTATGATACTCCATGTCTACCTTGTCAAGCACTAAATTTCAAGGGCTATGTGTCCTTGAATTTTTTTATCGTGCTTCTAAATTACCTGGTTATAAATGCAAATGGTAGTTTTCTCCAAGGTTTCATATCTCCATTCGTAGTAAGAATCACACACGGAAAAAGTGCTACATAATAACAAAGTATGTTTGTCCCTCTAGCTTTATGGGAAACTCCTAGGTATGCGCCATTAATTTTCGAGACATCATGCATCCTCTTGTACCACATTTCCATGTGCATCTTATATACATTTGTTATAGTGCCATCACATGTGTACTTTATGAATCTCTTCCTTAGAAACCTCTTCTCCACAAGATGCTCCCATTCTCTCCCTATTGGTCCATTTTTAACTCCAATCTCCCAAGATATTATAATCGACAAGATTGATCACCATGTTATTTTCTCTACCTTCTTATTCTATTTCTTGGCTTCCTCCATAATTCTCGCCATGATGTACAAATCAATATTGTATTTTTTCCCTTACACCATCTTATATGCAATTTCAAGAAATTTTGTGTTCACTTCAGTCCACCTCTTGGAAGCTTGCAACTTACAACATACCAAGTACATTGCCACTTTGGTGCTAGGGTTAGTGATGTTTGTGACATTAAAATCGTAGCTACCCCTTTGATAATGAAACTTGGTGGATATTTTTTCCACCACCATCTTTTAATGCATATCTAATACAATCTCTTCTTATTTATCTCTCAACCATGTCACCTTTCGAATTAATTGCATGGTGATACACATCCTTCTACCCACAAAATAGAAATAATATTCATGTACGCATGCCATTAATGATTGGAATAGTCACATAGGTTTTTGAAAAATGGAAATTCATATAGCTATAACACTCCTCCGGTTTCCAAAGTCTTACGCACTTGATCATCTAATACAATTTGGCCTTCTTCGGTGTGCCAACATGTTTTTACAAAGGTTTCATCCCTTATATCACTTTCATAGCTTGTGGCATAGTGGTTGTACTTGTTTATCTTCAAACTCCATATCTACAATGTCGAGGCCTTTCTAACAATGACATCTTGTGAATATTGCATCTGTGAGAACCAATCATCTAGGGAATCCTCTATTGTATTATTTCCCTTAGGTTCTCTCTTTATTGGTGTCATTGTTTATAACTAAAATGATATAAATGACAAGATTTAAACCCGAAAACTACGAGTTTTAGAAAAGTGTTCCCTAAATCTAAATACGTGTCTTCTCTAATCACTTTATTTGAGCTCTTAGTTACTTGGTGTCTTCCTATAGATAGTATAGCTCAAGCCTTGTTTTACCTAGCTCAGTCACTTCATAAATAATCATGTAACTTAATCCACCATGAAAAATCCTTTAGCTCAATATTCTCTTATCAAATCTCCAATGTCGTCTCCATTGCCACTTCGTTATCTAGAATCCACTCTTCTAGACACAAGAAGATATTTGGTCATTAGTTCAAACAATTTCCTTAGGTTGTCTTCATCGCTCTATTCACAAATTTATATAAATCACACAATTCACATTATTTGAAAAGAGCTTCAACTCGAAAGGTATATTTGTAACTATTGCTTACACCTATTTATAAATTTCTAATTTTTTAAGCATTTAATGTGGTAGGTGGTGGTAGGTGATCTTTTTCCCACTCTTTTCCACCAAGTATGGGTATTCCAAATTTTCCTTCCACACATGGAATGCATTACCTTTTTTCTTACAACTACTTCCTCACCAAGAACCTCTTGCATGTGCCCCTGCGTGCATATGAAACTACTTTCCTAGGATACATATCCTTTTATGCATCCCTTCCCACACCACACCTATCCTTTCTTTGTGCTTTATACCAAGTATTTTTCTTCCTACACTACTTAATTCACGTTATCCTTCCTTCTACATTAATTTCTTCTTGTTATCTCATCACCGAGCTTTCTTTTACACTACAAAGCAATACTTGATCTAGCACCATCCTTCCATTCATCATCATAAAGGATATATCATTTCTTTTTCATGTTGTTAGCTACTACCCAACACTAAAAATATGTGGGGTCCTTTGTGCATCATGCTTTAACAAATACATTATCTCCTGCACATGAATGCACTTATTAAATAATAAAAGAATTTTTTTAAAGGAAAATATAATCTAAATGGAAATGTTACCTTATTACAAAAAAATTGAAAACAATATTATTTATAAAAATCCTTCGTCCTACTCCCATTGAAGTAGCTAGGAAACATGGTGCCATCAAGCGCCTACAACTCGACATGTGCCTATCTCCATAATTTTGATTACTTTTAATGGTCCTAACCAATGCAATTTAAAATTCCTCGGGTGGTGTGTGAACTTAGAATCATATAGAAGAACTAACCCCACAACCGTAAAAGACGTGTTCCTAATGTACATGTCATGTCAAGCCTTCTATGTCTTTTGGATCTATCTCGCAATTATGTGTTGTTTATGCAATAACATTAATTTATCAATGCACTCTTCTACTACTTTTTTGTCTACAAATCCTCCTACGTGCGCAATGTGAAAGGATGGTAACATGATCTCAACAGTAATATTTCTTCAACGCAAAACACCAAGTAAAATGGTGTAGCTTTTTTCAACCTCTTAAAGGTGGTTTTCTACACTCAAAGTACAGGTTGATACTTTATCATCCCAATAATTTCTTCCAACATCAAATTTTTTTGTTAAGATCAGGCTCAAGATTATTTTAAATGCTTCTATTATACCATTAACAAGTGGGTGATAGGGAGTTGTCTTGTGATGAGCTACAATGAACTTTTCTAACAATATTCTGATTGTTTCATTAATAAAGTGAGTTCCCATATCACTTGTAAGGATCAATTTGTATCCATACCTACTAATAATATTCTCCCATAAGAATTACACATCTCGTAACAGATGGTACAATCCTTGGTAGGCAAAACTTCTTCCCATCTTCTCAAGTAATTAGTGTAAGTAATGATGTACCACTCACTGTTTATTGCGTTGCTAGCACAATTGGTCTAGCAAAAGCTATAACCCACTTTTTAAAGGTTTTGTTGATGATATAAGGTGTAAATTAATTTCATAGCTTTGTTATAGCGTTCTAATCCTTTGGAAATGGTCACAAGCCTTGAAAAACTCCTTTATATCCTTATAGAGGGTCTCCCACCATAGTCATGTGAGGAGTATCTTACACGCGGTGGCTTATCGAACATAATTTTCATCAACAATGCCACCATATTCCTCTTCCATAATTTATCGGCACTCATGTTCTAAAACACATGTGCACAATATCTCATCTCTACCCATTTTATAGAGATCTCCACCAACCAATTGGTAAGGTGCAACGCGTATAGCTAGTTGTTTCTTCTCCATAGTATTCATTCCTTTAGGTGTAATACATGTGTGTAAAAACACTACTATATCCTCTAAATCCATTGGTATGCACTACAACCTGAACAATTGAGCATCCAAAATTGTATCTTCTATATTCTGTGTGTCCTCACTAGAATTGATGCGTGAAAGATGGTTTGGTCCCAAGTTACTCTTTCCTGGATTCACTATTACTAAAAATTCAAATTCTTGGAACAATAGAATCCATCTACATATGCAACCTTGCAATACTATATTATTGACTAGATAATTGAGTGACATATGATCAATATAAAATATGAAAGGAGTTACAATAAGATGTTGTCTAAACTTATAAAGTGCAACAATCTAGTTTTGACACAATGTTGTCATGCGCCTTTGTCACATCACCTAGGAAAATCCTAAGTCCTCACCCAAAGCCCGCATAACTCCACTAGGTCCATCCTTGTATTTGACTACCAATATGTATTCCATGCATTCATGGCTAACATAACATGTAAATATACCATATGAAGAATATGAACTATTGTAACATGCATAGAGACAATTGATCATCAACCAAAAGGATATTTATATTCATTTTATTCATGATAAATTACAATAACCAATAGGTCAATCAATATCCATCCATAAAATAATGCACATGTAACAACCTCATTTTATACATTAGAACAAGTGAAATTTTTTTTTTTGATACGCATCCGGTTCTAAATACATAATTTAGAACTCACAAATCAAATAACCATTCTTATAACAGATAACCATATGCAGCTGTAATGACTCATAGTACCTCCGATCTATTCATTCCATGACTCGGTAATCAACCGATCTATTCATGAGTGATAAGAGTTGGCGTTTTTATTTAACACCCCACTCTTGCGGTTCTCTTCCCTATTCTGGGAATCAGAATGCTCTGTCCAAGGAACCTATCTGAATAATTGTTACTATTATTCATCGGAATCTCATTCCTTAGACTAGGTGATTTAGGACAACGCAATCGCGACTTGCGATACTTTGGCCAAAGATTTGCGGCATCTTTTATGTCTCGTATTCCTTAATGGCATACTCATCAATCTGAATACGTCCTTCACCCCATTCTTATGTTATGTAGAATGTCTTATACCGACTTCTTAATCGGTCCTCCTATCTCAACTTATTCACTCAAAACGGATTAGCAAGGTGATAACGTTATATGGATGCCCACGAGGACTAGGGATACAAAGACATACTTGGATCAACCCTAGTCAAACCAAAGGTGTCATGATAGCCCGAGTCTCCTAGGCAGCCATATAATGTGACCACATTCCTAATCGGTCCCAAAGTAACTCGTTCGAGATCAAGATGTAAATCTTAGCGATCAATGCAAAGGGTGTCGTCATAAGTCACCCGCATTGTTGTAACTTTGAGAAGATCCTAATCTTCTCTGAGGTACAACCTGCGATTGACTTGTGCCGTGCCAACCTTTAAATCTGCCTCGAAAAGATCTACTTATTAATAAGCGTTACGCATATTGAGTTTAAATTACATTAAACGACGTTTCCCTTAAGGTTATCCTTTCTCGATCCCCTGGTTCCTCACCTTAGGATGACCTTTCTTAATAAAAACCCTTTGCACAGAGATGTAATTAAGACTATGGTCTCATCAAGGAGTTCATAGAATATACATAATTCTAAATCAACGAAATTGGACAAAATCTCATAAACTTCACATGAGATTGCCATCCGAACCCCATCTAGGTTTATATCGCCTCTCAACTGAATTTATATCGTACTTAATAGTATCAAGATATAAATGATTAAGAATCCAATTAAACGTTGTCCTGGCATAATCAAGACTGGGATTAATAATTTAATTCAGCTTGTTTAGCGTTCTGCTTAGGTTTATTTTAACCCTATCTTTTAGAAAGATAGTGATTTAAATTTCAGTTTAGCTTCTGATAGAACATACAGGAACTGCTAAACAATCATAAGAATTCAGTCTCATATTCTTGCAAGCTTATATTGACAATCACAAAAGTCTCCAAATATATACAATAATAACAATGCTCTCAAGATATTTGAACCGAAGAAGGTCAAACTATCAAGATAAGAATACAAACACATAAGTAACAAATATCAATTTCTATTCCTTTCAGAACTAATCAAATACATTTTATGCATTCAGCATACTTGATACAATACTCAACGGAAGAAGAACATCTTTCCTCTTATAGTACATTTAAAGAAAATCAAACTGAATTCATCATAAACCAAGTTAAACAATCTGAACATCCTGTCAGATCTGCATGCTTTTACCACTTACGGCGACCATCTGCAAAATTTTTCAACATGGGTCAGTTCGATGAACTGAGCATGATAAGCACTAACTCTTAAAACAATTGCAATCCACCAACTGTTTTCATTAAACAACCTGTTTAAATGAGATCAATTCACCAAACAAGTATACATGTTTCAGACTATGCCTTTGTAATACAAAAATGACTACAAATGTGTAACTCTATTATCGTTACAGAATAGTCCTAAATACTTCTCAAATATTTCATCAAAATATTAGGGATCAAGAAGAACGAAAGTATTCTAATCATTTATCCATCTGAATTCCAAAAAAAAACAGCAAACCTCAGACAGATCATTTCATTCAACAGTAGAAGGAATATCATATTAAATCATGATTCCATCAATATGTTAAAAACAGTTCCAACGGTTAAATAAAAATATCGACATATATTTTCATAACAGAAGAGAAAGAAAACAAGTCATTCATATTTCCCTTGAACAAGTTCATGACTGTACCATCTCCTCAAATGGAAAGCATTCACCTTACATGCATACGAATAAGTCAGACGAGCCACAAGGAGAACCACTGTTTTGATAAAATCAAATATAACAAAACTCCCGTACAGTAGCTAACACGCCAATAGTGATGACTATCAACCAAACAGACTCTGCATGACCTCCCACACGAAGTGACATACAAGAGGATATTCACTGCCATTTCCTGTTGAGGTGCAGCCGACGACTCCTAAGTTCAATCAAGCTCATGAATAGGTATACATGCAACAGAAGACGTAAACATGCCAACAATCCCTTACATCAACCTACAGCCCATGCTAGTCCCTACTTAAACACAGTAAGGCTTTTCGACCCAAGGTCGAAATCAAAGAACTTCTATTATATCGCAGTCAACAATAGACTCCATGGCATTAAGCAATTGATGTTTCCCTAAGACTATGCCGAGATAATCACACAGAATTCCCGCAACATGCACAGCCTCATCGACTGGAATAAACAGAAAGGAACCATAACATATCTATTCTCATCTGGACGCATTCAGAGTTTAAAGTATGGTATTCGCGACTCACTTCAACAGAGCCAGGACACATGATATCTATCCATACTCAAGGAACTCCAACAGTGACAAAAACAACAGTGTACCAAATCAGGTTTAATTTGAGGCAAATACACTGGTTACCTTTCAAGGATTCAACTGAATCCGAACAACAGTAACAAGATAAATAATAGTAAATGATTCCATCTGTGCCAATCAATGGTAAACATTTAAAAATCAGGCATAACAAAAGCTAACTACTGATTTCACAACAAGGAAACCAACTGAGCCTCATCAATATTTTTCACACAAGTTGCACAGAAAGGAAACGTAAAAATACACCCAAAGAGTCTGTACCAAAAATTCCTTGCAACACGAAGGTATTCTTACAAAATCACAGAGGTCGTAATACATGTCACTCCTCCAAGACTCAGATAAAAATCAAATTATCAATATTCAAATATATAAAGCTTCCACAGTGGTCCAAAATATACGAATCATTCAATGGACTCTACAGAGTCGTTTCAAATACAATAAATACATATATCCATATTGCATACTGTCAACGGGTTGAATCCCATAACCACAACGCAAAGGAAAAACAACTTCAACAGGGTCGCAATGAGATACAGTTACACAAGTTATTTATTCACAAATAACTTTAAATGACAAAATGAAACCCAACAAGAATCAATAACCACCACCAATAATAACCACGACAGAGCTTACAAAAAGTTCAATATAACTGAACAATCAAACAAATGTCCATCAGTATCCCCTCCGACTAGTATCAACAACAAGCTTCTATCAGATCCGAACTCAAAGAAGGGAAACATGCACGGGTTCTCACAGAGCAGGATAAGTACCCTTCAAGCATACGTTTCACAGACTTACGCCGGAATGTAAAACACAATAAAATAGAGTAACAGTTCGAAATACAACACACACCCATCAAGGGTTAAATTTGAAAATCGAACAGCAAGAAGATACAGTAACAAAATCACCCGTAACTACCATAAAATCATCTAAACCCATAAATCATTTGAACAGAGTTGTTCTAATGAAATCACTTGAAAGAAAGCAAGATTTTTAAAGGTTAGGGCCTAACATGCCTGGATATTTGCTCAAAATTCCGAAGCAGACCACTGAAAGAGCTCAAACCTTCTCCTTCTTTTCCAAGTTAGAGCCACCAACAAAAATTTGCTATTTTCATGACTTATAAATTTTCCTTGCCAGAGGAAAGAGCGAGTTACGCTCATACTTGCCATGCAACACCAAGAAGACTGGTGCGAATAACCAGTGAATAGACAGAAGGAAAACTGGAGCGCATGCAAAACTAAACAAACCATTAACTTTCCATTTTGCATGCCTTCTCGCGAAATCCGAGCTCGATTACCGAGTTCATTAATGGCATTTACTCCCATTTTCCCGCTCAAACTCCACTGCCACCGACCGCCATAGTTGGCGATAGACAAATGAAATTCCAAGACCATTTCCAACTTTGGCGACCTGCCACGTCGGCTCTAGTTAGCCATTTTAAAACCTCCACCAAATTACCTGTCTCTCAAGCTTATCCACGCATTTAATAACATAGAAACTGCCACCCATGGTTCGCACCCCTCCATAGGTCCCCTTTATACTTGCTCATTAGTTAGGTTAGTAACTTAGGTTAGGATTTAGGATAACACCTAGTCTAACCTCTTAGAACATAGATACTAACTTAGAACATTAGCTCTTAGCCTAGGTCTAGGTTAGATTATCACTAATCTAACCCCTAGGTTAAGTTTAGTTTTAGGTTACTAACATTAATAATTCCAGTTAGGTCTAACATTTCATATGCTCAGAAAAAGACCTACAACATGCATTCTCGAACAGGGTTCACTCCTGTACTGCCATTAGGCTACTGAATATATATAATCGAATTATTACAGTCCGCGATCAAGACCTTCCAGATATACTTCGATATCGGGAACCAATCCATTTCACATGATCAACCTGAGTTATACTCCGGACTAGCTTACTCAATGCATCCAGACCTTGCAACCTGTTCAAGGTCTGTAATTTTAATTCATCACGAACAAACTTAAAGCAATACTTGGATCAATTCCACTGATCCAAGGCTAGGTATTATAGATGGATAACTCCATAATTCATTCCGAGATCAGATTAAACTCAGGCATGAAATGAAAGAAATAAAAGAGTCCAATCATATTCCGACTCAGTCAAAGATCTGCAATCTACAAAGAAGATACAGTACATATCAAGCATGACTTCTCAATCAAAGGAACACATCCTTTTTACAAAGAAATCACATATCAACACTTGTATGCTCAGGAGGAAGTAACAACAGTTTAGGGTGTTACAACACAAGGTAAGACTTCTAGCAATATTAACACGCACCTTCACTATTTTTTACTCATTCATTAGATGGATATATACACATGTATATATGGTGGGAAATTTTCTTTAACTACTTGACTCTAAACATAGACTTCTATACATAGCTTGTATTATTTTCCTACTACTTTCCTATAAATAGACTCCATCTAATTGTTCACCATAAGCAATTTTCTTTACTTACAAAAGATCTATTTTTGTCCCATGCCCTATAATTAGCTTCTTCTTCAATCTCATTCCATGTGTTATTAATATATATACCTTTTCCATGCATGCATCATATCTATTATTAGTTTTACATATACTTTATCCACACTTTAATCTACTTATGGCTTGTCTTGTTGATTATGTCATCTTATGCTCTTTCCTATTTTTATCCTCCCTTAAAAATCCAACTAACATTGACTTTGTTTTTATCGCACGTGACCCTTCACACACTATTTCAAACTTTTAAAATGCTTCTTTCATTCTTCCTCATGCATGCTTGCACACATCCTTTGCCTTTATACATGTCTCATACTTAGTAATTTACTTGGTCCAACAATAACAATTACCTAGACATATATTGGCAACATTATGAATATGGTATAAAGGGGTTGTAATGTTTTCACCAAGTGAAGAAAAGAATAATTTTCAAAGAATACATTGGTATGTAATGTTAGGAATTTAGATCCAAGTGTTTGCATGAATAAAACTTACAAAAGGGATATTTCTCTTATGGACTTTCTAGCAGAGAAAAATAAGAGTATACCATGGGAGGTGTAGAAAGACTTTTTTAAGGTAAAAGAGATCTATAAACCGATATTTCTGCTCTTCCCCTTCTTCTCCTTCCCGGTAATAGTTGGAAATACTCAAAATATTCACATGTAGAAATACTTGTCCTTATCTATATTCTTTTGTTTAAATAATGGAACTAGATTTTCTAAGACATATATTTACACTTGGAAGTCGTTAAGTATGTAGATGATTTAATGAAATTTAAATCTATGTAAGGAAATTCTTGATCAGATAAATATAACAATATTAAAGCAATATCTAGCTATAGAAATATAAGCAAGAGTGAAATATGTGAGATAAAGATGACTCAAATTGTAATTGTATGTTTGAATTGATTCGGACCGATGAACAATGGAAAGGTATATTTTGGACTATATTAGCTATGTATCATAAACTGGAGTGTATCGATCTCAAGGATAGGATAACATGGAATGGGACATGGCCACTTAGGAACTAGAATATATTGTGGGTGTCTATATTTATAGTATAGTTATGATTCTCGGTTCTTTTTGTGTCCCTTTTAGACACTTTTAGTTTGTTGTAGGTAACATAAGGATCATTAAACTTCTTCTCTCGTCAGACTTGTCTTTGCAAAACAAAACCTATTTACCTACACAAGAATTAATTACACATTAGAATGAATTAAAAATTCATATGAGAGAGTTAGGCTGACCCCAGTGGTCACTCCGATATGGTCTTGTTGCCAACCACTGAACTACATTTCAAACTCCATGTAGTTCTTGTGGTGTGTGATTAAAGTAGTGGCCCTTGAGTGAGGATGCCCTAGTGTCATTCACATAAAGAATAGAAAGATACAAATAATTTTTCCCAATATAAAATTGTGTGGTATGGAATTCAAAATAGTCTCCCCCTATGTATTGAATAATGCATCCCAAAATGAATTCCCTCATGTTGCTCTTTGTATGTGGTAGACAAAAAATGATAGCCATAAATTTCCCCTTACAATAGTTGGTAGGTTGTGTATATATAGATTAGTTCTTTGTTTGAATTTTGGAACATATTGACACCAAAACCAACCTAGTTCATGAAAAAGGACCAAGAAAATACCCAAATCCAAATAAAAACTGACAAAGCAGAAAACAAAGTGATGAGGACGAAGCACCCAAAATGGCATTAGTGCTTGGGTGCTACTAACCTATCTTGGCGGTGTTTTCTTGCAACCGAAAAACAAAAACAAAACAAAATATAGGAATAGGGATCCTTGTGACTCAACCAAAAATATGTAAATTCCAGATAAAATATGCTAGTAGAACTAATCAAAGAAATAAAAGGACCAAAGGGATGTCACCAATGCCTAGTTTCCATACTTAGAAATATTGTATATAACAACATACTAGAGGCATGATGTAATAGGAATAGGTGCATATTTTAGTGACTAGAAATATTGTATATAACAACATACTAGAGGCATGATGTAATAGGAATAGGTGCATATTTTAGTGACTACAGGTAGAAAGGTGCCTCCAAAGGATGGAATCTTCTAAGACACACACCAATATTAGTAAATATGGTGTCTTGCTCATCAAACCTCTCCCACTAGGCCTGCCAAAACTATTATCATTGGAACTTGTACCCTCACTTTGAATCATGAATTCAACATTTCAATAATCTTCTACTCTAACACTATCTATATCCTAAACTAAGAATTGAAAGAGACATGGTGTGTGAGAGAGAAGACTTAAATTAAATGGGGATGTGACGTACCAAAATGGAAAATTGATCAATTTTGGATCTAGAATACATAGGTTTGAACACATAAGTGAAGATTTAAAAGATTCACATAACTTTGTAGGAGAATAACTAGAAAATAATGAAGGTGTGTAAGAGGATAGAGATGTTCACATTAAATGTAGAGCATTCAAAGGAACGAAGCCACACTTTCATTAATATCAAAAATTAACCATTTATAGGCCTAGACTTGAGGTAATAATTTTACATAGGGAAGTTACGAAGGTCACGAGCAAGGATTTTTGATCTCAAAAGTATAGAGGTTTGAATTCAACAGAAAAGAACCCATATTATGTGCCAAAGCACTTACATTTATAGAATTTGAGAGAGAGGGGAGAAGAGGCTGATCACATCCAATGATTAATGAAATCAACCACCCACCAACACTAAGGATCAATCACCATATATCTAAGAACATTCCATTAGATCACTAGTGTAGGAGGATGGTTCCACTAAAAAATTAAATTCAGGTCGGTGGAGTAATTGATTGTTTGATTCAAATCAAGTGTAGTTTTTTTTTCATGCCTCACAAACTTTAGATGATTTTAGTTTAATCTACTACCTTATCCTTTATTTATCTACTTTTTATGTTTCACATCCTTGTTTATTTTTGATGACCCAAAACCCCAATGTATTGCACATTTAAGTGACCTACTCCACATGTCAAAATTCTCCATTTCTTTGCCACATGGATTTTGGACCCGCGACAATGTCCTTTGTTCCTTGAGAACCCACGAAACACATAACTCATGTTGTATGGCTTCAAACCTTAGTCATATTCAAACTTGTTTTCCTTTGTCTTGCAGTATCTCACGACACATTTTTTCCTTGTATTGTGTCTTCTCTTTAGCAGACTATATGCTTTGTTTCATGGAATTAACCAACTTTGTGGAATTTCATATTCTCCAAGTCCTTATAGCATTTTATTTTCCATGTCATGAAGCACTAAGAGTTTCACACATGTCATGGAAGACTAACCCTCTGAATTCTTTATTCTTTGGCTCTTCAATCCTAAGCCATCGAAGTCTAAAACTTGGATAAGTTGTTCAAAATAGCATGGGGTGCTATTTTAGACAATAATAACCATACACAAGATCTTGAGAGGTGGATATTATTGGCCTACTATTTTTAGGGATTCCTACAAATGGGTAGAGAAATGTGAACCATGTCAATAAGTTTTAGGAAAGCCAAGACTAGCTGACATGCCACTTCAACTCATTCTAGCAGCGGGGTTTGGAATTTGTGGGTGTATTAAATCCTCATTCTATTATGGGTCACATATGTGTCCTTACCACCATGTTCTATTTTACAAAGTTGGTGGAGGCCATTCAAATCAAGCATTCCATTTTGGATATGGTGTGCAACTTCTTGAAATAAAAATCATTATCGCATTTGGAGTTCCAAACAAGATAGTAGTTGATAATTCTAATTGTTTCTCATCCATTGAGCTAATTGAATTTTATATCAATCATGGTATTTCACTATCCCACTCTTTTGACTAATACCCATAAGGCAATAGTCAAGAAGAATCTAGTAACAAGAATATTGTTACTATTATTCAAAAATTAATGGATGCTAATAAAAGGAATTGGCATATGAGGCTGTATGATGCTATGTGGGCTGATTGGATATCACATAAAAAGGCCATTGGCACCTCTCCCTTTCATTTTTCATATGGAATTGAGGCCTAGATTCCTATTTCATTGGAATTACACAAGTTTCAACTAGAGAAGGCAATAGAAGATGGAGAGTATACTGTTGCTCTTGAAAAAATATTATGATACTCGGAATAATTGAATGAAGAAAGAGAAGTAGCAGTGGATATTATCCTAAGGTGCCAATCGAAAGTGAATAATTTATTTAATCATAAGGAATGTAATAAAAACTTTTAGATTGGAGATATTTTCCTACTATGGGATAAGATACATGACCCTAAAGGAATACATGGGAAATTTGACTCTCTTTGGCTTGCTTCCTTCAATATTAGGGATTTTTGTGGAGAAAAAACATATTAACTTGCTTATATTGATGGAACCCCATTGTATTTTCCTCATAGTGGGAAACATTTGAAGCTCTATAAGTAATAAGGTTGGTTATCCCCAACCATGTATCATAGTTTCTCCTTTTTTATGTTTGCCTTTCTAATTGGTTTGTTTCCCTTTTTATTTTGTGTGTTTGTTTTGATTTTCCCTTGGTTGTGGTTGTTGTTTGTACTAGTTGTTGGGTGTTTCCACCTGTAACTCTATTATGACCAATAGATAAGGCACAAGTCTTCATAATGTCATGAGATTGTAGTTTTCATGTTTGCCTCATTTTCAATTCATCCAACCAAGATAGTTCCCAAGTTAGAGCCAGTTGTTGGCATGTAAAAAAATAGGCATTTTACTTGAAAACCCTTTTGGAAATTTTACCCCTTTTTATTCAAAATTGTCAAAATTTCCAAATTGCCTATTTTCAAGATTCAACTTCTAGGAAAGGTCTTGTGAACCCCGGTGGTGTTGGTAGCTCATATTCTAGTAATAAAAAATATTAAAAAGTCTAGTACATGGTTAAATGGGTAAGACAAAGTTTTGAGAGCATTAAAAGATGAAACCTTTCTGACACTAAAGCATGGTAACCTTTCTGGATAAATATTTTTTATAGAAGGTTTCAGGTACCTCAAGTGGATTTTGGATCCTAACAAAAGTTCAAATTGAAGCACATTGAACACCATTCATAACCCAAGTAATGGTTTTGTTCATTCTTGTTGCAAATTTTCCCGATAACTCGAGATCACGCCTTCCTAAGAAAAAATGGAGGTATGAGGAAAAATTCATAAAGAACTCATTTTCAAAGTTTCTAAATGTTCTAATTGGATTTTTGGCCCATTTCTATGTAAAAACATACAGTATACATCCTGCAATGGTTAATGTTTTCTCTAGTGCGGAAAAGCATTCTTATGTTGACATGATGACATCAACATACTTCATAAGCTAGTGGCACACTTTTTCACCTTTGTTGACCCTTGTCCCTTGTCCCTTGGTGAAAGGGGATAATGGGGACATAAAAGTGCAACCCTTATTGATGGTTTTTGTGTTAGTTAAAATACACCACTTTTTTCCTAAGAATGTGCACAACTTTAAATAATGATCCCCTTGAACCATGGTGCACTTTTTGAAGATTGTTGTCCCTTTTCCCTTTATTCCAATAGCCAAGGGGTTAGAGGTGACAAAAAGTGTGACCCCTTATTATGTAATTATTTTATGTCACTTAAGTGACAAATTGGGCTCATTAGAAAACATGTAAACTTGTCTTTTGACCAATCTGTCCCTTCCTAATGAGAAACTTGATCTTTGGTGCACTTTTTTATGTTTTTTATCCCTTTTCCCTATGTTTCAATAGCCAATGGGACATAAACAGTAACCCAAGCTCATGGAGTCAACCGAAGTCGCATAAAAACCCTCATTTTAGCCCTTGGGAGCCTATTTCTATCTCCTCCATCTTTCTCACATGTTCCCACATGATGACACTTGTCAAAATCTAATGCAAATTTCAACTTAGTGTACCAATTTTCCCCTCACCTTAATATTATCCTATTTTCATAGGTGTATCTCACCCTCGAACCTCCACTTGACCTGGGTTAAGTATGTGTGGTTAATGATGAGTTAAAATTCAAAGTGTAACTTAATGTCCCTATTTTCCCCTCACCTCAACTATCCTCTATTGTCATGGGTGAAACTCACCCTCAAAATTCCACCTAACTTGCGTTAATAATATGTTGTTAATAATGAGTTAAAATGCTAAAAGGGTGAAATGGTTAAAACACTAAAACACTTATCCATTTTAAACATTTGAAAGTGATATTTTTCTCTCCCAAAATCCATTTCCTTGATATTATGTTACTGTAATTTTCAAGAAACCCCATTTCTAATAATGAATTTTTACTCATATTTCAAGAACCCGCATCGGAATCCCATGAAATATTGATAGCACCTTCCTTGTGAAAATTCACTTCTTTTGATTCCACTTTTTCCGCCATTGATGGTCTAGATAATTTTTAATGGCTAGATCAAAAATGCAGTCATAAAACTTACCTTTTCAAATCTACAAAAATATGGCAATTGAAAACCTTTAAAATATGGAGCAAAGCATCCTAAAGAAAAAAATAAAATTTTGATATCACTCTCATCTCATTCTGACACTCATAAGACCACTTTATAAAAATAGTAAGTTTTACCAAGTGCTCATGTTATAGAAAATACTAAGTTCTAAAAACCAATCACTTTCAAAGTCACCATCACTCCTTTCATATCGTAAACACTCAAAATTTTCAATTTGAGAAACTTACTAAAAATATCCATCTGGGGTAGGAACTACTAAAAATATTAAGTGTGTGATTTTAGTCAAATTTATTACACCCATTTGTATCATGTCCAGTTCACTAGCTTTCATTACCATGAAGTTCAAATACTCATGTTTAGATCCAATTTCCATGTTAATCATATAGTATCCTAATGTGGGTAACAATGACGTGATAAATATGGATTTGGAAAACTTATAAAACAAGGATGTTGAGAGAACCCGATGAAGCTGTGGAGGAGAAGATATTATCAAGTGGGATTTTCAGAGCTAGTGAACACCCATTATTGGTTCAAAGCATAGAGCTTGTACTAGCTTGTTCCCATCATTATGACCCAGACTCAAGGATAATTCAAGAAGATTATAATTCATGAGAAATCACATGTTCATACTTATAAGGTTATGGAGTTGGATCATGGATCAAATAGGGAAGGAATCCTTCACGGATTCCTATAACTTGGTCTCAAAGTTAATCCCATGAGAAATACTCAGATTCCATAGTATTTTTTGAGCAAGGTGATGGGAGAAGAAACTATGAAATACTTACAATAATAGATGGCTCAATTCATCCTAGTGGTCATAGAAGGATATCAGATGATTGATTGGAGGAATATTATAAGTAAAAACATTCACTAGCAACTATTGCATTTTTCTACCTCTACGAAGTTCAAAATGACTTCTTATCTCATGTATGCTCTCACATACACGAGGAATTTTGTAGGTATCTCTTCTACACCAAATGTGCCACAAAATTCTCCATCATATGAGAATGTATCCACAAGTTAAATATCAAGAGATAAACTCTCACTTATCGAGGGTGAATAATGCATTCACCATGTATATCATAAGGTTACTCAAAGCCAATCTTGAGTAGAGAATTTCACGTTAAGAAGTTGGATTTATTGAAAGATATGGAAGTTATTCCATCCAATTTCCCACATTCACCTATATCATAGTTGGATGATTGGATCTATTATCTCACATGTTACCAAGGTACCCAGAGAAAAGATCATCATGTCAAATTTATTACACCCATTTGTATCATGTCCAGTTCACTAGCTTTCATTACCATGAAGTTCAAATACTCATGTTTAGATCCAATTTCCATGTTAATCATATAGTATCCTAATGTGGGTAAAAATGACGTGATAAATATGGATTTGGAAAATTTATAAAACAAATGTTGAGAGAACCCGATGAAGTTGTGGAGGAGAAGATATTATCAAGTGGGATTTTCGAGCTAGTGAACACCCATTATTGGTTCAAAGCATAGAGCTTGTACTAGCTTGTTCCCATCATTATGACCCAGACTCAAGGATAATTCAAGAAGATTATAATTCATGAGAAATCACATGTTCATACTTATAAGGTTATGGAGTTGGATCATGGATCAAATAGGGAAGGAATCCTTCACGGATTCCTATAACTTGGTCTCAAAGTTAATCCCATGAGAAATACTCAGATTCCATAGTATTTTTGAGCAAAGTGATGGGAGAAGAAACTATGAAAGGCTTACAATAATAGATGGTCAATTCATCCTAGTGGTCATAGAAGGATATCAGATGATTGATTGGAGGAATATTATAAGTAAAAACATTCACTAGCAACTATTGCAGTTTTCTACCTCTATGAAGTTCAAAATGACTTCTTATCTCATGTATCCTCTCACATACACGAGGAATTTTGTATGTATCTCTTCTACACCAAATGTGCCACAAAATTCTCCATCATATGAGAATGTATCCACAAGTTAAATATCAAGAGATAAACTCTCACTTGTCGAGGGTGAATAATGCATTCACCATGTATATCATAAGGTTACTCAAAGCCAATCTTGAGTAGAGAATTTCACGTTAAGAAGTTGGATTTATTGAAAGATATGGAAGTTATTCCATCCAATTTCCCACATTCACCTATATCATAGTTGGATGATTGGATCTATTATCTCACATGTTACCAAGGTACCCAGTAGAAAGATCATCATGATTGAGTTGTGCAGTAGTTATCTCATGTCCACACCAGGTGCAAAAGTGTGAAGAGGAAGGGTGTGTCTTTCCCTATCTCATTGGGGATTTCATGCAAAAATGTAATGGATGTATCAAAAATTGAATTATCATTTGCATCCTTCAATTTTTATTCCAACATATCTTGGTCAAACTTTGATAGTAGGAAGAACCCTGAAAATTTCCATTTACTGGGTTTACAACACATTCCACATATTGAAGACTATTGGGCCAAATATACTAATGAGTTTGAGGATAAAAGGAAGGACTACATAAGGATTATTGTAGATTAAATGACACATGATAAGGCCATAAATTGGCCATAAATTACTATTATTTTTTCCTTCTAAAGTTACCTTTAAAAGTGGATTTAAATATAATCTTAGAACGTATAGTTTGCTTGAGATGGAATATAAGATATATATCTTGTTCGTTATTTAGAATTATTTTGTAATCTATTTTGTTGACTAATCCTATTGATTATTTGGTAAAGATGCAAACTCTTGTGCATGTAGGTCATATAAGAGAGATAATACTAGTTTTGGGAAAAGTGTAATTGATAATGAGCAGTTTATCTAAACTCAAATTTGATTTCATATTTAGATTCCTCTCAAAACATTATGCATGTTCAAAACAAGAATCATCTCAATACGAGATCGTATGAAAAAGTTATAGTTGTTTTTAGTTAGCTTCAGAATAATTGGAGTTAGCTCTGGAATGACTTTTTTTAGTTCCATAACATGCATCAAATGGGGAATTGTGAATAATCAAAGAATTCAGTGGAAAATATAAAAGAGGTTTTTGTTCATAGAAATGTGTTGAACAAAAACATCCTTCAGATTTTCTATAGGTCTTACCACTAAATATAAATATAACTTTTAGTGAGCTGCAGTCCCAGGAAAAAGTGTATCAGATGAGCATAAAAAGTTCCATAGTAAAAAACGGAAAAGTAAAATGGAAAATTCGAGAAGCGAGGTTTTTAGTCATAGAATTTTTTTGAAAAAAACCTCCTTCTAATAAAGTAGGAGAATCAAACCATTATGAGGTACATAAGTGTGAAGAGTAAGGGTGTGTCTTTCTCTATTTTGTGGAGATTGAGATCTTAGTTATTAGGATTGGAATAAAGAGAAGATCAAATTGTATTCCCCAAACTAAGGAGTTGGTTGGATGCATGAACTATAAATGTAACCTTTCAAACTCCTGTATGTAATCTTTACCAATCAATGAAAAATTTGTTCTTTTCTCTCCAATATTATGAAGTTTCGAATTAATTTCTTTGAAGCATGATTTCAATAATCTTCCAAGGAATGAGCCCACTCATTCCAACGAAGATGGATTTATGTATTTGTGTTTTTGTATTGTAATAATTTATGTTTATGTTTATTCCTTTTTCTATGATTATCATTTTGTTGTATTGTTTTTCTCCTTGTATTGTAATATTCATTTTCATTCAGTTTTTGTGAACCTGTAAATGTTTTATTTGATTATATTTATTTCCAATTCAGTAATTTCCTTTATGCAAGCATGATTTCATTTCTACAAGTGTGATTTCTTTTATGCAAGTGTGATTTTGATTTTTGTAAGTGTTCTTTTCAATTTCTGCAAGTGTGTTTTTTAATTTATGTAAGTTTGGATTATGTTTAAAGGAGATGTTTTCCAAAGATCTCTTTCTCCTATCATCTGACCATCAAACACCGACCCTAGATTGACATTATTAATGAAGAGGATTGATGACACTCATCAAGGGATTTCAATTTTAAATGGTTTGCAAAAGGGATGAACGACGATGGATCAAACTTATTTGATCTTGAGTATTAATAAGTTCAATCATCTCCCCTTCCTCCCACTCTATAGAAAATATGAGAATTTATAAATATCACAGAGATAACCATGGAAGTGAATCAACTATCTAAGTATTGGTTCAAATGGAAAATAATATCCTTCATTGAATAAGTAGGTCTATTAGCACCATCCAAGAAATTATATCTCACATGCTCTCTCAAGGCACCCAATAAGGTCACCGAATCTTCTCAATCAGAAGGGTCTTCTAGAAGAAATTTTATGGAGACAGAGTGCACTAATGTCATTCCCCATAGGAGGATTTGTAAAAACCAAGAAATCAACAAGAATCCTAATGATCCACTTAAACTAGGAGAAATTGACACATCTCAATCTCCTAATCATTCCTAAGATCTAGGTGTTTCCTAAGAGGCACCCGATTCATCTCATCTTAGTGAGGATTTATTTTCATATCGTACCCAAGAGTTCCTTCATGCCATAATTTGTGTCTACTCTAGCTAATACTTTCCCATGGGTGCAAGAGCTACTTGGAGGAGAATCAAGAACAGTGCAACAAGAAACAACACCTAACTTTGAGGCCATCTCAAAGTATATAAAAACCAAGCATACCAAGAAAGCTCAAACAACTTCTTGATTCTTCACCGAGGCTTCGGATCTCAGTATGTGAAATTCACACTTCCTAAAGAGATAAATACCATGGGAGAGATGACATCGGATGATTATGAAATGAATATTATTTCCTTGGGGTAGTCCACACATGAAGGATATGTGCATTTATTCAAATATTTTGTATCTCAGTTGCTCATGAGAAATGAAGAGAATAAGCATATTGTGGAGGAATTAGAAGAGCACATGAGAACCCTAACTTCTTATGTGTAGTATTTCCTAGAGACCAATGTAATACCACTTCCTCCAATTGAATCTATCTCTCCTATAAGTAGCTTTTATCCTAAAGTGATCACAATAGCTCAAGGGTACACCATGCAGAGGAGATCTAATGATAAATTAGTGGAGAAGATCATCGAGAAGGGTAAAGAACTCTTTCCTAATATTCTCTCTAGATTTAATTTTCCCCTCGCCATCATTTCCAAGGTGAAGATGAAAATTTTTGAGATCAAGAAATAAAGATCCCATTGGGATAGTGTTTTCCCATTGATATTTGAGATGAGTGGTTTTGATTCTAAATCCTTCATGAGAAAGAATTATTTCACATATGTTGTTAATAATTTTTCCTCTTTATGGTCACACACAATGAATTCTAGGTGTGAAATGATAAAATATAAAATTTCATAGATCGAGTCTTATGAGGAGAATCCATCTATCCTTTTGGAAGAGAGAAGTAAGAGTTTGTAGAATCTTGGATCCCCTCCACTCAGTGAAGTAAAAATCAATTTTATAACAGCTCTGAGGTATCTTCAAACCAACCTATACCTCTAAGATATATAATACTCCACCCTTGTAAAGAATTCACTAACCATTTTCCCTTCAAGTCTTAGCAGGCATCAAATATTGTTGTACTTTCAAGTGTTGTTATACACCCTAGACATACCAGATTTGTAGGTGAATGAAATGAGGAAAAGGAATTTTCAAGATCAAAACAATTTTCCACTCATCTTAATTTCAATATTTTCTTACGAAGAGTTGGAAAATGCAAGTAACAATAGCCAGATTTAGTCTTAAGCAATGTTTTAGTAGCTCAAGGGTACATGTTTTTAGTTTAAATCAGCTTGGGATGGTCAGAAAGGACTCTGTGCCCAATGGATAAGTATGTAGGTCACTGACCACCCATCTAGTAGGTAGATGTCCTCATGAGTCACCAATTTTTTATCCATTTTCACCTTCCGAGTGAAAATGAACAACTGAAAGCAGAGCTTGCATTGAACCAGATTTTCAATGGACCCCATGGTCATTCTAAAGCATGCAAATAGGTTTCAATGTTTTGAGGCATTAACAAGGTCTCTAGGAAGTTTGGAAGCCATTAGAGGACTATTTTCCTCTTTTGATTTTCATGAAGTTCAAGTTTTATTCAAATGGAGGAAATGAAGTCTCTTGGGCCCACTTGGAAAAAATGGAGAATTTTTCCTCTTCTAGTTTTTTCATGAAGTTCAACCCCCATTCATAATGGAAGAATCTAAAAAGTACAAAAACTTGAAGGAGAAAAAAAGAAAAAAATGATGTTTTCTCCTAAACACCCTTAGCACCATCATAAAAACCCTCACACACTGGAAGAATCCAAAAATTGTAGAAACTCGGGTGAAAATTTGAAAAGTTTAAAAATTTGACCAACTCGCTTTGAGTGGTGATGGTGAGCTATTTTTAGGTCAGGCAGAGCCCATACATTACATGGGGCGATCTATTTTTTAATGGCCATGTAAGATGTTACAAAGCTCATGAGTATGAGTTATTTTGGAGCTCGTTGAACTCATCCAAAGATGAATAGTGAGCCACATTTCTTGGGATGAGGAGGGAACATTTGTGGGGGAGCTGCTATTGAAGTCTCCCGTGATTTTTAGGAGTCGATATCGAACTAGGTAGAGTGGCCAAACACTTAGATATATGGGGGGTTATATTTTGGATATCACGAGCATAGGCATGAGCAACTTAGATGAGTTATTATAGAGATAGGATCTACATTGAAAGGTCAGGCTTGGATCGTGGAGAGGATATGACTTGAGGGAAAAGCCACGAAATGGAAATCGGGAGGCACAAGCTCATAGGTCATAAGGCTACGGTGTTGGGGGTTGAGGTTGAAGACTTAGAAAAATGGCAGAAAACCTAGCTTGGTTGAGGAAAAAATTCATGGAAAGAGCACAAAAAGCTTACAAGGAAATGACTAGGACTTAGATGGAAGAGGGGAAAATAATTTAGCATTATCTCTCCAAGCCAACTCAATGAGCTTGGTTGAGTTCCTTCGGGGGCATTTCAGCCGATTTGGCTAAGTCAGGGCACGAAGGGCCCATAGGAACTTGGGCCATGAGTTCCTCATGGGCATGAAATTTCCAAAGTAAATGGAGTGTGGGAAGAGGATGATGTGCACACTCACGAGATTAGGTGAGAAAACTTGACATGACCACGGGAAGTGCTGAATGCAATGGAGTGTGAAAGGCTAGGTGGTGTGGAAAATCGAGTTCGTGATCCCACAATGCATGAGACATGCAAGGCTTTGAGGTTGGCCGATGCAGGATGGGAGAATCATGAAAAACATAAACCGCTGGGTGAGGTATTTTCCCATGGCACTAAAAGGCAAGCAGGATGCATGGTGGGTGAAGTATTTGAGGTAGGTAAAATAAAACCGTGGGAAGCATCCCGAGGATGACATAGAATGCAACTCGAAAATCGTGGTGTCGAGATGGCCCCATTTAAAATTTTAAAGACTTCAACACCCCCATACAAATATCAAAATAGTGGGACCCACTTCAAATATTTTAATAGCCCAAGATTTTAAAATGATGTAAAAACATTAAGAAAGGAGGAAAATTAAAATTATTTCTCTTAGCTATATTTTTTTAATGCAAAATCCCGTAAATTTAAATATTTGATGGAGTTTTGATGGTGAAAATTGTAGAAAATGATCCCAATTTCAAATGATGACTTGATTTCTAGGTGGTTGAAATGGCATTTAATGAGCATGGGCAACCATTTTTTTTGCTGCAAGTTATAAGACAACATGGGATGGATTTTTAGGTTTTCCCATCATGATTTTACCACTTTTGGTACTTTTCAAGTAGGTGGAAGGGGAAATTTGAGATTTTACAACTTCTCTCTCTTCTCCTCATTTTCTATAAATTGTAAGTGACCTCTCATTTGAGAGGGGGGATTTTCATTGTAACAAAACTCTGTCAAAATAGTTTTGGAAACACCAATGTGCTACATAACCTTCATTTTGGACTTCTTATGATGATCTAAGCCTTTCTCTTGTAATGAAATGGACTGTGTGAACTCATGAAGCAATAAACTTGAGTTTGTGGATATTTCCTTCCCTTGCTTGTGTTTTTGCATTCTCTTGCCTCTTCATTTCAGTTAAAGTGTTTTGTGTCTATTTTATGCTTCTTGCAGGTCTATTATTGTTGTGCTTCTATGAAAATGGTGGTGTGAGTGTTGTTGTTGGACTATGGTGATTGTTTCCACCCTCTCTACTCTACATTTTCTTTCATTTTCACACATTGGAGAGATTTCCCACACCCTTCTCTTGGTGCATCACCTCTTTTAGTGTATATTTATTTCATTTTCATGTTATTTCTCTCTCCTGGTCCCTTAGAATTCATAGGTTAGAGTAGTTAGTAGATTTTCCTTCACTAGAGTTAGTTGTTGCATTAGTTTAGGAAGAGGAACCAACCTTCTCTGAGAGTCCATCTCAAGTAGCAAGTCCCACAACTTGAGAGATGGTACCCATGTTACCCAATCACACTACTTTCCTTAACACACTCACATGCTAAGAAATCAAGGGTGTTGTGATTTGGTGATAATAGTTTTGCACACCCGGTGGGATAAAAAAAAGTAAGTCATTCATTTTTATTGCAGCAAGATTGGTGTGCTCTTGTTGTAAATTCCAGCCTTTAGAGGCTTTGTAACAACACATCTGGTGACTCCAAGGGAAGAATTCAATGGTTTTAGTAATATTTCAAGTTTGTAGTTTGGTTCAAAGTTCATGAGAAGGATTCAAACAAGGTCAAGAACAAGAGAAAGAAGGTGTTTTTGAGTATTTACAGCTATCTCCAAGAGAAAGAAGGGGAAGAAGAAGTTCAAAGATCTCCATCTCCACCAAACATAAACTCTTTCAACACCTCCACCTAGTAGGCCATTTCTTCAATCAACTAGAGTTCTTAGACCAATCAGAATGGCTCATCAACCACCACCAAATCCTTTTTTCAATTTTACGGGAAACAACCCACTTGCTCTCAATGCACAAAACCCAATTCCATGGAAATTGAAGAACATCCCATATTTCACTTTGGGAAAAATCACACAACTCCCATTGATCACATTCAAGACATTGCAAATGTTTGTGTTATACATGAGGTTTCTGAGATGGATGTGGTAGTGAAATTGTTTAGCTTCTTCTTTCAAAGGAAAATATTTACAATGGTTTAGAAGCCTAGGGGTAGGATCAATTCATAATTGGGATCAATTGTGCACAACTCTTTGTGGCTAGTTTGGAGAAAAAGTGAGAAAAACTTATCTCTATTGGAGAAATTAACTACAATCAAGAGAGCACCAAATGAACAAATGGTTGATTTTAACTTCAGATTCCAAAGAACATGGGATAGGATTCCAATTTCATCAGACCAACATGAAGGTGTTTTTCTCTATTTCTAAAAGCTCTTAATTCTGATATAGCCATGATGATATAATCTATGGGAGGTACAACATTACCCACAACTTATGCCATAGCTATTAGAGCTATGAAAATTGTTTGATTGATTCAAAGTAAAAATTACACCTAGGCCACCTATGCCTCTTTATCCAAAATGGGGAATCCAAGTTCTAGTCAAGCACCTACATTAGCTCCCATTCCTACCCCAAAAAATCAGAATTCTAATGAAGCTTCTACCTCTTCTTCTCTAGCACCTCAAATGAACTCCAGAGGTCATGAAACAATTGCAAAACTTAGGAAATGAATTGGTAACAATTAAGAGGCAACAAGCTCAAAATTTCAGATCATATCAACCTCAAGCCCAACCCAATAGACCTCCATATCAGCCAAATAGACCACCTACTCAAGTGTTAATCAAAACCAAGGACAACCTCCTACTAATATAGACCATTTCAACCTTATAATCCTAATACTACTTCCTCTACATCTAGAGCCTTGGTTCCAACTCAAAACAACATGGCACAAGAGTATGAATGGTGTTTCCCATGTAATCAACCTCACAATCAGGAAACATGTTTTAATGGTGCTTTAAATCAAGATTTAATGGTGAAAATGGTTGGTGTGTCTCAAGAAACAAATCAAGAAGAAAATCAACAACAAGCAAGTAACTCAAGAAACACCTCCAAGTGAAACTACACTTGTGAATTGGCAAGCTGAGGATTTATGTGGAATAAATCAAGCTCCTTCTCAAGGTGTGGCAGCCAACACAAGGTCTAAAGAAGAGGAATATAGAGGAAGGAAATTCATCCAATCCAAGTGCTTCTCAACCTTTCTATCACTCTACAAGGAGTTAGCAATCCAAGTGCAGCTCCAAATGTGTAAATCAGCCCAAACCACCTTCTAGACCAGCTCATGTACCAGTTGTAGCAGCTCATGTGCAAGAGAAAGTTGTGTAAATAAAAGGGAAAAAAAAAAGCTCATCTCCTTTCAATATCATAGATCAAATGAAGAAAAAAAAATGTAAACATCTCAATGTGGGAGTCATTAGCAATCTTGGCCAAAGAGATCTATTACAAGTAGCCATGGAAAATTGGTCCACATCAAATGAGTTATCCAAGGATCAAGAGAAGGTGCTCACCAATGCAACTCAACAAGAAGGAGGTCAAGGAGGTCAAAAAGGTAAAAATATGAAGCCTCCTCCATTCTATATATCTCTAATTATTGGGAGAAATCTTGTACACAATTACATGATTGATTCAGAGCAAGTAGTTTCATGATGCCCAAACAAATAGCTGATCAGCTAGGGCCTTAAGTATGAACCTGTGTCAAAAGGAGTAGTGTAACTTGATGGGACAACAATGGGAAAATAGTTGGAGTAATCAAAGGATTGAGCCTTACACTACATGCATGCCCCAATGTCACAGTCTTACAAGATGTATCAGTAATTGACTTTCCACCACTCTTTTCTCTATGTTTGTCAAGAGACTTCACCACTAAATTGGAGGCTACTTGTCTATTGATTGGTCACATATGCTCTTTAGAACAAGGTATGGAGCTAAGGCTACAATCAGATCTGAACCTATTGCAAAATTTCATATTGAGCCTCATGTACCAAGCCCAATCAATGCAAATTTCTCAGCTTTTGATCAAGAAGATTTCCCAAGCACTCCAGAGACAAATACCAAGGTTGGAGGCATTCCAGACTTGACTTGAATCTTGATGAATGGGAAAACAAAAGGCATGGATTTTGATCCATATAAGGAGATGGAAGAAGCTGAGTTGGGAATTTATTGTTTGCATGAAGAAAATCCACCTCTCCCTAGCATCACCAAACCAGATGATAAAAAGATGATAATGAAGTATGGAAAGCTATTCTTTGATGGCTCAAGGAGTAGACAAGGTGTTGGAGGAGGAGAAATGCTTGTGTCACCTCAAGGTATAAAATACTACTCAACTTTCCACTTTCAATTTAGTTTTTCAAACAACATAGCAATGAGTATGAAGCATTGATCCATGGATTGCATTGGGAAAGAAAAAAGTATTAAGAACTTACAAGTTTTTGGAGATAGTGAGCTAGTTGTAAACCAAGTTAGAGGGACTCAACACTGCCAAGAATGATCTTCTAAGGAGCTATAAGAACTGGGTATGGGATCTCATTGAATACTTTGAAGCTTTTAACATCAATTCCATCCCAAGAAGAAGAATGAGGTTGTGAAACAAGACTTGCAGCAATTTGGGGCAACATTTGATGTTGTTGAAAATATCAAGAAGAATCAAACTCAACCTCATATCAAAGTGGTTGTAAGGCCAACTTGTTTCCAGAAAACAACACAAGTTGGAAAGTGTTTGAAAATGATCAAAAATCATCAATTTCTTACAAGAAGAAGTTGAATTTCCACTAGAAATCAAGACAAATTGGAGCAACAATATGGTGATCAAGTGGTTCAACTAAGAACAAAAAAATCCCAAAAGGTCTTGTGACTTTGGAGTCAATCTTCAACCCCAATGACCAGTTCCGAAAAAGAGAAAGAAAACATTCAAGTCAAGGGTGAAGACTCAGTCAATTTCAATTAGAGAAGGTAAAAAGTGCTCCAAAATTGGAAAAGTGAGTACTCAACAGAAAAATATGATTTTATCCAACTTTTTCAAGAATTTCTAGATATCTTTTCTAGAATTATAAAGATTTGAGAGGATTTGATCCAAGATTAGCACAACATACCATTGAATTGATCTAGAATCCAAGCCCATTAGAAAGAAAAAAAGGCCGGTGAATCCTCATATTGAGCCTCTCATGAGGAAGGAATTGAAACAAACTCATAGAGGAAAACATCATTTTTCCAATCAAACACTCAAGTTGGGTTAGAAAATTTGGTGCCAAGTCAGAAAGAGAAATAATGGAGAAATCAGATTGTGTGTGGATTTTAGGATCTAAATAGAGCTTCACTCAAAGACCATTATCCACTTCCTTCCATGGAGAAAATCTTGCAAGTAGTAGCTGGTTTAGAGATATTCTCATTGTTGGATGGTTACTCAAGCTATAATCAAATCATGGTGAAAGAGATGACCAATTCAAAAACCTTCACCACAAAAATGGGGCACATATGCTTATAGGAAGATGCCATTTGACTATCAAATGTTGGAGCTACTTTCCAAAGAGCAATGGATATGGCATTCAAAGGGTTGATTAACAAGATGGTGCTTGTTTATCTTGATGATATCACCATGTTTTCCAAAATGCAGCAGACCACCTCTTTCACCTCAGGAAAGTTTTCCAAAGATGCAGAAGTTTGGAGTATCCTTGAATCCCAAAAATGTATATTCTTGGCTCATGAAGGAAAGCTCTTAGGCCACATTGTTTTGAAGGAAGGATAACCATTGATCCTAAGAGAGTTGAAGCTATCCATGCACTTCCTTTTCCTAGTCACAAGAAGGCTCTCCAAAGCTTCTTAGGGAGAATCAATTTTTTAGAAGGTTTGTGCCTATTTTTCCACTCTTGTTAAACCATTGACTATGATGTTGAAGAAAAATATGGCATTCAAATGGACATGAAGGGAAAAGAGAGTTTTGAGGCCATCAAACATGCAATATCTCAAGCTCCAACTCTCATTAATCCATATTTTTCCAAGGATTTCATCCTATATGCCTTTGGTGGTTTAGATACAATCTCAACTATCTTGGTACAATTGAATAAAGGAAGGATCGGAGAGCAGCCCATAGCATTTTCTTCAAAGAGCTTGGAAGATTATGAGGTGAGGTACTCTTTCATTGAAAAGCATGTCCTCGTTATTATAAGAAGCTTTGAAGAAATTTAGACACTTGGTTTCAAACAATAAAATTCAATTGCTTAGTGTCTCATGTTGGGGTAAAAGATTTTCTCCTAAACAAGGATTTGAATGAGAAAAGGGTAGGTTGGATCACTCGTGTGATGGAATATGACATAGAAATCAAGGTGACCAAGTTGGTCCATGGAAAAGGTTTGTGTGAGTAGCTAGCTTCCAATCAACATGTTGAGCTAAATAATGAAGAAGAAGTTGTCCTAGTGCTTGCAAAATGATCAAGAACAACCAATTGATGATGTGCCCACTCCTTGTTGGACTCAAATATGATACATTATCTTAAAATAAGTTTATGCCCTCCAGAGTTGAGAAAAGAAAAATAAGATATATTTAGATTCAATCCATTCCATATGTTCTCATTGATGGTATCTTTGTTCAAGAAGATGTGAATGGAGTTCTCCTAAGGTGTGTCCCAAAAATCAAATTGAGAAAGTGTACATGAGTTCCATGATGGAGAAGTGGAGGTCATTTTTTTCCACATGAGTAATAGCTCTCAAGATCATGAAAGTTGGTTACTATTGGCCCACATTGTTTAGTGATTGTTATACATGGATCAAAAAGTGTAAAAAATGTGTGCATTCTTCACAGAAAGGAAAAGCTAGCAACACTTCCACTTCATCCCATTCAGTTGATCAACCATTCATGTAATGGGGATTGGATTTCATTGGGGTCATCAATCCAAATTCAAGCCAAGGGCCACAAGTGGATTCTAACAAAATAGATTATTTCACCAAGTGGACCAAGGCAAGTAGCACTCTCAAAGAGGAAAATGAGTCTAGCATACTGGACTTCTATATGAGGGGATAGTAACCAGATTTGGTGTCCCAACTACTATCATATCAGATAATGCTCTAGCATTTCTTGGCACAAAGATCACTAAGTGGGCTGTTAGAAATGGAATATATCTCAACACTTCATCTAATTATTACCCCCAGGGTAATGGGAAAGCAAGAGTCCACAAACAAGAACTTGTTAAGAATCATAAGAAGACTCTAGATGAAAATCAGAGGACATGGCATACACAAAGCTCAAATCAGCCTTGTGGGCTGATAGAATACACCAAAAGAGGTCTAAGGTAGTAGCTCTCATACAAGCTAGTCTACGGAAAGAGAGGAAAGGCTTTCCTATATCACTTGAATTACCAACATTGGAGCTTCTCAAGTAACTGAATTAGTTGAGTTTGAGCCCATGGAAGTCAGGTATGCAAAACTCATGGAGTTGGAAGAACTAAGAGAGCATGCAATGCAAACCATGGAGAAAGATCAAGCATTGATCAAGAGGAGCTTTGACAAGAAGGCTAAGGCCAAAACATTCCAAGAAGGAGACTTGGTGCTAAAGTGGGATGCAGAATCGGGAAAAATAGGAAAGCATTCCAAATTTGATGCTATATGGAGTGGTCCCTACATGATCATGAAGTGCAAGAGTAGCAATGCTTTCTATTGGCTAAGTTGGATGGTGAAGAATTACATATTCCAATTAATGGAATCTATCTCAAGCATTGTTACTAAAGTAAAAAATCTCACCCTTTGTACATATTAGTTTAGGATTTTCATTCCTCCAAGTGCTTGTGCACATTGTCTTGTTGTTAGAGTAGGTTTCAATTTCCCTAAGTTCCTTGGGCACATGTTCTATTGCTTCTAGTGTTCTCTTTGACATATTCACCATGTTTCTAAAAAGAATATTATAAAGAAGAAGCTCATTGTTAAGAAAAATTTGTTTATCCTCAAGAAAAACTCAAATGCAGAGAAACTAAAATTAGGATAAGGAGGTAGATTTCAATGTTCTCATTTTTTCTCTTCTTATCAGTAGCTGAGTTTCTCATGCCCTTCCCAAAAAATCAAAAAAATCATTTTGGGGCAGATTTGGTGTGGTGTAGAAATGGTAGTGTTATGAGTTTGTAAATGCCCAACCATTGTGAATGGTTCCAACCTTTTAACAATGTTCCAGTAGCCTACAAAGAGAAGGAAAAATCAAATTTTTATAATAGAGTTCCATGATGTCAAAACCAACTTGTGTCTCTAAAAATTGATGTGTTATCTTTGTCAAAAATCATCATTTTAGTTTTTGCTTCATACTTGTCAAGAATCAAATGTTTGGGATAGTCTAGGTGTCATCTTTTATGCACCCATATCATATTTTTAGGGAAAATGAAATGAGAAAAGGAATTTTCAAGATCAAAACAATTTTCCACTCATCTTAATTTCAAGATTTTCTTACAAAGAGTTGGAAATGCAAGCAAAGTATAGCAAGTTCAGTCTCAAGCAAGTGTTTCAAGTGGCTTTTAGGGGTACATGTTTTTTCATTTCAAATCAGTTTGGGATGATTAGAAAGGACTCCATGCCCAATGGATAAGTATTAGGTCATTGGTCCCCATCTAGCAGGTAGATGTCCCCACGAGTCACCAAAATTGTTATCCATTTTCACCTCCTAGGTGAAAATGGAAAATGAGAAGCTTGCATTGAAAGCAATTGTCAATGGGCCCCATGGTCAATTCTGAGCATGCATGAATAATTTTATGTTTTGGGGCATCATCAAGGTCTCTTAGGAAGGTTGGAAAGCCATCGAGAGGAATTTTTTTCCTCTTCTAGGTTTTCAAAAAGTTCAAGTTTTATTCAGATGGAGAAAGCAAGTTGAAGGGCCCACTTGCAGGAAAAAAAATGGAAAAAATGGATGTTTTCATCTTAGCATAACCTCAAACATCCTTCATAGAATCCCTCTAGCTAAAAAATCCAAAAAATTACAAAAAATTTGGGTAAAATTTGGATGGGTTTTAAAAAAATTGACCTTTAGGCTCCTAAAAACTCACAGTTTGGTGGGAGTAAGTTAGTTCCATCTAGGTGAGTTGAGCTAATGTTATGAACTCCTTGGTCTTAATTTCATGGTGGGCATCGAGTTAGTTTATCAGGATGGTCGAGTTATTGGTTATGGTCCCATGAGCTGGTCATTGCATGGGGTTGAGCTAAAAAAATGGCTCATGGCATGAGATGAGGGTTACAAATCTCATGAGGATGAGTTAAAGGTAGAGATTGTTGAGCTCATCTCAAGTCGAAGCTCCGTGACAATCCAGTTGAAAATTGCAAGGATGAGGATGGAAAATTTGTGGTACAAGAGATGAATTCTCATGATTTGTAGGAGTTGAGATCGAAATAGGTAGATTCGGTCAAACACTTGGGCAGAGAAAAAATGGGGTGAGTCGGTGCATTTGAAGAAATCACGATTAGGCGATGGGGTGACTCAGGTCATGGAGTGAAGTCATTGTAGGAATGGTAATCTTCATTGAGGATTAGTTCATGCTCGAGAATATGATTTGAGGGTTTAGTGGGCAAGCATGAGTGGTCAGAGTTAGATAGGATCAGATGGATCGGGAGGCATGATCTCGGAGGTTAAATGAGGCCATGGTGGGATTAATAGGGTGGAGTTGAAAATTAGAAAAATGTGGGCTCAGCCAAGAAAACTCACCAATGGTGGATCGTTCCACCATAGAAAATGTTCGATGTGGAGGGGCAGCTCGTGTGAAAAGCAACATTCGGATAATGGCCCACAAAAAGATTTGGGAAGAAAACTCATGAGAGTGAAGAGTTGTGTATTATGGGCACCAAAGTTCTTAATGGTGGGGCCCATGGTGGGGTGCAGTTCATGAATGATGGGCAACATTTCAGATTAAATTGTGAAGGTTCATAGAAAAGGGCCATGAGGAGTTGGGCCACGAGGAGTTCACTCACGAGCTCAAAATCACTGAAAATTCGACATGGAGTGAGGGTTGAGGACGATGAGTGAACTCAAATGATGCCAATGAAGGGATGGCTGGCATGGTCATGGGATGTGTTGGAAGACAATGAGTGGGCAATGCAGTGGAAAAAATGCGTGTGGCCAGAGGTGGCAATGGAACTTGGAAGGTTAGGTGAGTCTATGACATAATGGGTGGGAATGCGGGATGTTGGGAAGGATGACATTGAGTCAAGGTGGCGGATCATGTGGGGATGTGAAGTATGGATGTAGTGAGGTGGATGGGGTTTAGGTGGGGTTCTTCATGAACTCAAAGAATTGAGAATGAAAGGTAAGAAAAGTGAATGAAAAAAGGCTTAATGGTGGCTAGGCTGCCAGCTCGTCGAGCCATTGCCCCCTTATTTAAAAGTTTTAAACACTTCAACACCCCCATACAAAATGTCATAACGGTGGGCCCCATTTCAATATTTTAATGCCTCAAGCCATTAAAATCATGAAAAACATTATGAAAGGAGGGAAAATAAAATTTATTACTCCCAGCTATCTTTTGAATGCATAGTCCCACGAAAGAGAAGATAAGCATCTGAAAAATGAACAAGAGTTACTTGCACACTCAAATAACCATAACTTTCTTCATTTCTCAACCAAATCACACAAAATTGGACTCATTGGAATCATGGATCTATCCTCTACACTCAAAATAAGAAATTGAATATATTTGATGGAGTTTTATGGTGAAAATTTCAAAAAATGAGCCCAGTTTCAAATAATGACTTCCAGGTGGTTGAAATGGCATTTAATGAGCATGGGCAACCATTTTTCTTTTGTTACAAGTTATAAGACAACATGGGATGGATTTTTATAGGTTTCCCATCATGATTTTCACCCACTTTTGGTACTTTATAAGTAAGTGGAAAGGGAAATATGAGATTTTTACTTCTCTCTCTCTCCCCTCATTTTTCTATAAATTGTAGTGACCTCTCATTTGAAGAGGGGGATTTTCTCTTGTAACAAAACTCTATCAAAATAGTTTTGGAACACCAATGTGTTATAGCCTTCATTTTTGACTTCTTGCATGATGATCTAGGCCTTTCTCTTTCTTTGTAAATGGATTGTGTGAACTCATGAAGCAATAAATTTAAGTTTGTGGATATCTTCCTTCCCTTGCTTGGATTTTTTGCATTCTCTTTCCTCTCTATTTCAGTTGTAAGTATTTTTTTGTGTCTATTTTTATTCATCTTCTTGTAGGGTCTATTATTATTATTCTTCTATGAAAATGGTGGTGTGAGTGTTGTTTTTGGATTGTGGTGATTGTTTCCACCCTCTCTACTCTACATTTTCTTTCATTTTCACACATTAGAGAGTTTTCCACACCCTTCTCTTGGTGCATCACCTCTTTTAGTGTATATTTATTTCATTTTCATGTTATTCTCTCTCTCTGGTCCCTTGGAATTCATAGGTTAGGAGTAGTTATCATATTTCCCTTCACTAGAGTAGTTGTTGCATTAGTTTAGGAAGAGGAACCAACCTTCTCTAGAGGTCCATCTCAAGTAGAAAGTCCCACAACTTGAGAGATGGTACCCATGTTACCTAGTAATAATTTATTTTATTTTATCTCCCCGTTTATGTTCTTCTACTTCCGATTTTCCAACTTTGCAAGCTTTGTAATCTTTAACAACCAAAAATAATTTTATATCTGTGAAGAATAAATAAAAATGTTGTGTCTTTTATTTGTTAATATTTCTATTTCTTATATAGTTTTTTTCTTTCCTATTGAATGTGGACCTACTCTAGTTAATGTTTATGAAATTTTCAAGTGCCTACTCACAAACTTATCCCTATTCCCATTTTCAGTATCTCCCTTTACCTATTTTTAATCAAATTCCTCCATTGTATTCCATATAAGAAATTATCCATAGGTTTAGTGGATTATTCTTATGTGATCCCCAACTTAACATCCACCCACATATTTTATTATTTCTTGCATTTAATAAATGGGAGCCTCCCATTTCTAAGAAGAGGACCTAGTCCCAGTGTTGATGAAAATAACTAATTTGTCCTAAAACAAATTATTTTGTCAAAACTTGGGAATCATGCATATATTGACATATTATGGGTGTCATTTAATAGTACAAAGTACATTATTTCATGTCTACAATTCAATGCATATCTAGTAATCATTACAGTCAAATTTTTGTGACTTGTTCTAAATCTCACATTTTTCGTAGAGCTTTGTAGGATGTTGTCAAATGCTGAAGTCTAAATTTACACTTTCCAAGTGTATTTTCCATCCCATGTTTTGCATACCCTTCTGTAGACACTCAAATTTGGAAATATATCCTTTTAAGCTACTTGATATTGACATTACAAACTTGTATATATAAATACACTCTCCTTAATCTTACTTAGCACAAATTGGTATCTCTCTTATTACTTTCTTATCTTTGCACACCTCTATGTCATTATTCTTTTAATTTTAACAACATAAAAACATTTAAAACATTCATCCTCTGACCCATAAATTCAAAACATTTTTTTCCCTCCTAGTCAAAACCGCCATTTTCAGTTAATTTGTATAGATCTACAAGTCGATCCTATTGTATGGTTTTGGATCAACACCTTGTATACCAAAAATTTCAATTCCATTATCTTCATATGGACTAATATTCCCCCTTTTTAATCCTTTCATGACATAATGACCTTCCTAAGCATATATAAGTAAGTAAATCATACCTCATTTGCTAACTTGACACTTTGAGAAATCTTAATGTAAAAGTAAGCACAAAAGTAATCCAAGCTCCCTAAATTGAACATCCATTAGGGTAGCATCATCTACAATTCCAAAATATCATTCCATGTTTATGAGTCTCTATCTTCCTTCCATCGTCAAGTAAAACGGTGACCATTCGCAAATGTGAAACTCAAGTTAAAGTATTGTTTAAAAATGATTGTCAAGTTCTGATTGTAGTATGGTATATATCACATGCTGAGAGAAATCCATTTAGTTTTATCCCTCTTCGAGTAGCGGCATCATTGTAAGTTCATAAGGGTGCCCAAAATTCACCAATTTTTTTTTTTGTAGGAATTCCTTCTTTCCTTATAAGGGTTCTAAGGTTTGAGCATAGTTTACTGATTTATTCTAGAGGTGAGTGATGAAGACTCGACACACAATGACACTAAATTCTAGGTAGGTTAAGCACATAGGAAGTTACAAACCCATATTCCTAGAAACTCCAAGACCATACAGAAGGGTCATGACCATATAAATTCTTTAGACCTAGTTGTACGGTTTTGACTAGTATAGTCACATGTGCCAGTTTCTATAATGAATCATTCTCGGTCCTATATCATCATGTTCCTACATTTATATCACTCGAGTCCCCCAGATCCGCACAGAAATTAGATAATTTAATGTCTCCTTTTTTATAGTTTCTAGATCAATAGTCACTTTGAAAAGTGTTATTCTGATTTGTGAAATTAATGTTGGAAGTTAATTAAATCATAATATCCACCTATTTCATTATTTCATCATTTTTATGTATGTTAATTAAAACACACACTAAAAATTAAAAGGGAATGAAATAGAAATTCATAAAAAAATCACCTTCAATCATTGCAGTTCATTAGGCCATGTTTCTACTTGGAAATTAGGTGAACAATTTACTATCTAATTGTATGCTCTCACATTTTACATACATATCTACCATAACACCTACAATTAAAACATATAGAAAATGTCTCATCCCTTCTCGGCTTTTTTTTTTTTTTTTGAAACAATGGAAATGCTTCATGAGGATGAAATCGAACCAATACCCCTAATTGTTTTTGCAAACAACATGGTTATACGGTAAATTTCTATACCCTATTTCAAACCTCAAAATCAAGCGCAAGTTGGGAGTATGGGTACCACATGAAATTCTGTCATATTTAGTTATTCCCATTTCCCACAACATGTTGAATCGTGAATCATATATTATTCCTTGAAGTTAAGTGTGGTAGTTTGTGCAATATTATTTCAAGTATAGGCTCTTCAAATTATTTTTGTGAACTTTGTCCCATAATTGATTTTAAAACTCAATTATCTTCTTTGGTTCATCAAGAATCCTTTTGAATGATTTGGGTTATTAACCTTGAATTTGGGATTATACATCAAGCTATTATGTACTTGGTTTACAACCTTTTCCACTTGTGAGGATTCCAAATCACTCTTAATTAAACATGGCATTTCTTTACATCCATTATTGGAATTTTATCATCTTCATTAATCCAGAACTTATCACCTTGTGAACTATGTGATATCAAAAATATTTTCTATCTCTATAAATTTTGATGTAGGATATTCAATCATTTAGTAGGATCCTTTCACTATCTACCATGTTTCAAACTTATCGAGTTGGACACCATGTTGATTGCATTTGGTGATCTACAAAGATGTCAATTTTTGTGAGGATGCCCATGTTTTCTATTAGTTTCTCTGTATGCTCTCACATTTTGAATACATATCTACCATAACACCTATAGGTATAACATATGGGAAAAGTCTCATCCCTTCTCCGTTATATTATTTTTTTAGTAAAACAATGAAAATACTGTTGAACATAATGATTAAGTGGTCTCGCCAACCCTTAATGTATATGGGTCCATCACTAATATATAAGTTAATATTTAATAATATGAAATATTTATATTTCTATTATTAAATATGCTAACCTAGGTATATACTTTAGGTTAAATATTTAATATCATGAAATGATTACATTTCTAATATTACATATTATAAACCTAGGTGTATGTGTCAACCATTTTAGGTTGAAAAGTTGGGTCGGGAGACGTACCCAATCACCTTATATAAAAAGGACTTTAGGTCCTAATTTGATATATTCGAAATATATCAAAGATGTGTAAATCAAGTGATTTGGATTTACCCTTGGTAAATAGGGTTTCAAAGGAGGAGGTGATCTTATTGGATGTAAAATAAGATTAAAGTGATCTTATTGGATGCAAATAGGTTTGAAGTAAAAGATTATTTTTAAAGTGGTTTTTACCCTATCGGGGTTTTCCACTATAAATATTGTGTCACCTGTGTTATTTATTTCCTGTAAGTATTTCTTTATTTACTTATGTTATGATGTAATCTTTATTTAAATATTTATTATAACATTATGTAATATGTAAGTTGATTAAATCCATATTTATTATAATCCTTAAATTCTAACATGGTAATGAGAATAGCAAGGTAAATTAAATAAATTAAGATAAAATGTTTTGTATTTTATTTATTTAATTTGTACGGGTTTTTTTAACCAACCCGAAAGGATATTTAAAAGTATCCGATCCCCTTCTTTTTTTTTCCTAATTTATTTTGGCATTACATTTGTGTAATTAAACTCTCGGTAAAATTTTTAGGGTTTTTCAATTTTAAATCCCTATTTTTGGGGGAAGATGTAATATGATATGATTCTTAATTTCATTTATATTTTGTAAATTATATGGAATTAATGTTTGTTTGGAGATTGATGTGTGCACATGAAATAATTTTCATGTTTTCTATAATTTCAAATGTTTGCAGTTTAAATATTTCGGAAGGTAAATTCATACCCATATTCTTTGTCCCCTCTAAAAGGATTTAATTTGAAAAACTATAGTTTATAGCTAATATATAACTATATCCTATATAATTTGAAAACTATATTATTATTTTTAAATAAAAAAATATATAATATAAAATAAGGTTTATATAATAATTTATATAAACATCATATTAAAATTTAAATAGTTTTGAAAAAAAAATATATATTAAAATTCTTAAACCATATTAAAATTACATAGAATTGAGAGAAGAGTTAACGAGACCATATTCTAAGCCTAATTTTAAATCATATTTAAACTTAACTTATAAATCTAGGCATATATAGTTTTTAAAAAAAAAAACCTAAGTTTGAATCATATTTTATATATATGGTTATTTTAAACCGCTTAAAATATAAATTTTATTAGATTTGGTTTATATATGTTTTAAAAAAAAATCAAAGTGCTTACTTTTTAAGTAAGGGGGCGTGTTTATTTCTTGTCCATGAAGGGATTACTTTTTAAATCTTAATACTTACTAAATAAAACCTAACATGTGTCCCTAACCATTTATATTATCTATGTAAGGGGTGGCCCCATTCATTTAGATCTTATAATTTATAAAAACTATATAAGTAAACTTATTTAAAGGTTTCTTTTATATAAGAGTGGGAGTGGAGAATAAAATGAGATAATATCTCAGGTATAAATGTGGAACTCTCAAGTATAAATGGAGAATTAAAAAAGGGGGCTATTTTATTGGTGGCCCACGTGAAGTGTGGTAAATATTTATTAAAATATTGGTAGTTATAGCCACATAAAAGTTTTAAAGTTTTTAGCTTGTAGGAATTATATAAAATATTTTACAATATTTCCATACTTTTAAATGTGTGTGAGGTAAAATTAAGAGTAAATGAAGGGAGGAGACAAGGTTCATGAAAATAGGGATTTCAATTTATTTCATTGGTCGGGTAAAATTACTTGTCCCCTCTATAAAATATGCAGTTAATCTATACTCTCATAAATCTACTTGCACCTAGTAAATTTTTTTAACTTGGTCTATGTCCTTTAAACCCCTTTAATAAGGGTTATGTGTTTTTAATATAAAACAATATACTATAGTTTATAATTTTTATGAACTATATGTTGTTTTTTATTTTCATTGTATAAATTATATATATATTTTATAAAAAAGTGTATATATTTTTACATTATAAATTATAATAGGTTATTATAATGTGTTAAAATATAACCTCCCTAATATTATACAGAAGAATAAATTCTGAATTTCACATTTTGGAAATACACAAGTTTTAGCTTCATTAAATTTGACGGTCAAATGTCCGTCAGGGTAGAACAAACATAAGACAATATGACGGTCATTTAGACATCAAATTTAAGCTCGTAAGTTCTAGGAAACTTTCATAATGTTAAAATAGACGGTCAAATGACCGTCTACAATAGAAAAAAACAAGTCATTCTCAAGGTCATTTAGACGTCAAATTTAAGTTAGACAATTTTTTTCTACATTGATTTGTTTATGAAATTTGAAGTTGTTATGCATTCTTAGGGTCTCTTCTTCACTTCTATATGATCGAAAATATTTTTATATAAATTTGGGGTATAATACAGAGCCCTTATATTGTGGGTTATTATTTTGATCATGAGAGGTTAATTAGTATGCATTGTAATGACATAATTAGTTATGATCAAATAGTTTCTTTAGATCTGATTCTATTAAAAGTGTTGTTTTTATCGATAAATATGTATCTAACTCTGTGGTACATTGTATATTATAATGGGGTGTGTTTTACAGGTTTAGGAAAACAATGACATATAATTATTTATGTCTTGACAAAACCTAGATCCTGAATGAAACCAACTACAACATTTGGGTCAAAATAGAATTTATGGTGAGGAAACTCTAGACGATTGTTTCTGGATCTGAGGTTTCTCCCACCGGTTGTCAAGCAATTGTAGATAACATGAATTCATTCTTACAACAAATGTAAGATGCTCTTTCTAGGTAATGTGAATGATGAGTACCTTCTACACATTGGTAATAACGAACATTTGAAAGAGGTATGGACAACTATAATCCATGCATGAAGGATACTTGGTATATCAAAGATAGTAATGAGAGTATAATAGCTGAAGGAATTCAAAGAAATTATCTATATATTTTTTATGATTTCTCTTATGTATCTTGTTTTATATCTAAGAGTTTGAATAATTCAAAACTATGGTATGAAAGGTTAGGACATGTTAAATATCAAAGCTTATATGAAATGTATAGATATAGTCTAGTGAAAGGTTTACATGTGGTGTCTTCTTTTCTTGAAGTTACTTCATTAAATGCTTCTAAACGATGGTTTTGATTCTGATTTAGTAAATGGCCATGATGATATTTTGATTTTATAGATATTTCTGAAACTCTTATCTTCCTAGATAAGAAATTAAATTGGGCTCACTCTATGTTAGAAAATTCAAATCCTATTAACCTTAGGAAAATGACCAAGCCATCATATGTACAATGCATTAATTACCTTCTATAAACTTGAGCCATGAAGTATTATAGGGTCTGGGTGGATATACAAAGTAAAATATAATGGTGATGGTAGTATTAACAAACATAAAGCTAGACTTATTGCTAGAGGTTTTACTCAAAAACTTTGTATTGATTATGTTGAGACATTTCTTATACCTAAAATGAGTACTGTTAGGGCCTTATTTGCAATTTTTGCTCAATTTGGGTGAGAAATACACCAAATGGATAAGATTTTTTTTTTTAATTACGATTTAAAAGAAGAATTTTACATGTTTCAACCTAAAGGATTTGAAGAAACCGGTAAAGAAAACTATGTTTGTAAGTTGAGAAATCCTTGTATGGTTTAAAACAAACTCTTAGAGCTTGGTATGCGAACATTGTTTCCTTCTTTAAACTATTAGGTTTTGTTAATTGTCATTCTAATAATGATATATTCATTAAGTAATAAGGCTCACATATTATCATTATATGTATATATGTTGAGGATTTTCTTATGTCTGGTGACAATTCTGATTTAATTCATAGGATTAAAGAGAAATTGAAGTAGTACTTTAAAATGAATGAGTTAGGTCTTTCACATCATGTTATTTGTATGATTGTATTTCATTCTATTGTTATTTTTCAAAACACAATATGTAACCATTGTATTGAAAAAGTTTTTATGATTGATTGTAAACTATTTTCTACTTCAATGGAAGTTGGAATAAATATTGATCATAAATCTGCATATGAAAAAGGTTGATCCTATTTTATATATGTTGTTAGTTGATAGTTTGATTTATCTAACTATAACTAGATCAGATATTTCCTATACAAAAGGAATTACTTCAAGGTTTATGCAAGAACCTTTTTTAGAGATCATTGGAATCTTGCAAAAAGAATTTTTAGATATTTGAAAGGAACAATCAATTATGGGTTGCATTATAATAAGAATGAAAATGCTATCTTATATGGATTTTTGATTCTAACCATACTGATGTTGTGTTATAAAATATACTAGATATGTGTTTAAATTTTTTGGTGTAGGAACCATTACTTAGAACAACAAATACAATCAACAGCTTTCTATTTTTCTACCGAGGTAAAGAAGTACAATGGAAGAAGTAAAGAAGTCATGTGGCTACAATGGTTGTTGGTAGAGATACACATGGAAGCTAAAGGAAGTATTTATCTTCTATGTGGTGGTCAGAGTTGTATTACTCTTGATTAAGAATCCAGCTTCAACATCGAGGACAAAAAATATTGAAATATATATACGCTTCACCCGTGAGAAGGTGCAAAGTGATTAGATAAATCTCAAGTTCATGTAACTAACATCTTCACAAAGTCCCCGAGTGCTACAAATTTTTGTCACTTTCGTGAAAATCTTGGATTTTCGGAGTTTCCATTGAGGGGAGTGTGAATGAAAATGTCACCTCCTAATGGAACTTTTTTTTAAAAGACATTCGGGCATTTGTAAAATACCTTCGAGCAAGTGTAAAAAGACCTTCAGACATGTATACCTCCTTGACTTATTTTTAGAAATAAGTGTAGAAATATCTTAAAGGCAATCTTTAGTAAACTCTTTAGTGTTATTGAGTTTACTGGTAAACATCCAATACAAGCATATTGTTAAGGAGGTCTTTGGTTGTAAAAGGATCCTATATGCTTGGGTTCAATAACCTTTTATGAGAACCTGTGAGAACATGTAAAACTCACAAATCATACTTAGCCACTAATCATGGGATGATCTTTGGGATTCCAAATCCTTTTGTACCAAAAGGTAAATTAAGTATGATGAAGGTGTTATAATTCCTTCAACCGATATGCTAGCCTAAAACCTTTATGGTTTAAGGATTGTAAATCCTGTAGTGTACCACAGGTAGGTAATCTATTGGCATATGTTATGTTATCTCACTTAACATTAAGGGGGAGTGTTGGAACATAATTATTAAGTGGTTTTACTAACCCTTAATGTATATGGGTCCATCACTAATATATAGGTTAATATTTAATAATATGAAATATTTATATTTCTATTATTAAATATGCTAACCTAGGTATATATTTTAGGTTAAATATTTAATATCATGAAATGATTACATTTCTAATATTAAATATTATAAACCTTGATGTATGTGTCAACCATTTTAGGTTGAAAAAGTGGGTCGAAAGACATACCCGATCACCTTATATAAAAAGGACTTTAGGTCCTCATTTGATATATTTGATAAATATATCAAAGGTGTGTAAATCAAGTGATTTGGTTTTACCCTTGATAAATAGTGTTTTAAAGGAGGAGGTGATCTTATTGGATGTAAAATAAGTTCTCTGAAGTAAAAGGTTATTTTCAAAGTGGTTTTTACCCTATTAGGATTTTCCACTATAAATACTGTGTCACATGTATTATTTATTTCCTGTAAGTATTTCTTTATTTACTTATGTTATGATGTAATATTTATTTAAATATTTATTGTAACATTATATAATATGTAAGTTGATTAAATTTGTATTTATTTGAATCCTAAAATTCTAACAAATGCTTCATTAGGATGTGAGTAGAATCATTTCCCCTTTTTGTTTTACAAACACCATGGTTACATGGTAAATTTCCATACCCTTTTTCAAACCTCTAAATTTGATGCAAGCTAGAATATGCATACTACATGATATTCTCCCATGTTTGGTTGTTCCCAATTTTCTATAGCATTTGGAATCTTGAATCATAAATTATGCCTTGAAATCAGGTGTGGTAGTTTTTTCAATATTTCTTTCAAGTATGGGATTTTAAAATTATTCTTTGTGAGCGTTGTCCCATAATTGACCTTAAAAATAAATTATCTCTTTTGGTTCAATAATTCTTTTGAATTATTTAGGTTATTCACCCTTGATTTGGGATTACACACTAAAATCTTATACACATGGTTTGCAACTGGCCACTTGTGAGGATTCCAAATAAATCTTAATTAAACTTGGCATTTCCTTGCATCTTTTGTTGGAATGTTATCACCTTCATTAATTTAGGAACTTTTCACCTTGTAAACTATGTGATATCAACATGAATCTATATGGTATTGTTGGGGAAATAATTTTTGACAAGGACAAATTAGAGAGTTTTCACCAATGCTACAAGTTTAAGTACCTCCTCTTGGTAATGGGAAGGATCCCATTTATTCAATGTAGAAAAATGAATTATCAGGTGGTCATGAAGTTGGGGATCACACATGAATACTCCAGTAGACATGTGGAAAAAAATTTACACTTAGTAAATGGGAGGAATTTTCTTAATGAGAAGAGGTAGAGGGGAGTAAGAATATTATGAAAGAGGGTTAACTTTGTGAATAAGCACTTACAAATTTTCACAGCATTAACCAGAAAATCTACAGTCAATTAGAATAATTCTACCTTAAGGACAAGATAAGACTAAAAACCATGGACTTAAAAGTCTATTGATTCATTTATTAAAGTCACCAATACCTTTCGTAGTTTTACAAGATCATCATGTTTACAAAGTTGAGCATGTAAGGAAATAGAGGAAACATAGACAAAGAGGAAAATAAAAGAATGTAATCTCTTGCTTGTATTTAGTAGTACAAATCTATCTACTAGAAACTCACAATTGACAACCCTTTGGAATGGAGAAGCCATTCCAATTTATATCCTTACACAAATTATTTTCATCTACCCCCACATGAATTTTCACTCCCCTTCTCACTTGTGACTTTTCATATTCCTAGGAAACAAAAATGGTCCTTCACCCATTAATTGAGAAGAAATCATTACAATTTTAGACTGTAGGTAACTTAAGTGAATAGGAAAAATAGTGAAAAGTACCTCCCTAATGAATAATTTTAACATAGAGAGAGAAGGAAGGAAGAAGGAAGAGGAGGAGATATGATCACTCATCTTTTATGGTTCATAAATTATTATGGAATAATAAATTCTATGTTTGAAGTTAACATTAATAACCTTATGGGAGTACTCCTAGAAATATTTATTCACCTTTGAATTCCTTACCAAAGTGGGTTACCACCAGTGCCACTATTTTTTCTTGTGGAATGTGAATAAATCTTAAGGCATTGATCCAAGTATTAGAATTACTATTGATGTTCTTACTTGTTGAACCAGCTTTCCTCGTACCTATTTCAAATTAGTGAAGTGATAAAAGAAAACAATAAACTCAAATATGAGAGGTTTTAAGGAACCTCTCGATGAGATGACGATGAATATGGGAGTAAAGAGAGACCCTCCTCGCAGTGAGCTTGATGACATGCATAGCAAAGAGAAACTCAATAGAGAAAGGATTAGTATATTGGATGGTGGGTTATCCAAAAATATAGTCCCGAGAAGTGAAAAATATATGATGGATGTCAAACCACTTTTTGATAAAAGATATATAAAAATTATTAATAAATTGGATGCACAGAGATAATCGAACTAGAACAAAAAAATGAAATCTAACAAATGAAATAAAATATAGATCTGATCTAAGTAAATGTAAACCAAACCAAACCTGCATGGTTCGATGGTGACCCAAGACTGCAGGGTATAGTTGACAATGCGAGTGGGGAAGTGTAGGAAGATAAACACATAAAAAGAAAACCTAAAATACCTCCTAAAGCCTGATCTCTAGCTGATCTACATTGGAGATGATGCTAATTTTTGTGAGAAGATTGGATCTGATGAGAACAAAAAGGATGTAAAAATTTAATGAAAGATGAGAACCACTTGACAGGTGGTCGACGGTGACTATATCTCGTGAAGTTAGGATTTGGAGCTACAAGTGTATAGAATGGAAAGATTGAAGGATGTAGAAGGTTGTGGATCAAAAAGTAGATGACCTAAAAAAATGAATTAAATAAATTTTAAAAATAAGGACCAGTCGATTAAAGGACCTGGATAGGGTCGACAATGAGTGGGAGTGATATAGGATTTAATGGAAAAGGATGAGTGAAAATGATTATCTATGGACATAAATGAAGATGATAAAAGGCATAAGTGAGGCTCTGGGTGACCGGTGAACTCCGTAAAAGAGTTGATAAGAAAAATATGATGGAATGGTAAAGGTGGATCAAAGCATACAAGAGAGAAATACGACTTCAAATCTCTAAGGGTGAAGTAAAAATATCCAAAGTAACTCCAAGATGGTTACAACAACTACAAAGGAGAGAAAGAAGTGAAGAAAAGATCACAAGAAGGCTCAAAGTATCAAAAATTACATCCTATAAGATGGGATAGGCTCGTACTTATAGGGTCAATGGAGACCCGGATGTTTCACCGGTGACTACGAAGTCCATCCATTTGGGAGGTTAAACGATGCCCAACTCAAGGGAAAATGGGCCTAAAGAGGGCGGATTAGGGTTTCAGGTTATAAAGATGAGTCGGATGCTTAAAGAAGATAAAATGGTAGGTGAGAGGTGGAAAACATTAAATAAAGGAAAAGGAAAGTAAAGTTATTAAATTAATTTCTAGGCAGGATAAAAATGAGGATTTAGGGATGATAAATGAATTAAATGGGGATTTAGGATTAACTAGAAAAAGATTAATGGTGTTTAGGGAAGATAAGTTAATATGGGATTATGATGAGATTAAGTATTATGAGGGAAAGGAAATTATAATGTGGGAAGAGAGGTATGTATATGAATAATGAAGATGAAGGAAACAAATTCAAGATGAGGGACAAGGGATACCAAAAATTGATGTCTACATTTTCCCCTTTTTTCAAGTGGTTTGCATTAAGAAAACCATGAGACAAAAACAAGAAGTGGTAAAAGATTATGATGATTGAGGTGCTCCCCCTCAAACTAGGGATCAATGAGACAAAGAAGAATCGATCATGAGTTTGAAAGAGATAGATGAGGAGATGAAAAGGTGGAAAGGATGAGAAAAATAAAAGATGAGAGAAGATTTCCCAAGTGGAGAAGGATAAGGAAAAAAATAAATAATGACAAAGTGATTTGGGAATCATTTCGGTAGGGAACCAAGCACCTCAATGGAGATGATGGAAATTTCCTAAAAACCTTTGAGTCGAAAAAAATCCTGTAATATGGATGGAATCCAATGGGAATCCACTCGAATGGATGTTTAAGTCATGGGATTTTCATATCCCATTAATAATTATCCTTGGTTATTGTTTAATTGTCAAGTAGGTGAATGTGTGTGTCTGTGATTATCATGTCTGACTTGATTGATGAGTAAGGTTTCCTCTTGTTTAATCTTATACTTGTATATTGATCTTCATTTATGAAATGGTGTGCAATTGATTAACCTTACGACCCTTTGTATGGTATATTAAAATACGACACCCTTGCTTTGGTGAGCAAAGGTATAGTCTTCATGTTTATATTTAAACGTTATTTTAGAAAACCTATATAAGGCATTTATAGAAGCATTGATCGCTTTGTATCGGTTATTGAATATTTCCTAATGACAGAGAAATGTATACATATGTATATGGGTATGAACAAAATTACATACACATATACATATATTAATATATATATATATATATATATATATATATATATATATATATGTGTGTGTGTATGTATGTATGTATATATTATTGTAATATTGTTAGGCTTATGTTTAAACTTGACCACGACCACTAAGGTCAAGTCATATGTTGAATGGAAAAGAAAAATTTTATGGTTAGAAGAGGATGGGGTTGGTCGCCTTGGTCGAGCCCCACCCGAGTTCCAAGTGAGCTGTTGAGTGAACTGCCACCTATGTTAAGTTGGTGAAACATGTAGGACACTTCGTGAGAAGTGCTGGAAGTGGGAGATGGGTTTGGGAGATGTGGATGAATCTCGATTGTTGTATGTGTTTAACTCGCCTAAATATGGGGCTTAAATGACAAGAAATTTTAGGGTGGAAACACCAAAATGGTGAACAGAGATTTAACAGAACTAAGGGAAAGTTGGAAAGAATGTGTACCATTTGCATTAAATGGATAATTAATGAGGCTTCATCCTTGGGAGAAGCAGGAAACTTCTTGAGGAAGCCACCACCAAGCTACGTGGTATTTTTTGCTCCATGCAAGCTCTGCATGTAATTTTATTTTGGCTATTTTTTGGGCTATTTTTGGACTCTTCATGAAAAATAATAACTCCATTTTGTTAAGGAGATTATATAGTTGATGATCATGGGTTTTATTGGGATCTTAAATCAATTTGGAATTATTCTTTTGTCCGGTTTTGTGTGAAGGATTTGGAGGATTGTTGAGGAAGGAAAGAAACAGAATCAGCCTTCGAAAATACATTACAGGTATGAAATCTTCTCTCACTCATCTTTATCATTTATAGCATTCAGATATTTTAATGGAAATGGAGAAAAATCAAGGCTATCTTCTGTGATATCGTTATCTCTATCTATGCATAAGGTTTAATACTATTTAAACAAGGGATGATTTTATACTTGGTTTGTTTGGATTTATGTGTTCTATATGGGTTGTAAATGCGAGTGTTTTTCTAGTTTTGCTCATAGTTGAGCTATATGTAGACTTCATGTTTAATCCACGTTATTGTTTTGATAATGATTATGGAGGATACCTGGATCATGAAGGAATGATTACAAGTTATAATGGAGTTTTATAATCACTCGACCTTTCTTAAATGCCATTTTCATCCACTTAGTTGCAAACAAATGTTTGCATGTTACCCTAAGCCTTATATAGGAATTTGGGTTTGTCTCTAATGGCTATTTGAAAACCTATTTGGGGTAGGATTGAATTATTGACCATATGTTGATTATATTTTGAATACACATGGCTTATCTCGTAATGGCAATGTAATGTGGTATTTGGTTTTATTTGATCTTTGGGCTTATATATTGATGCCTTAAACATATTCATGTGACTTGGTCGCCACTTTCAATGGATTTGTGTCATTATTTTCATCCATTATGGACTGAGCTAATGCTCTAGTCGATATAAATTTGGGATGTCTTGTCCATCCTTAAACATTTAATTTAAAAAAATTCAGACCACTTAGTGGTTGAGGTAGGTTGTAATTGGATTATATCCATTTTATATGGAGAGGTTATTGTCTTCAGACCATTACATGGTTGATTCAAACTTCTTTAGAATGTATTACCAAAAGTGAAGAGATGTGATCTCGCTTATGTTTTTGGTTGCTATATTCTTTCCATAGACCACTTTTGATCAATGCAACTAAGTGTTTACATGTTTTTTACCTCTCACCATATTGGTGATGGATTTTGGATTTTTACTTGCCTTGGTTCAAATACATGATTGTATTTTTGAATGCATTTCGTAAAGTTAAGGTACTTCATAGAAGTTAAAGTATATGTGGGGATGCATGTATATTGTTTAATAAATTTTTTTTATAAGGTGGGTTGAAGGGACCCATTCCCTATTAAAAAATTGGGCCTGAAAACCAAAGCAAATAGACCAAAGTAGCCGGGCCAAAATCCCAGATTACAAACCTACACCACTTAACTAGGAAAAAAATACATGTTATTTCCCTACCTGGGATGGAAAGAAGTCTTCAATGTTACCCATTTGACCTTTTTTATTTTTCTTATTCCTTACTTTGTGCCATTTTCCAGTGTCAGATGGAAAAATTGTCATCAAATCATTGGGGTTTCGAGACTTCCTATTATCGTGAAAAGACTCTGATTTGAATCGATTTATCGATATGTGTCCTCTTTTCAATCCTCTAACTATCTCCACATTCTCCCGATTTCCCATTTCTAAAAATTTCTCGCTTATTTTTGTTATTTATGTAGTCCTATACTTGTGCTCGCTTTGAATGTCAAAGCAGATACCAGATCTAGATTCACAGAGCCCCAACCACTAGAAGCTGTCGAGCTCTATTTTTAGCACCATTTTTATTTAAAGGACAAGAAGCTTGCAGATGTCCTGGGTTTTTACAGAATCTACATCTAAAGGCGGTGTTTTCATAATCCAAAATCTGTGAATGCTGAAATATTCCAAATTTTAATAATATACGATCTGGTAATCCTTTACTCAGATCAATTTCAACACAAATGTGAGCATAAGTGCATAGCCCTGAGTGAGTTCTATCCAAATCTTCCTTAATAAACTTTCCCAAACCATTACCGATATCATCCAGGGCATACCAGAGATGGAGTGGGAGGTTAGGAAGCCTTACCCAAATAGGAATTTTTGTAACTTAAGTGAGAGTTTGGATCAAATTCTTGAAACCAAGGAGTTAAATACAGGTCGACATTGCCCCAGAACTAAGGTCCTTTAGATAGACAACACTGATAGTATTCAGTTTCTCTACAATGCACAATAAAGAAACCCCTAGAATAGAGTGATATTTCACATTTGTTGGACCATTTTTCAAATACCCATTGGTATAATTCGGTAGAGGAAGGCCAACGGCCATTGAAGCACCCGATCATAGCATCTCAAGTAAGAGACTGATAGTATTCCTCCACCTCGGGGTTTTTGATCTCTAGGGCAGGAATTTCTTCAGCCAAATCGACTAGGTAAGCTTGGTTTCTAGGTGTATATCCACCTCGAGTGCCAAGGATATCCTTGAAGGAGGTCGCCTAGAAGTAACAACATCTTCCTTGGATTTTCTATTTGGCTCAAATATTTTCCTTGCCACCTCTAACACATCCACATCCCCGGATGATCTCGTATGAATTTGGATTAGGGTTAGAAGGGCGCCCTCCTTCTCCCCCTCGTTGCACCCACCTTGAGGTCTTCTCGCTTGACCCAAGTGAAGTGGGACCTTAGGCGGATCCTCCAATATTTTCTAAATATTTTCCAGCCATCGAACCATTGCCCCCACCCGACCCAATACTTGATTTATCCATTCTTCATTGGGTTCACATTTTTCACCGCCATCATCGTCCCTCGCTATATTTTTTAATAAATTATTATTATTAAACAATTGTTATATTAATATATTCTTTTGAAGAACAATGAAATTTTATCAAAGATTAATATAATTTCGTTAATGATATGATAATAATATTAAATTATTAATTTTTATAATTTAAATATTATCTTAATGAAATATATTCTTAATAATATTATTATTAAGATGGATTTAAACATTAATACGATTCTATTCCTTTTAATCGATTATATAAACCGTGAACGTTAAATTGAGTGGCTTGTTTGAATGTATCTCGACTTGTATTATTAGATACCAAAAACAAAGGTATAAACATATATGTATGTTTATTTATAAAATACTTATTAGATATTTTATATAACCTTTGTGGGTATAAAAGACTCAATGTTTTTTAATTTGAATGATAATTGTTAATCCTTAGCAATCTGAATTATCCTGTTATTGATTTGTGTTGGAAAATCAATTATTTCTTTATGGATTATGAAATAAATAAAAGAAGAAAATATATGTTGTATCCTTTATGATTTTTATATTATGTGGATTATGTTTCATTCAAATATTTTTGTGCTTTAAATGGTAAAGATAAGATGGTAGAATTTTTCATGCCAGTTCTTTTGAACTGATGGTTGCCTACCATTTTTACATATTGTGAATTTTAGATCTTATCTGGAAGATGATTTGTTAAGGCTATGTTGATTTTATATTTCATGATTAAATGATGTATTCTTATTTAATTGTTGAAGGCATTAACACCTCTAAAATTTTGTATTATTTTTTAAAAGAGAGAAATAAAATTTATATTCAGTTTGGAATATTTTTGTAAACTTTATCATGGTTGTTTATAACAATTATTCAAATTATGTACCTGTTATAATATGATGATGAATAAATTATTCAATCAGTTTTCATGATAAGTACTTGTGATTAAATTGAATAATTTTTATGTGTGATTATTGTCTTTAACGAGTTAGCTTTAATATTATGAATTATACTAAAGCTATAATATAGATATAAGAACAATCTTCTAAATTAAATAATTGTGGTTGTTATTTTATAGATTGTATGATGGGACTATTAAATGATGATATATGTTTAATGATTTGATATTATATAATCATTATGGATATGAAACAATGTATTATATGCAGTTGTTGAGTTTAATAGTTATTCCTAAGTATGTAAACCTTATGGATATAAATGATTCTATACATGCAATGATGAGTTCTATAGTTATGTACTTAAGAAATTATAACGAAAATGTCGTAAGTTAAATAAATTAGGGACTGCATATTTAATGCAACTTGCTGCCCTAATTAACTTAAATTCTTAATGATTGTACATAAACAAACTTATGAAAATTCATTATGATTAATTAATCAAAACTAAGTTATGGATCTTAGGATCGAATGATTAATGCGATGAATTTCGTTGTGTTAAAGAATATAAATATGTCGTAAAACTAATTCAATGAGGTGAATAGTACAACAAACCTAATGCATGGTACTCGTAAGGCCAACTTCGGATGGTTGTTATAGTGTGGTGTTCTCTGAATGACATGGGTCATTAATTGAATACTTCCATACAATAGTTATCCTAAGATGTCCCTTGAGATCCTTTTATCATGCATGTTATAATCATCAAGAACCGAGTATGTTATGATTTAGAGGTTTTCTATTGAGTTAGGTTTTGTTCCTCTGTACCAACTTACATCAGCTACAGGGAAGAAAGTGATTTCGTGACGATGCAAATTGTTTCATGAGATATTTCTCTCCCATAGGCAACCTAAGTTGGCACAGTTTTGCATGTCTTACTAAATTCACAAGTTCTATATCATGTGCATGACTTAAATTTGATTAACTTAGACAATGATTCAATTTTGATAATGAAACCAAGTGACATGGTGATGGGACATGTTTTAGAGACATTTTGTAGTCTAGAAATAGAGCATACAATGCATGACTCATAAAATTTGTCCAAAGTAGTGTATGTCAGTACACTATCAGGTTCACCTAGTTCTAACTAAAGTGTGAGATGTCGGATGGGATTCAATTGACTAAACCCTAGGTAGACACTTTGAAAAAACACTTGAAAAATCAATTCGAGGAGGGTGTTATTAAGTATACTTGTTTTAATGAATCGAAAGAGTACTTTATGGGGGATTGAGCAGGATCTAATTGACCCATGAATTTACACGCTTAATTGATTTGTTATCCAAGGAGTGTAATTATTTGATGTTGGATTTAAATGTTATTTTGTAAATTTAAATCATTGAAGGCATATGTTTGATTTGGGAACAAAAAAAAATCCCATAGTTATGATGATTGAAAGTTGTTGTTACAGGGACCAATGGGTTAAAGGCATACATCAAAATATGTGTAAAAAAATGTCAATATGGTCATGACAAGGGTTGCAAAAAATGGGAGGGGGTGCGGAAAGAAAATATGATATCCTTCATATATGATGAATCAAAAATATGCATCCGGGTGGGATGAGAATAAAAGATGGCCACAATGGTGGACTTAGGATTAAATAAGGTGCCCCAAGAGGGAAACTTGCGTGATGAGACTAGGATAAACTTGAGGGGAAAAATAACAACACACAAGTCAAAGAGTCAAAGAAAAGATAATTTAAAAGAAATATTGGGGAAATCATCACAAGGAGAAAATATTGATTTTATGTGAGCCTTGTAAGAATGCTTTGCCATTAATGGAGGAATGTTTGCAGAAACAAAAACACATGTATTCATTCTAGCACAAAAGTGAAGAAACTAGATCTAAACACATATGCACCATAATGTAAAAGTAAACACTACAACATCACAAAGAAATCAGATCTGAACCATGAGAAATATGAAGAACACTAGGGTTTAGACCCATAACCAGATATATTCATAACAATCCATCATATTCATTGATTCACAATTATTTACAGTAGCTAGATTACATCAAAAGGGTCATAAAGAGACCGAATACATCATGAAATAACATCCTAGCTCTACAAAATGACTATGCTCAAAGGGTTTTATCCATGCTCTCTCCTATGCACCCAAAATATCTCATGCCTCGCATCACACATCCTCTTCCTCTCACATCTCTCATTTCTCTCATTTCACACATCCCCCTCTCACATCCACATACACACACCTCTTGTTTTGGACCCAAGCACATTCTTAAATAGAGTGGGATCTCTCCCCCACCACCTCAAGATTACTCATGAGAAGGCCACATGCAAGAGGGATCATGCTCCACCATACTCAATGCCTATGCCAGCTTGCTAAAGCTATGATTAATTTCCACTTTACAAGCTCCTTAAGCACAATGATTAACCCTTGATTATTCCTAGAATATTCTTTCCTTGGGCCACAAGTCTTCATGCACTAACCTTATCCACTTATCACGCCTACCCGCATCCTCATGTGTTTTCCATGCAACACCATATTCCATAATGTGGCTAAGTCTCAAACCCTCTTCTGCATTCTATGTGCCAACCTCTGTGCACTCCATGTTTACTCAAGCCCTTCACTCAAAACTACTCAATTATTTAAAACTATTCAGCACTTAGTTCTCCCGCATGCACTCTTTCATCACGTGCCTTCTTCCTATATTTCCTTTCCTTCTGCATGCATGCTCATCCTCTTCTCTGGGACTTAGTCATTTCTGGCTCAACATTACCCCACACTAAACATGTTTGTCCATCCTCAAAAACAATCTGATCTCCAACAAAAGAATAAAGAATGGAAGGAAAGAATAACCTATATCTGGCTTACGCCAAAGAACAAAAAATAATTTTGTTACTGTTGTACAAGGATTGGGAAAGTTATTATTCAAGGATGCTTCAATCTCATTCCAAGAATCCACCTCCTTCTATGCTTGTATGTAAACAAATCCCTATCAGCGTGTTGACTTCATCAAATGTCAACTCTTCACCCTTAGCCTTCAGTGTATCAACATATTCTCCATCTTTTGCTAAGGTCGTTCAACACATCCATCTTATGTGTAACCTGGGATACACTTCCTTTACCTTATTTTTAATAGAGGCCCTTAAAATATCAATTACCTCCTCATATTTATTCTCAACCTCTACCAATATTTTATCACGTTCCACCCTATTGCCTTTATTCTTGGCCTAGAACTCCTTCAGATCCACCTCATGCATAGCAACCAACACACTTGCCACTCTGTCTCTTGTCTTCACAGTTGTCATAGACAACCTTGGCCATGTGCATTGTGGTCTTTACTAAAGCAAGGAGTTCAGAGTAATGAGTTATGGTTTCCTCAATCTTTGATTTCTCTTTCTTTTTTGTCATGCCATAACTTCCTCCACTACTCTCTAGTGTAAGTGGTTTTCTCCATCATGATTAAGCATGTCAAATCCTCCAGAAGTGGAAGGCTGACTCATACTTCTATTCTAGGGGGATAAATCTGGGTGCTTCAAAATAATGGAGTCTAAGATATTCTCTTCTTTCTTGTAGGCTTCATGCACCTTCCCCTTTTCTTCTCTCAACTCAGCCCTCAACTACACAATTATCGACTCCTTCCCTTTATCTCCTTGTCTCTCTCTATGATTTCCTTGTTCTTCTCCTCCAACTCCTTCTCTAATGCTTTGATTTGTTATTCCTCCCAAACAATCCATGCTTCGATTTCCACCGACACCTTGTTCAACACATTGCATGCATTCTCATCAGTTAGTTGTTGTGAATCCACAATGGGATTTACCTCCTCGAGTTTGGTGTATCTAGCAATGCATGCCTGCATTGACTTTGAATTCTGGTTCATCAACATGGGACTCAAAATTCCATGACAACATCTTCTTGGTGTGGGTATGCACTATCTTTGTCAAATGATGACCAATAGAAGAGTTGGTCTGAAGGCACCATGCTTAGAAATGCACGTGTATGTAGGACCTTGTTTGGATCATCATCATAAGTCATTACGGGTCCCTTTAGATGTTGTTGTTGCCCTTTCCACCTGTGCACTCTCTGTTGGGAAACCGACTACTAAACTTGTTTCTCTCCCATGCTTCCATACTTCTCCTTTTCTATTTCTCCCACATTGCACTCCACCTCATGCTCTACTAAGTCCTCGATGATGCCCACCACCTCCTTCTCCATTGTCCTCTAATTGTTCACCGGATAGGTGTGGGGTCTCATGTGCCTTGGTCCCCACTTCTTCTTCACTTATTTCTCCCTCATGAGCACCCTCTCAAGGATTCATCCCTCTCCTCATCGATTCATGCACATTGTATACAGGTGGGTTCCTTTCTTCCTCACGCTCCTCATCCTCAATCTCACTACCCTTCATGCTCTCCATCCTCTCAGAGTCTTTTGAACTCTGTGCTACCTTCTGCTTCTTTTTCACTAGAGATTCCTCTATCACTGAGGGACTTCTCCTTCATGGAGACTTCTTCCTCCGAGTATAAGTGCTTGTGCCCACACCTGACTCATGTGCTCCTGTGGTCTGAAACCACACGCGCTCGGTGCCCTACTTGCTTGGAGTTTCCTCCCTATCTCTCTTCCCTTTCTTCTTTTTGGTAGGGTCTTTAGGGATGGAGACATCATCCTCAACGTATGTGCCCTTTTCAAACTTAGGCCTTAGGTGTATGTACACCCTCATCATCATTTTTTTCTACAAGTGGTAATGTTACGGGCCTTAACATATGTATGTCATGGGAGACATACTTCTCCACATATGCCCGCTTCTTAGGATACACCAATGTCTTCGTAGCAACACGTGGTGCTCCTGATCTACTTCACTTAGATCAAATCTAAGTTTCTTGGCCTCCTTAAACCTATTTAACTATGCTCTGAAAATATTGCTGTTGTGAAGGAAAAGGTAGTTTACACCATGGGCTCTTGGTGTCATCTATCAATGTGAACCTACCAATGCAGAACTATTGGTACACTACAAATTCAGCCTCATCCTTCACCAAGGTTGGCAGTTTTTTGGAATTCTCCACTCTTCTCCAAATGCATCACACATCCACTTGTACCACTTATCCAAATGCACCTTATAAGTAGATGTCATTGTTTCACAAGTGTATGCCTCAAACCTCTTAGTTGGGGAGGGGTTCTCATCAGGGTATTCCCAAATGTAGTTGTTTGGCCCATCGGCACTCCAATCTCTAAAAATACAATGGTAAGAAGAATATTACCATACATGATTTTATCTCTCATCACATGTGACATCTATGATATCCTCCACAATGAAGGCCAAGAGATGTTGTAGATGGTCCCTTCTAAAATTTTCTACAAAATGTTCAACCATCTCTTGTTCACTTACATCCACCATTCTTGTCCATTCAACTTGGTGAGCAAGCACGTGACCATCTTCATAATAGGTTAGTGATCTTGGAAATATCAAGTAGTGCCCACCCTTCTTGTATTCATATGCCTTAGTTGTTTCATGACAACCTCCTTATCACCCAAGTCATCATCCAACGACTCTCTCATGTAGATAAGCCCAATGTACTTGGAGATCAACTATGTAGTTATGCACATTCTCCTTCCTTGTGAAGTAAAATTAATCTTCATGCATGTGCGACATCAACCACTAGGTATAAACTTTCAGGTTTTTCCAAAAATGGCAACTCATAGAGTTGTAAAAGCCCAACCTTCTCCAATTTCCTCTTCACGAGTCATCATACACTAGTTTTTCATCTTTTTTCTTTTTCTCCTGTAGGGTGAAACAAGCTCCAATGTCATCTCTTTTTCAGTTGTATTTTTCCTATGGTTATAATCACTTATAACCATCTTGCGTATGTGAGATACCCAATCCATCCCCAATGAAACACCATCTGGGTATTGCATCTCCACATACCACTCTTCATTAAAACTTGTTGATGTGATTGGTTTTCCCTTGCCCTTTCCCTTCTTCTTGGGTGAAACATTTGATCCCTTCCTTGGTGCCATTTTTCCTTTTCGGTCCTTTCTTCTTTTCTTTCTTCCTTGTGTTTTCTTTCTTACTACTCAATCCTTTGATTCCAATCCCTCTACGTAACTTCTTTGAACCCATGCCCTAGTTTCATAAACCCTAACCTAGAAACCCCTTCTTCCACAAGACAACATAAAAACTCACAGAATCCTTCAAACAACCACTTCCATGCACATGCCCATGTGTACTTCCATTCCAATTGGTTCAAAATCCATCAAATTCTTCACTTCACATGCAACTTTCACAAATTTCTCGCAAGGATGCCCTAGTTCGCAAGAGCTCTTCCAAAAATAAATGCAAGGTGAAAAATAACATACCCCGACTCCCTATTTATAGTTTTCTAATTTTTTCCCATTAATTTCCATGCCACCTACCACCATACTTCCACATTAAATTCATATTTTTCCAATGCTTTCATCCCACATGCATTTTATCTAGTGCTTTTTCTTCCACACACACTCACACGTAACCTCCTCAACCTTCTGGATGCACCAAACTATATCGACCATATACCCTTACACGCACTCTTAGTACCAAAGTCCATCTTCCTCTATGTCTTAAACCTAGTTTTCCTTTGTTTCTACCTACCTCAATTTTCTCTACATGTTCATCATTATATATGGTTTTTATAAAGCTTTCTTGACACCATTTCATCTCTAACCCTTATCACCTTATTACATGCATTCCTTCTCAGATATCCCACACTTATGTTTTTCTCTCCTAGGCCACCAATCAACATTTCTCCAACCATGTGTCACTTCTACATTCTCTCACACTCTCCTACCCCACACTAAAAGTATGTGTGGTCCTCTACATGAAAACCTCTTTAGATAGTAACTAGCTACAGGCGCAAACACACTTATTACACAACACACCAAACTAAAAGAAAGCATAAAATGATGAAAGGAAACACATATAAAGGAAAATGCATTAAGGGAAACCTAAGCTAAATGGAAACACTACCTTATTTACAAACACCAAGAAGGCTTATTTATAGTAGGGCTTTAACCTACTCCCATTGAAGTAGTCAGAAACCATGTTCCATCCAACTGCTTGTAACTAAAAGCACCTTAAATCAAGTATATGTGTTATAACATACGGTCCCAACCAATGCACTTTGAGTTTCCCAGATGGCACAAAAAATTTGAATCATATAGAAGAACCATCTACCCAACCTCAAACTTCTTTTTTTAATATGTCGATCATGCCATGCCTTCTTCCTAGCTTTCTCCATCTTCTTTTGAACTCCACCTAGCAATGGCTCACCTTTCATCCAACTTCATAAGTTTTTCTATGCACTCTTCAAGTGCTTTCTCATCATCCAATCCTCCTATGCACATGCAATACAGGGATGGTAACATAAATTCAATGGGAGAACAACTTCCATGCCAAACACCAACTAAAAAGGTGTGGCCTTGTTCAATATTTTATAAGTCATTCGATATGCCCATAATACTACAGAGACTTTATCATCCTAGTCTCTCCTTCGACATCACAAATCTTAGTCAATGTGTGGCTCAATATCTTGTTAAAGGCCTCAACAATCCCATTAGCCTAAGGGTGATAGGGCATAGTTTTGTGATGGGCCACCATAAACTCTACCAATAAGATTCTAATAGTCTCATTCAAGAAATGAGTACCCCTATCACTTGTTAAACTCAACGGGCATCCATACCTGATTATATTCTCCCATAAGAACCTAGCTATTAGCCATTTACCATGTAATCCTTCATAGGCACTACTTCTTCCCACCTCATAAGATAGTATATACAAGTGATAATATAGCATGAACCTTTCCTACATGTGGTGGGGGGGAAATAGGGCCTACAAAGTCAATTTCCCATTTTTCAAATGGCTCTACACTAAAAATAGGTCTTAATGGAATTTCATCTCTTTTCCCTATCTTTCCAAGGCACTGGAAATGGTCACAGAGCCTTGCAATATTCTATACAATCCTTATAAACTATCTCCCACCAAAGGCCTACTAATAGGATCTTTGCGGTCACATTTCCTACATAGTGACCACCTGATAATGCCACCATGAGCTTCTTCCATGATTGCAGTATGTTCATGTTCCAACACACACCACAAAAACCTCATCTCAACCTAGTTTTTATAGGTCTCCGCTTGACCAACATATAGGGCGCATGACGTGTATAGCCAACCACTTCTTCTCTAGAGCCTTCATTCCTTCAGGTGCCACACCCATTCATAAGAAAACAAAATATCTTCCAAATCGAGGGGCACATTGTAATCTAAACAATTGTGCATCCAAATTGTGTCCTCAATGCTCTACATGTCCTCACCTGAATTAACTCATGATAGATGGTCAGTCCTAAATTTCTCTTTCCTGGTTTTACTATGACCAAAAAGTCAAACTCCTAAAATAACAAGATCCAATGGCATATGCACCCTTAAAAAATAGGATTGTTTACCAAGTACTTGAGCACCATGTGATCTATGTAAAATATAAATGGAGTAGCCAACAAGTACTACCTAAATTTATGCAAGCACATAAATCATCGACAACACTTCACGCTTCATTGTTGTGTAATTATTCTCACTCAGGGGTTAACTTTCTACTTGCAAAACACAAAGGGTGATCAATAATCCCTTCTCCAGGTTGTGCTAACACTACTCCTATTTCCATCCTAATGCATCAACATGCACATGAAAGGGCTTGTCCCATGAGGGAAAGTGCAAAATGGGCATAGTAGTAAGTTTCTCCTTTAATGTGTCAAAATCCACCTATTGCCTCACCCCAATAGAATTTACTCTTATGTTTCAACAACTCTTCTAATGGCATGGAGATCCTAGCATAGCCTTTGATGAATTTTCTATAGTAACTCATATGCCCTAAGAATCCACACACCACACTTTGATTGGTAGGCTCCTCCAATCCCAAGATAACAACAACTTTGGCAGATCTACCAATAAGCCTTCCTTACAAATAATGTGACCTAGCAATGTGCCAAAAGGAGTAGAAAAGACACATTTCTTAATGTTTAGAGAGATACTTAACTTCCTGCACCTCTCAAACATCAATCTTAAATTGTCACAATGATCTCTTACTAACCCATACACCATCCAATCATCTAGGTAAACTTGCAAAAATTATGGATGAAGTCTTGAAATGCTTGCACCACAATGCGTGAAAATACAACAGTGCATTCTTAAGCCCAAAGGGCATAACCATATAAGAAAAAAATTCCCCATTCAGTGGTGAAATTAGTCTTCTCCTGGTCTTCCTTCACAATCCTTACCTAGTGATAACCTAAGAATCCATCTGTAAAAGAATAGATCTCCCACCCTACTACACCTTCCAAGATCTCTTCAATAAATGGGGTTGAAAAGGATCTATGACACATGCAACATTCAAATATCTATAGTCTACACATATCCTTATCCTCCCATCCTTCTTGATACTAATCACCATTGGGCTCACCCATTCATATTCTTTAATTGCTTCAATGATTCTAGATTCTATCATCTTATCAATCTCCTCTTTAACTTTTACTGCAAAATTTGGATTCATCCTATAAGGTCTCTTCCTAATCAGGCATGCACCTTCCTTTCAACTTAATCCACATTTCCCCAATGAGTGATGAACTCCTTTTAACTCATGGTACCATGTGGGAACAAATCCTGGAAGTCACACAACAACTCAATTATCTTTGAAACTTCTTGGTCCATCCAATAATCTCCAATGATAACTTCTTTTGGCTCTACTTTTGTACCAATGTTGACCTTCTTCATTTTCAAGGGCTCATGGTAAGCGCATTTTCTCATCTTGCACTTTCCAAGACTTCACATACCTTCCATATGATTAACATCCAAGTTTTCTACTTCCTCATCATCTATCAGGTACACAAATTTCCCTTTTCTTTCTAGGCAAGCACACTCAAACTATATCTCCTCCATTTCTCCTTCCTCAAAGCATGCCTCCAAGCTAGGTTCCCTAGAAAATCTAGGATTCGGTCTTACCATAACACAATCTCCTAGAGTAAGGTGCACTTGACTACCTACAACACCTCATTCACCAATGGCTTAGGACTTAGATACTCAAAAGTTTGAATAATATCCACCATCAACTCTTTTCCAATTTCCCATCTAACGACGTAGCTCTAAATGGATATACCATGCACATGCACAACCCTACAAGGTGGAATAGAACTTATGCACCCATAGTGAGGGAGGTAAGGCTTCAGGCCTACCATCCAGGCTCTCTCACATTCCTGACGTGAAATGAGGTGGATTCCTTCCCATCATAGTCACATATTTTAGAGGGTGCATTGCTCTCAGAGAAACCTAATAGAGAATGTGATTCTCACTTCACATCATTCTAGAAGATTGTCTCGATGAGTCACCCACCAACATGTTGTTGTTGTACGTAAGGTATAAGTTAGCATATTCCTCCTTTCTACTTGACATGTCCACTAGATCTCCATCATGCATGAAAAGACATCAGGTTACCTTCCCCAGTATAACTTGGTAATTTCTTCCTCCCAAGTGCCTAACTAGCACACTGTGCTCTGCCACTCAAGTTACAAGCATTTCCTTTAATTATCTTCCAACCAACTCATAGGTCCCATGCACCCAATTGTCACACACAATGCTAGTTGTATCACTTATAGATTGAGCATCTTCCCATTGAATGACTCCTTCTCTTGATGGATGAATAGCCTCGGGGTCTCTAATGGTGCACACATATATTCTATCTAGGTCCTCTTCTCCTAAAGGCTCTACATAAGGCACAGACCTCCCATCTATTAGTGGAATAATGATGCGCTCCTCTTTGTTCTCAAAACTGATGTATCCCTTGTTAAAGCACAAGTCAACATTATTCACATAACACCAAGGGGCATCCAAGTAATGTTGGGAAGTTATCTACCTCGAAAGTGCTAAGACTTCAAAATCCCCAGTAAACTTAGCCCCTTGAATGGTTATGGAAGCATCCTTCAAGACTCGATGGGCATAGCCTTTTTCCTATTTTCACCATATACAACATTTGAAGAGGGATGCAATGGAGGCCTCCCCATCTGATTCCATGCATCCAAAGTAAGGACATTGACCTCTACACCCATGTCAATTAGTATGTTTCTCAGGAGCCATCCATCAACAACCACATTCAGTAATTTCCTTGTCATAATCAAGACTATGAGGGGAAGATTAACATGTAAGACCTATCCTCTCACATCTCATCTCCCATGTGGTACCTTTTCTCTTAACCACTCTCCTAACAAAGGAATAATGTTCTCCTACACAACATCCTACACACTTCTCTACCTCATCCATGTCTTTCTGAGGGACCTCAACATTCTTCACCTATTTCTAACTTCCATGATTGCTCCTTCAAACATTGAATCTCTCCTTGCAGATCCTAATCACTTCCATGGTCTCTTGGTAAACCTCTTTCTGATGGGTCGATCAGGATATTTCCCATGTAATACTTCTTCTCTTGTAATGAGAGGCCTTTTCTTTGGTACTTCTCTGGCACATGCAGCCTCAACGCATGTGTTATTACTAAAACAGGTTCTAACTCGGGTTAAGCACTACCCTAGGCATCCATAATGGGTCAGTTTCTCTTCACACTAACCATCCCCACACCTTTTTCCTTCTTCTAGTTCTAGCTCATGTGGTCATACAATTCAGGAACTCCTCATACTTGTGCTTCTTTCCACACCATGAGCACTATAGAAAATCTTGGACATTCACGCTTGTAGTGTTCAGTAGATCCACAATTGTAACAAGTCCCACAGGGGAAGTCACCCCTTCCTCCTCACGTGACCACTATGGCCTCTAAATCCTCCATGAAAACCTCTTCCTCAACCTCCCCATCCATCTATGTGCCCTTCATACTAATGACCTTCACCCTTAGAACTACTCCCAATGTCGTCTGGCACACACCAATATCAATGGCATCATGAATTTGGTCTATCAATCGGTAATCCTTCGTATCATGAGTAGTGGATGTGTAAATCTTACAATAAGAAGACACATTCTTACGGAGTGCATTTGTAACAAAGGGAATCTACTTGATCATGATCCCCATGATAAATTTCACAATCTAATGACATGGCACACATTGACCTTCGAGGGAAACTATCCTTTGTGTGTCCTTCCACTTCACAATCTATGCACCAAAGTCCACTACGTGTTTCATGAGCTGAATTCACAGATAATTTTTCAAGTTGTTTTTCCATGGAAACAATTTGTGCTTCTAAAAATGGGCTTACCCCAGTGTCAATGCTTCCAATGGCCTCAACACACAGAGTAGCCTCCAAGGCCTCACGTGGATCCATGAAAGTCTTATGGGAGAGCACTCATCTGAAAGGCATTATCAATCCTCCAACAAACCACTGAGCATGTTGCGAGGGATGGATATCATAAGATAGCTTTGACAAAGAGAGTCTTAAAGCATGCATCATACTCCCACACACTCTCTTCCATACCCTTGTTGAATCTCCTTGAGCACGTGATGCTCTTCTTTTTCAAATTCAGGAATGTGGAATTCTACCAAAAAGGCATCACACAATGCAACATGGTATAATCCACCACCATCTGATGTGGGTCATACTTTCAGTACCAAGCTATGCATGCATGCCCTTGCAATGTGGTTACAAAATGACTTTCCTTCCACTCTAGGGGTAGTGATACCCTTAGCACCATAGCAAATCACTTGTGTACATGCTCTACAACATCCTCAACACCTTTATAATCAAGTAAATGTAAAGACATCTCATAAAACACTGAGAGGTGGTTGAGGTCCTTGTACACCAGATCTAGAACCTTGGTTCCCTCTTATGTTTCCTCCACCACCAAAGCCACTAGATCCACTAGCTCCTATCCCTCTAATCCACCAGATCCTCCTCCTATAGTAGGTAAAGGGCCCAAGTAGTTCCAATCTATGTCCCCACCATTGTGTTGAACTACGTGCCAATATTCTGTGATGTTGAACCACTTCCAGATGTGATACCCAAACTTTGTGTACCACCTTGTCCAATGATGTGCTTGATAGATTCCACCAAACACCAAAATGTCTGCACAACCATAGATGGATGTAATGTAAAATGATATCTACCTGATGTTGCTTTCTTACCAATGCCAACCGAATTAGAAATACTTGTCTCAAAAATTGGGAAACTAAGCAAGGGTTTGGTCATGGTGGGTTTAGATGTGTGCACTACAATTCTTCTCCTTTCTTCATATAATGAGCTCTCATCATAAAGTTGAGGGGTTCTTCTCCCATGCTTTCCAAGATGGGGTAGCATAGACTACTCAAGTTCCACATCCTCCGTGTGAACCTCAAATCCTTCCCACAACGTCTACCTCCATAATTCCATCGATCCTACAACTTCACATTTGTCTTTCAATTCCCTCTCTCGTGCTTCATTATACTTGAGCCATCATCTCCTCTCTCTCCACTTCTTGTCATAGGATCCACCATCTCTCACCACACCAGCTTTCCATGCCCCATGCTAGTGGGAATTTAGCTAGCCATAGAAATGCTTCCAAACTCGAGTGATGATCAAGATCTTGATGGCTAATGGTATAACACGCAAGAAAGATCCTCTTGGTTCTCACAAGAACTCAAACTCAACAACCTCTGGGAAAGAATACGTAGAAACCATGTACTCCAACATATATCTAGTCAACACACCACTCCACCAATGATCAACAACACAAGTCTAGGTCAGATCAACATCATGAAGCCATTGATAATCTTCTTGGTCCAAACATGAGGTTGATAATACCAACTCTTCCTCGATGCATACACCGATAACCATTCATACAGTTCTACTGAAAATAAAAAATAATGTCTCATAAAGCTCATGATATATATGCTCCTCTACCCATTTACATGCATCAAACTCAGGTCCAGTGTTGAATCATTGTGCAAACTCATCCTCCGTGTTCTTAAGCCAAGTCTCGACGTTGTCCAAGGTCAAGCATTCTGTCATCACACACCATTCTTACAACAACTTCAAAAGAGGTCCCGAAATGGAACCAAAATGTAGTCACCTTTCCCTACTCCCTTTAAACCCCAAGTGCACTGACACATCACCCAACCTTGACTGGGTGCTCACTCACCGAGGTGCATGCGAGGGTGTCAGCCCCTCCTTTATGTGAGCCTTGTAAGAATTTTCACCATTAATGGAGGAATGTTTATAGAAATAAAAACACATGTATTCATTCTAGCACAAAAGTGAAGAAACTAGATCTAAACACAGATGCACCATAATGTAAAAGTAAACACTACAACATCACAAAGAAATCAGATCTGAACCATGAGCAATATGAAGAACACTAGGGTTTGAACCCATAAATAGATATATTCATAATAATCCATCATATTCATTGATTCACAATTGTTTACAATAGCCATATTACATCAAAAGGGTCATAGAGACCAAATACATCATGAAATAACATCCTAGCTCTACAAAATGACTCTACTCAAAGGGTTTTATCCATGCTCTCTCTTATGCACCTAGAATATATCATGCCTTGCATCACATATTCTTCCTCTCTCACATCATCTCTCATTTCCTCATCCCTTCACATCCCCATACACACTACACCATACTACACATTTTTTTTTGACCCAAGAACATTCTTAAATAGAGTGGGATCTCTCCCCCACCACCTCAAGATTACTCATGAGCAGATCCACATGCCAAGAGGGATCATGCTCCATCATACTCAAATGCCTATGCCAGATTGCTAAAGCTATGATTAATTTCCACTTTACATCTCCTTAAGCAATAATGATTAACCCTTGATTATTCCCTATAATATTCTTTCCTTGGGCTGCAAGTCTTCATGCACTAACCTTATCCACTTATCCCTTCATTCAAATTTAATTATTCAAGTACTTATTTTTCCTTGCACGCTATTCGTCATGCACCTTCTTCATATCTTGCCTTCCACGCATTCTCATCCTCTACTCCAGACTTAGTCATTTCGGGCTCAAAGGTGAATTTGAGAAAGATGGAGGATGGAGGTGTAGCAAGGAAGTGCCTAAGGACTCGAGAGGATGGTAAGTTCCTAAGCCCTAGCTTAGGATGGGATTTATTTAATTTTTAAATTATTTTTAGCACTTTTTTTTTTTTTTTGAGGTCGGCTCCAAGGGCGGTGGCTTGAGAGAATGGACATGGTCATCATCAGAGCCTTAAAGTAGTGACCTAAGGATGGACGAATCGACATTAACTAGGTTGGCATTGATGGCATTAGATGTTAAAAAAATATTTTTATGAAGATCACCTTTTGTTAGATTCTAATAATTGGTTGTTTGATGGGTTTTACAGTTAGGGTCACATTGTATCACTAAGATAGGGTTCCAACCTTTAATGATCATATGATAGGTGATGTTACTAATGTGGAGTGGGACCATTCACTTGCAGGTGGGGTTAGGTGGATTCTAACACTACCAGAGGATTTTGAGGGATGTGGGCCTGATTATTGCATTGATTAACATATGTGATGTATGGACTAGTACATTTTAGTTTAGGAATAGAGATATGACAGTCATGCTAGAAGAAAGGTACCACATATTGAGGCTTTCAATATAGGGGGATCTAATAGAGATGATTATATCCGAGGGGATACATGGTGTTACGATTCGACTATTTGGAGTTGATGCCCCTCAAATTACGTTCACATCTGAGGCTTTCCATATTGGGACATGATATGAAGCAGGGATAGTAAGGAGAATATTAATATGTGTGACTATGATGGCTATATCATTTTATGTGCTCCCAGATTCCTATGTGGAGTGATATATCCATTGACATTGGTGGAAGTGCTTACGGATATATTAGATCGGAGGATTATATTTTCATTTGGTGTAGCATTATTGGCTCTGGTATACCACGAGCTTTAGATATATGCAAAAGTGAGGAGGTTGGGGTTATATGTTGGGTTTCCATTACACTATTGGGCCTACAGGGCATAGTGTTGTGATTAGGCCTCCATGGCTTCAATGGATTACAGGGGACCATATTGAGCTATCAATTGGATTCTTGAGATGGAGATCCACCAGGATCATGGGGATAGGGATACATGTGGTGAGGATTGGTTTAGAGATAGATTGAGAGGGTGGATATAGATAAAATCATATTTCATCCATACCAGGACTTTCCCACCTAGCCTAGAGTAGAGATTGAGTTACATGGGATGAGACGCATTAGATGGGTGTAGGGGAAGAGGCCTGCGATAGTGGAGGTATTACAATTTCCATGAGTGATGAGACAGTTTGGGGTCATCCAGACAGGTTCCAAGAGACCCTATAAGATATATGTGAGACAAGGAAAAGAGGGAATTTCCTATTCCTATGATGTTTGATCCATTAGAGGAGGCTAGAGTGTTTTGGGACACCGATGGTGACGTGGGTGTGGGGGTTATATTTTTAGAGTGGATGACAGAGGAATCGGTGGCCCGATGGTGGAGGAGAGGCCCAAATTTTTATTAGATGGGGGAGGAGGAGGAGGTTCTAACAAATAAGGAGGATGTAGCACTTGGAGGAGATGAGGGTGGAGATGGAGGGGTGGCAAGCAAAGATAGTCCGCTACTGCAGCAAGATGCATCCCTACATGAGAGAGATGCAACATGCCAAGAGGTGATAGGATTGCATCAAGATATGGACCTAGCCATCTAGTAAAGAGATAAATATAATATTTAGAGGGAGGCCTAAATGGCCAAATTTGGGGATCCTAGTCTGATACTAGTTGTAGATTCGGAGAGAAGGACACTAAAAGTGTCACAAGGAGTTATTCAAATGGCTTCGTCGAAGTACTTGTGTCATAAGAATAGTATAAGGCATTAGGTCCAGAGGTGTGTTATAATGATTGCGTATAGTGACCTCAAAGTTTTCAGATGTATTGAGATATTTGCCATGCCTAGAATGGTAGTGGGGAGCAAGAGGATCGGTGTAGCCAGCTGTGCCATTTGGGATCACATCCAACGTAGCGTAACCATAGTGAGACATAAGCCAAGATTGAGGGGATTGCTGACAGAGAGATGTGTAGGCACCTCCCCTAGGGGTAAGGCTTGACACTTATATTTTTTTATGTTGCATTCACTAATTAGGTGGAAATTATATGTATATAGTTTGATGATGTATAAATATTGAGATAGATCCTATAAAGGCCTATCACAGATGTATAGATATGTTTTGATGAGGATATATATATATATATGGATGATGATTAATTTGATGACCTTGATTATTTATATTATAGCATGGATGTTGATTTAGATGTTAGATGTGATGTATATTTGATGATGTGATGTGGCAATGTGTGATGTAATTTTTTAATTTCATGATTTGATGAATTTATTTAGATGAGAACATGATTATATGATTGATCTGATGTGATTTAGATTAGCATGATAGATGTACCTAAGATGATAGGATTTAGACTAGAGTAGAAATGATGAGTTGATGTGTATATGGTGATAGGAATATGTATGAGTTTGGATGTGAGATAACATATGAGTGTAACAGAAGATGATGTGACCTCTAACGGGGTGACCAATATGTAATAAATTACACTTCACCATAGAGATGAACGTATGTGGAAGAGGATGTCATCAAATAGAAGTAGGAGGTAAACGGGGAAAGGGAACAACACAAATCATTACACTTGCGACCATTGACAAATGTTAATACATAATTAATGATAGTTAGTCAAACTTAAGATCATGAGAAAAAGATGGAATGTATGCTTAAAACCTACTATAGGAATGGTAAAGGGTTTAAGATGGAGTTTGTATGAGAAAAAGATAGGTTCTCCTTAGAGGGTGGTCTTAGGTACATACCCCACTCCGAGTAGTATGGTGAAAACTTATCAACGCAGGAATTTTTTTGTAGATGGGAAATCTAATCGATGTAAGAAGCTTTCCAAGGATGCTTGATTTATTTTGTATTTAAGTTTTCTTTCATATTTGGAAGGTTGATTAATGCAGAATCCTTCTACCGCCATGATATGAAATAGTAGCCATCTTTTGAGGGAGTGTTCTACATTAGGATTTTTGCTTTTTTATTTTTACTTTTACATTTTTAGATAGTAGGATAGAGGATAGTTGTCCTTTGAGGGATGAGTCTATACTTTTGAAAAAATTAACTTTATATGAATAGTTTTCTTTCAAGGAGCGACCTATTTTTTTATATGATATATTTTAGATATGAGCATACATAATTTGTAAATTTGGGACATAGTTGGGGATATCCAAGTAAACCACTTGGGGAGGGGATAATATGTTATACAAGTGAAACCTATGGACCCTCAACATGATTCTTGTATGTAGATAAGAGGGTGAAAAATGTAATTATTATGGGGTTCCTACCTAGATGGAGGAATGTATCCATAACAAATATGTCATGCGTGGAGTTGTGGTACCCATGTTTAAGGCTATAAAAGGACAAAGTGATGAGAGACCACAAAATTCCAAATCATTACAAGGGAAGTTAGCAAGGCTAGTAATGGAAGAAGGATCGAATAAAATTACTAAGAATATGTTGGTAAGTATGTTAACAATAGAAGGGTCACAAGTGTAAAGCATTGAGAGGTTCCATTTCTATTTTACCATCAAGAGATGCTAAACGATAGGCTCTAGACCCATACTTATGTGTGATAATGTATGGTCTAATCTAATTGGGAGAAAAATTTCCACATTGACTCCTTTCTAAAGCAATGAAATTCTAATTTTCTATAAGGACAAGTTCACCGATATTAAAGTCACATTCCTTGAGATTTTTGTTATAAACACATTTGATGTGCTCCTTGTATACATGATGGTGCTTAAGAGCATGAAAGAAATTCTCATCTAACAATTCAAGTCATGCACTAGATGCTCTGGGCGATAGTATTCTTCAAAGAAAAATTCACAAAGAGAAACATGCAAAGATGGGATTTGTACTTCAAGAGGAAGGATGGCTTCAGAGCCATAGACAAGCAAAAAGGGAGTATCTTTAGTAGAGGTGTGGATGCTAGTCTCGATAAACCCACAAGGTGAATAGAATATGAAGATGAAAATTACGTCTAGGTTTATCAATAGTTTTTGCAAGAATTTTATGAAGAGTCTTGTTAATGGCTTCAGCTTAGCCATTAGATTGAGGATAATATGGAGAAGAGAAGCTAAGCTTGATATTGAAACAGCTTTCAAAGATTCTTGAGATCTTTGTTTTTGAAGGACTTTCCATTTTCTGTGATGATTTTATGAGGGATTCCAAAGTGGAAAATAATGTCTTTGATAGACAAAATTAACAATATGGTTATCTTTTTTAGATGTGAGTAGAATGGATTCCACCCATTTAGTGAATTATTCATTTGCAATGATGATAGAATAATGGCAATGGGAGGAATGCAGATTGATGAGGCCAATGAGGTCAATTCCCCATTGTGAGAAAGGACAAATATCTTGAGATGGTTATAAGGCACGGATAGGAATGTAGATGCGATTAAAATGTTGTTGGCATTTAACACACTTTTTGAAATAATCATAGAAATCTTGATTGAGATAGGTCCAATAATAACCCATGCAAAGGACACACTTAGCGATAGCCAAACCACTAAAATTACCACCATAGATACTGTCATGGAATTCTCGGATAGTGCGGGTAGATTCGAGCATTTTAGAAATCAAATAAGAACACCATAAAACCCATGTTTGTAAATGATGTTGCCAAGGATGACATAGTGGTTAGCGCATTGAAGAAATGATCTCCTACCATTTTTGGATAGGTTAGAGGGAAGTTTGGACTGAGATAGATAGTTGAAAATTTTGAGAATACCAGAGATCCGATTGATTAATATCAATATGGTTGACATAAGGAATCTCATGCACATGAGATGGTTGATCAAGATGATGAATGACACCAGAGAGCTTAGATTCTTTATTTTCCCATGGGATGAGGGATGTGAGAGATGTCGATGTCTCCAAAGTGATTAAATGAATGAGGGATGGATTGAATGGTATAAACGTCAAAATCTTCAAGGAGGAAATCAATGATGTCCTTATATTTTAGGACCACATTTTTACATTCATAGATTCCCTATACCTAATTAATAATAAGTTGTGAATCACCGTAGATGTCAAGGACTTAGAAGTCGAGCATGACCATGGTTTTAAGGCCCAAGATGAGGGCTTCATACTCAACCATGTTGTTAGTGCATTCAAAATTAAGCTTATAAGTGATGGGGATAAGAGTATCCCAAGGAGGAATGATGATAACACCGACACCTCCCCTTTTCAACACTTAGATCCATCAAATAAAAGTGTCATCTGGAGGTTTAAAAATTCATGGTCAAAGTCGAATATAGACTCATTAGGAAACTATGAGGAGGAGGATTTTCATAAAGAGGGGCTTTAGCTAGCTGATCTACAATAATTTCTCCTTAATATATTTATGAGATATGGACTCTAGGTTAAAGTAAATCATGAGCATGATTGATCAAGTGATACGGTCACCGCAACAAGGATTAGAAAGCATGGTTTTAATAAGATGAAAATGGGTGATGATGAAGGTCTTATGATTGAGGAGATAATAATGAATATTGGAAGTGGCAAAGAAAAGGGTGTAAAATAACTTTTTGGATTCATTGTAGTGATTTTTATATTCATGAAGGGTGTGAATAATGTAATAAATGACTTGCTCCCTATCCTGGTCAACACTTTTATCACCAAATCACTGCACCCCTCGAATGGCTAGAATGTGAATAGGACATTCAGTGTGATTGGGTAACATGGGATCACCTCTTAAGTTGTGGTACTTGGGCTCGAGATTAACCTCTAGAGAAGAACGGATTCCTCTTTCTAAACTAAACACAACACTACTTCTAATTCAATAAAACAACTAACTAGATCTATGCTAACATTTTCATGTGAGTAAGGGGGATATATTTGTAAGAAATAAAACCTATACTAGAATTGGTGATGCATAAAGAAAGGGTGTTGTCAGACAAGTTTTCAATTTTCCAGTGAAGGAAGATGAAAATGAGAAGGATGAACAAGCACCACAACTCAACCACATACAAATCTTCACTCCCAAATAAGCATATAACTTCAAAAACCTGCAACGGAAACTTGAAGTTGCACAATATACCTGCATACATGAGAAAGGCACAAAGAAGTAGCTAGAATGATGAAAGGACCAATAATTAGTCACAAAACACAATTTTATTACTTCAATCACATGCACAATGCATCATTACATGAGGAAGAGGAAAATTTTGCCATTACAATTTTGGAAAAGAGGTTTGAAAGTCCCCACAATCCACAATAGACTAGCTTGTAGAAGAGAGAGAGGAATACTAAAAAATTTCCAACTTGTGTCACACGTCTTACCTTTTGTAACTCTTTTTGATTAAGCTTCCAACTTACATTTATAGAAAATATTTGTGAGAGAAGAGAGGAGAAATCATAAATTTTGGCCTAAAATAAAGGCACATGATGGCCTACATTAATTACAAAATTGGTTACACCACTTAGGAACATTCCATCATGCCTCATTAATGAAAGGTTTGAATTTATCCATTCATTTAATTAAAAGAATATTTAAATAAAATATTTTAATAATAATAAAAATATCATTTTATTAAAATATTTTAAAATAAAAATATTAATTTAATTAAGTTTTAGGTAGGACCCCCCTAGGGTTGGTTTGTATTGAAACGGGATCCCTATGAAAGAAGGGCCTACTCGATGGTTGGATCGCCTACCAACTTACTAAGTTGGTTGGCAAGTTACTCCCTCATATTCCACCACATCGATCTCAATGACTCCCTTCAAAAGCTCATACCATACTCCACGAAGTTCAATGCCATTGTATTGACCCACGAACCCGCTCCAAGAAACTCCTGGTAATATCCTTCGTATGGCTCGAGTCCATAAGCTCTACTTTCTAGCTCACTACCGATCAACTCGGCCTCAACTTAGCTCATCCCGAGTCTCTTCCCATGCATCATGCAATCCGAGATCCTTATTATTTTTCACTCTCAATGCATTGGCTCATTAGACTAACCCGACTCATCGACCGTGATCTCAAATGGCTTGATCTCTACCTTAAAGCTCCCAAAACAATAACAAATCCACTCCAAGTGCCTGTTTACCTTCAACACAACTTACTCTTTAATTCACCCAATCTATCATCATGTTGAGCTCGAAAGAGATCCCTCCACCTCTACCGTTTTAGCTCGGCTTATCTCCACGATGAACTCATAGGTTGATTTTCTAGTGATGAGTTTGAAAGAGTATTCTTGTGGCTCGTCCACCCTCTAATGAGTATTGAACCCTTACTTATAGATCTAAATGTTTAGTGACTTAGCCTTTAGCTCGAGATTGAGCTCTCCCATAACCATCGAGTTGGTCTTTGTCTCAGCCATCAAATTACGTGTTGAATTAACTCATGTGATTTGTTGAGCAACTCGAGTTCCTCTTAATTATCCCGGTTCTAAATTTGTGAAACTCCCAGCTTGGCCTCAACTCAGTTTACTAAGTCAAGCTCTTTGTGCTCCATACAATCCTGAATCAAAGATGTAACTTTGATCTTAACAAGAATCCCGTTGACAACTCCATACGAGAAACTTGTTTATCCCATTATCTCCATCTCTCGTTCCTTCTATTATTTTCCCTATGCAAGTTTGTCTGTAATGTCAACATATATCCTACCGATTCCATCTTCCAACGACTCCCTATAAGAGACTGAGACATTTATTCATGGCTCTTGCTATCTTGGGCCAACTCAGCCTTCACCATAAGTCACTGAGTTCTCTACCAACCAAGATTGACATGAGCACGTTAAAAACCTGATCTTAGTGGCACGGTCCTTTTTGCGAGCTCCTTCCATGCAGATTGGAGATGATGGCCTTGACATTGAAACTAATAGTTGGCAAGCTATAACTATATCCCTTTGTTTAAAAGTAACTCAAGTGAGCCTAGGGACCTTATCCTAGATCCCTTTTCTTCCATGACTCTATTTAGCTTAAAAGAGAAAGCTCTAAACCTATGCCTATGGCCTGTGTGGTTAGCTCATCTTTTTGCCCATCAATTTTCTTTATCACTTGGCTGTGATTTCTCCACAATGATCACCAAGCCTATTCCTTACAGAGATATAGTAATTCATGCTTTTACCTGCAAGGGGGTTTTCTAGTTCTAAATACATAATTTAGAACACACAGATCATAACAATCATTCATATAACAGATAACCATATGCAGCTATAATGACTCGGTATACGACCGATCTATTCATTCCATGACTCGGTGAACTACCGATCTATTCATGTGTATCTTAGAGTTTGGTGTTTTCAACAGAACACTTCATTCTCATGGTTTTCTTCCCTAATCTGGGATTCTAAGTGCTCTGTCCAAGGAACCTATCTGAATAATTGTTACCATTATTCATCGGCATCACATTCCTTAAACTAGGTGACATAGGACAACGCAATCAAGCTTGTGATACTTTGGCCAAAGATTTGAAACATACTGTTCATGTTACTTATTCCTTGATGGACATACTCATCAATCAAAATACGTCCCTCACCCCCCACTCCAATGTTATATAGAATGTCTATACTAACTTCTTTATCGGTCCCTTGTCCCAAGTTTTCACTCTGAATCGGGTTAATATCATAATTCATGTTATAAGGATGCCCTTGAAGACTAGGGGTAAGTGACATACTAGGTTAACCAATGTTAACCCCATGTGTCAAGGTATCCCAGTCTCAAAGGGCTGCCTCATAACACATCTATGGTCCTAACCCCCCAAAGGAAATCTTGATCAAGTTTCAGGTGTAAATCTTAACGATCAATGCAGAAGGGTGTTGCCATATGTCATCTGCATTGTTGTATCCTCGAGAAGATCCTAATCTTCTCAAAGGTACAACCCTGCAGTTGACATGTGTCAACATCCTACGAAACATCCTCGGAAAGATGTACATACCTCCAAGAAGTTACTTATGTTGAGTTATATTTGGATTACAAGGCCCTCCTAATTGGGTAGCCTTCCCCCAACCCTGGGTCCCACACTTTTTGAGTTACCTTTCGTAGTTAGGTTCAATTTCACAGAGAAAAGTTTTAATGAGTTTAAAGATTGCGTTAAGTTTCCAATTGGTTCCTAATAACCTTGTATCCTCATAATAGGACAACATCCCTAGTTTTCCCATAAGGAAGGTAACTAAACCCGTAAGGGTTCATATCAACCTCAAAGACTGAAATATATCAGACTTATTACCATTAAGACATGGTGATTTATAGCCATCAATTACATTGCTTTGAATTAGAACATTAAGAGAGAGTAATAGAATACTCTTCCAGTTATAGCTACATTTTAGGGCATAGTTCAACCTCAACTTCCCTAAAAATGTAGTGGTCTAATTTCCAATTTAACCATATTCATAATATATAAGAATTACTAACTAGAAACATGTAGTATTCAGCCACATAATTATACAAGGCTTACTTAGGGAATCCATCTAGACCCCATTGCATATAATAATAAGAATGCACTCTCATTCATACAGACAAGAGAAGATCAATTCAACAAATAAGAACATAGACCACGTAAGTAATATGTCCCCATTTCATTTATTCCCAAGCCTATACAATTACAACCTATGCACTTCAATATTTTAATACAATAATCATCAGCAAAAGAGTAACTTTCTTCTATAGTACAATTAGAAAAATCATGTCGGAATTCTTCATAAAACCAGATTAAACAGTCTGTGCATCATTTCAGATCTTCTGCCTTTACCACTTAAGATGACCATCTGCAAAAATTGCTAGCATGGGTCAGTTCAGTGAACTGAGCATGATAAGCACTAATTCTTAAAACAATTGCATTCCACCAATTGTTTTCATTAAACAAACCTGTTTAAATGAAATCAATTTCATCAAATCCATAATCATGAATCACGCTAATTTTCTTTCTACCATTCTAATATGACTTTATAACATAACTCATATTATAGTTACTATTTCAACTTAAATCTTTTTGGATGATTCATCTTATACAAGAAAATAAGAAGAAACGATATGAATCTTAAGTACCTAGCCATCCGAAAACCAAGAACAGTGTCAATCATGTTATAATCACTCTAATCAAAAGAATGAAACCTTTTCAAGGTATGCAACCAACAAGTTTGCATATAAACAATTTAAGCAAAGGATAGATTACTTGCCTCAAGCAAGTTCATCTAACGGATTTCCTCTAACTCTTTCATATCAAATTCATAATCATTGATAAGTATGCAAAACTTTTACTACAGGGCTACTTTTATACAAGTAGATAATAAATTGAAATTCTAAATCAGGGTAATAATACTACTAAAAAAAGGAAAGGAGACTTCTAGTTAAGATTTCACCACTTACCACTCTTTCCACTTAATTTTTAACAGTCTTTTCATCTCATACCCATACTGTAGAGTTCTTATAGAAATTCTAAAGAAGAGAACACTATAATTTCAAGAGAGAGTGAGTACCTTCATATTTTGAAATCCTATAACAACTATCTTCCATTACATAGAGGAAGGAACAGAGAAATTATGAACTCTATTTTAACCAAGTTCAGGACTGTACAACTTCCAAGAAGTAATATACATATACTCTAATCCCATCAAGAAAAAGAAGGCAAGTAAAGCAATACTTACGTTTAGCCACAGGCTCAGATCAAATAGAATCACCTTCAGATTTTCCAATAGATCATTACGATCTTTCCACTATACATTAAACAAAAGCCAATAATGTTTCCTTTACATAAAACGTTAAAAATGATCTAATCTCAGACCACAATCCTACTCTAAAGTAAACAGTTTTCATTTCCTTCTTTTCTCGAACCATTTGGTCTAAGAGTTAGGATAATCTTCCCATTATCTATTTATTATTAATAGATCAAAACTAAATTATTTCTACCATTGCACAGTTAAGTTGTTATATCATTTCAAGATACTAAACTAAAAATGCATGTACAGAGTCAATAATAGGATTCTAAATACAGATTCAACAATGCCTCAAAATCCATACTACTTATATTATAGTAGTTATCAGCATGCTTTAACTGTGTAAAATAAATAAATCATTCTGTTGCATATGGATCATTTCAACCCAAATCTCAACTACAAAAAGGAAAAGCATTAGTTGTACATAAATAAACTTAACGACATTAAAGTCATTGTTTTACTTTTATAGTAGAATTCTTGACATTGTAAAATGTGGCCTTAAGAAGTAGACTTCGCAGTCACCTCAGGGTAAACACAGTCATAACTCATCCACACTTTATACATAACTTTCACTATGGCAGATCCAAGATTAATCCGCAAATTTCCAGGAGATACAGAGTTTATCCAAATATGTTTCCTCTTCCTATATCCATGTAAAATCACAAAAACAACAGTTTAACCAAATACTTCCATGCTCACAAAACTCTATATTCATAAGAACATTCATACCCCTTTAAAATAAAGGTACAGGCTTAGAATTCAACCTTATTTCCAACTCATGCGACTAAACCAGTCGAGTTTTACAGAATGAACTAACATTTCCACCAAAAATCAACTACTTACTTTCTTGAAGATGTCCAATAGTAGTTAGAGTTCATACGGCTAAGCAACAATCAAATAATCCAACCATATTCGAAACAACAGTTAATTATAGTGGTGTTTTCAAACACGAAATCATCAAGCACGAAGTCTATCATGGAGCCAATTTTTAAATCCAATACCTCAGCTAGATAAAGAAAACATAAAACACTTCCATCAGAAAGCAAAACCCATATTGTATTCACAGCATGGAAAGAAGAATAAGAAGCAGGTTTCATCCAGGATCTACATACAACCCAGAATTCCCAAATCAACAAAAAGGAAAACCAATACATTGCTACCAGCCAAGCCATCTGAGCATAAATCATCTGAACAGAGTTGTTCTAATGAAAGCATTTAAAGGAAAGCAAGATTTTTAAAAGTTAGGGCCTATCATGCCTGATAGTGTCGCTAAAAATTCGAAGAAGACCTCTGAATGCGCTCCCTCCTTCTCTTCTTCTTCCACGAAAAACTAAACAACAAAGTATTGTCACCTCCAAGCCTTATATACTTCCCCTGACAGAGAAGTAAGTTTGAAACTCTCAAAATTTCCATGCAACGAAGAGTAGATGGCTGGTTCGAAGAACCAGTGCTCATGCAGAGTGAAAAAATGGAATGCATGGAAAACAAAACAACCAAGCAAAATTCCACTTGCATGCCTTCCCAAGAAATCCACGCTCGAGGCCCGATGCTCATTAATTGCATTTATTTTTATTCTCCCACCTATTTTCCATTTCCACCGACTACCAAAGTTGGTGATTGCCAAAACAAAATAAACAAACATTCCCATCCTTAGAGATACCACCACGTAAGACTCTATTAGCAATTTTACCCTCCGCTAAACCCGGAAGCACTCCCTGTCCTTCATCCTTATCCCTTCTTAAATGCCATGGAAACCACCGCCCATGACTCACGACCCTCCTTAGGTCCCCCTTCTTAGCATTAGTTAGGATAGGTTAGTGACTTAGGTTAGATCATAGGATATGACATTAGTCTCATTTCCATAGGATATAACATTAGTCACCCTCCTTAGTGCTAGGTTTAGTTAACCCTTAGGAGTATTAAGCTCATAGCTTTAGGACTAGGTTAGATTAATTAATCTTGTAACATTAGGTTATAGTTTAGGTTAAAACTATTAACCTTACTGATTCTAGTCTAGGTCCCCTAAATAGGACTAATCAATATTAGAGTTCAAAACAGATAAAACATTCCTGTATCAGATTCCATTTGGCATCAAATAATTTAAGCTTTAGATATAAAACATACACATCTTACCTGGCTTAAGGTCCAGGTCCTTCCTGATGTTATGATAACTGGAACCAGATTCTAATTACCATGATCAGCCAGAGTTAACCTCTGGAATTGAACATTCAAAGCTCAGTCAGACTTAGTAACTCTCGAAAAGTCAATACCATTTGTTCATCCTAAATAAACTTAAAACATTCCTTGGATCAATGTAACTGATCCAAGGTTGAGTCATAAAGGTGGATAAATCCACAATCTTCCAGAAATCAGATTGAACTCAAATGCGAAGAATGAAAGAAACAAAAGAGTCCAAGCATATTCCGGTTCAGTCAAAGATCTTAAGAGTAGAAAAGATATAATCCATATCAAGCATGACTTCCCAAAACCAAAGGAACATGTCCTTATACAGGAGAAATCATATATCAACACTTGAATGCTCAGAGAAAAAGTAACAATAGTTCAGGGTGTTACATGCTTCCCTCCTAAAAGATTCATCGTCCCGATGATTACATCCTTTGATTTATCTTCTGGTCAATCAATTCATTGACTCTCTAAACAAATTACTATTTCTAACTTGAATAATTTCAGAAATCAATATCGTGATACTATTCATTCAACCTGAATAAATGTTTTCCCCAAAACTGGCTTACATAAAGACATGTAAAAGATAAATTCATAATAATAAAAAAATTTATCAGTCAACAGATTCAATTATATTCAAAAAGAAAGGGAAAAAGTTTTCATCTCTTCCATATTTTCCCAAGTTGCACTTTCTTCGTTAAACTGGTCCCACTGGACCTTACATTGTTGTATTTCATGATTTCTCAAATGCAATTGGTGAGTTTCTAGCACTCGAGTGGGTTTAACCATGATTATTCCTGGGTCTTGGACCTGCAAGGAATTCCAATTTAAAACATGTGACAAGTCTGAAATGTATTTCTTAAGCAAAGAAATATGGAAAACATCATGCATTCGAGACAAAGCAGGTGGTAATGCTAATCGGTAAGCTACGGGATTGATTACTTCGACAATTTCGAAAGGTCCCACATAACGAGGTGATAACTTGGCAGCCTTGCCAAAAGTTATAGAACTCTTTCTTGGTTTAACACAAAGAAAAACCTTTTCACCAAGTTCAAATTTTCAGTCAACCCGCTTTAAGTCAGCATAGCTCTTCTGCCTATCTGTTTCTTCCTTCAATCGTTCCCGAATCATTTTAACTTGTTGTTCCATTTCAGTAAGGATTTCAGGCCCAATCACCTCTCTATCCTCAACGTTATCCCAACTAACAGGGGTTCTACACTTTCTTCCATAAAGTGCCTCGAAAGGTGCCATTTTAAGAGAAGAGTGATATGTGTTGTTGTATGCAAATTCAACTAATGGGAGATACTCTTCCCATTTATACTGTTGATCCATGCAATACATTCATAACATATCTTCCAACACCTGATTTACTCTCTCAGTTTGTCCATCCATTTCCGGATGATATGCAAAACTGAAGTTTAGTTTAGTTCCAAGAGTTGTATTAAGCGTTTGCCAAAATCTCGATGTCATTCTAGGATCCCTGTCAGATATTATTAATTCTGGTACTCCATGTAACCTGAAAATTTCATGCACAAATCTTTTAGCTAACACAGGAGAATCATCCTTTAGATTTCCAGTGATAAAATGAGCTACCTTCGTTAGTTTGTCAACAACTACCAAGATAACATCATGTTTATTTCTCGACATAGGAAGCCCTTGTACAAAGTCCATGCTTATTACTTGCCATTTGTACTATGGTATGCTATGGGGATATAATAAACCAGCAGGGTGCATGTGTTCTACCTTCACCCACTGACATTCCAGACAATGAGTCACAAAATTAATAACATCCTTTTTCATTCCTTTCCAGAAATATTGTTGTTTTAGATCAGCAAGCATTTTAGTAATACCCGGTGTCCAGAAAAGGGTGAATTATGAAATTCAGCTAACAATTTCTTTCTCAAATCATTTAGCAAAGGTATGTATACTCTGTTTTCATAACGTAAGATTCCTTCATTATCAAAATGAAAACCTTTATACCTTTCATCTTTTGGTTCTGCAGCAAGCGCTGCTTTTACTTGTTGAAAGTATATATCAGATTCTAATGCACTTTTCACCTCATCTTTAAACTGAGTTCTTAATGTTATAAGAGCAGAAATGTGCTTCCTACGACTTAGAGCATCTACTACTCTATTCTCTTTTCCTTTTATGTAACTAATATCAAAATCATATTGAGACAAAAACTCTAACCACCTTCGTTGTCTTGCATTTAGATTAGGCTGAGTGAAAATATATTTCAGCCCAAGATGATCAGTTTTCAACTCAAAAGGTTTCCCAAGTAAATAGTGTCTCCAAACTTGAAGTGCATGAACAATTGCAGCAAGCTCTAAATCATGAGGGGCATAATTCAGCTCATGTAACTTAAGTTTTCTACTTTCATATGCTATGACATGATCATTTTGTAACAAAACACCTCCAAGGCCTTCCCCAGAAGCATCCATTACAACAGTAAAATCTCCATTAGGGTCCGGTACAACTAAAATAGGTGTTGAAGTCAACTGAATTTTCAAACTTTTAAAAGTAGATTCACACTTATCATCCCAAATAAATTTCTTATCCTTTTTCTGCAATGAAGTTATCGGTGCAGCCACTTTAGAAAAATCTTTAACAAATTTTCTATAATAACCAACAAGGCCCATGAAGCTTCTTACTTCATGTACATTCTTTGGTGTAGGCCATTTGGTTATCGCCACTATTTTAGAAGGATCTACAACAATTCCTTCTTTACTAATGACATGACCCAAATAGTGAACTTCAGTATCAAAGAAAGAACATTTGGATAACTTACCGTATAACCTTCTTTTTCTCAAAATTTCCAAAACTACCTTTAAATGCTCATTATGCTCCTCAACACTTTTAGAATATATGAGAATATCATCTAAGAATACAAGCACAAACTTGTCCAAATATTCTTGAAAGATATTATTCATTAAGTTCATAAAAGTTGTGGGTGCATTAGTTAATCCAAAGGGTAAAACCGTGAATTCATAATGTCCGTACCTTGTCCGAAAAGTTGTTTTATGAATATCTTCTTCTTTAATTCTTAATTGATGATACCCAGATCGAAGATCTATCTTGGAATAAACCGATGCTCCATGCATCTGATCAAATAAATCATCAATTCTTGGAAGTGGATATCTATTCTTGATTGTTGCCTTGTTTAACATCCGATAATCAATACACAATCTAAGTGTCCCATCTTTCTTTTTCACAAATATTACTGGCGCTCCCCAAGGTGAAACACTTGGTCTAATCAAACCTTTAGACAAAATTTCTTGCAATTGAGCCTTAAGCTCGACTAACTCTGTAGTAGTCATCCGATAAGGTGCTTTAGAAATAGGCTCCATCCCTGGTTTGATTTCAATGGTGAAGTCAAATTCCCTTTTGGGTGGTAAACCTGGTAATTCTCCGAAAATACATCCTTGAAACTTTGTAACAATGGGTATCATTTCATGAAATCACCATCTTCTTCTCAGATTCAGATATCTTTACTACATATAAGGTACATCCTTTATTTTTAGCCTTTTTAAGTTGCATAGCTGACAGTTTCCTAACTGAAATTTCCCATTTTACACCTTGAATCTCTGTTGTTTTCTGCAGATCATCTAAACATCTTATATATTTTTCAAAGTAGTCCACTTTTTCTTTATGGTCAACTAACCAATTAACGCCGATGACAACATCATAGGATCCCAAAGGTGCAACATAGAGGTCAACTTCCATGGAAAAGTTAGGTAAGTCAAGGACTGCCCCAAAAAGACACATATTAACTATATGAACAGAGTTATTACCATACTGTATACAATCCAAGATTTATCCATTTTTCCATTTTCTTTTAAGTTTAGAAGTGAGTTTACTAGAAATAAAACATTCAGTAGCTCCTGTATCAAAAAGAATAGTTACAGGTATGCCAAATAACTTACCAGGAACTTCTATAGGTGTCACTTGCTTTTCAGCTTGCTTGTCTGCTACTGCAGCATGTATCTTATGTTGCTTGATTATGATCATCCTTCTTCAAAGGACATTGGTTTGCATAGTGATCTTTGCCACAATTATAGCAGCCTCCTACAGGTCCCTTTTTAGGCTCAAAATTACTTCCAACCTTAAAATTATCACGTTGGCCTCCATAGGACTTCTGCCCATTATTATAATTCTTGGCAAAACTATCCCTTACATTTCCAGCAGGCTTATTCATTGTCGTTTTCTTATTATTATCCACTAAAAACTTATTTTTGTTGCCAAAATTTTTCCATGGCCCCTTCTTGGGTGCAAGAGAAGTTGAAGAAGGGTTTGGAATCTTCTTCCACACTTCCTCTTTATGAGAGAAAAATAGCCTTTAATTTTTGTTCTTGCCTTATGGCTTTTTCAACAACCCCTTCCATAGTGGTTGGGCTGTGAACATCAACCTCTCCTCCAATCATGGGATTCAGTCCCATGATGAATTTCCATATTCTAAACTTCTCGTCAGTTTGATACTGTGGTACGTACTTGAGGAGTTTCATAAACCGCTCCCAGTATTTAGTTACGGTTAGCTTCCTTGAACTAAGTTCTGAATTCTGTCATTTTCTGATCATAGAAAAGTTGTGGCAGCCAACGTTGTCTAAAATAGCCTTTAAATTGATCCCAAGTGATGTTGTTTCATCAATATTTAGCTCAGTACGGCTATCCCACCATGAAGATGCTTCATGGGAAAGCTGATATGCTCCCCAAATAGCTTTGGTTTCCTCCGAGAAGTTTCTTATTGCAAAGTACTTCTCCATTTCACTGAGCCAGTTCTCAGCTCCATCTCCTAATGTGGTGCCATCAAATTTAGGTGGACTTATCCTTTTTATATCATTAGTGAGTTCCACTGCCAACCTGGCCTTTTTTTTTCTAGGTTGGAGACAGGTACATTTCCATTGTTATTACCAACACCCATATCGGGGTTGTCCTCAGGAGGTGGCTGATTGTTGTTACCAGCTTCATCATCCTCCTCATTTCCCATCACTTGTTGTTCAAGTACAGCCAAATGATCTCTTGTGTCCAGTAGGGCAGCAAGGATCTCATCAAGTTTTTGGGTTGTTTCCACCCCTTCCTCAGGTGGAGCATTATTCGCAACATTTCCCCTTGTTCTAACCATTTTTTGTTAAGAAAAAATTCAGGTTTTTATCATATTATGGACACAATAGGTCCAAGAGCTGCAACCTTCAGCTCTGATACCAAGATGTAACATCCACATTTTAATACATTAGAACAAGATATTTTTTTTATTAGTGTTTTCTAGTTCTAAATACATAATTTAGAACACACAGATCATAACAATCATTCTTATAACAGATAACCATATGCAGCTGTAATGACTCGGTATACCACCGATCTATTCATTCCATGACTCGGTGAACTACCGATCTATTCATGTGTATCTTAGAGTTTGGTGTTTTCAACAGAACACTTCATTCTCATGGTTCTCTTCCCTAATCTAGGATTCTGAGTGCTCTATCCAAGGAACCTATCTGAATAATTGTTACCATTATTCATCGGCATCACATTCCTTAAACTAGGTGACATAGGACAACGCAATCAGTAGCTTGCGATACTTTGGCCAAAGATTTGAAACATACTTGTTCATGTTACTTATTCCTTGATGACATACTCTTCAATCTGAATACGTCCTCACCCCACTCCAATGTTATATAGAACGTCTTATACTAACTTCTGTCAGTCTCCTTGTCCCAAGTTTTCACTCTGAATCGGGTTAATATCATAATTCACGTTATAAGGATGCCCTTGAAGACTAGGGGTAAGCTGACATACTAGGTTAACCAATGTTAACCCCATGTGTCAAGGTATCCTAGAGTCTCAAAGGGCTGCCTCATAACCTGTCTATGGTCCTAACCAGTCCCGAAGGGAAATCTTGATCAAGTTTCGGTGTAAATCTTAACGATCAATGCAGAAGGGTGTTGCCATATGTCATCTGCATTGTTGTATCCTCGAGAAGATCCTAATCTTCTCAAAGGTACAACCCTACAGTTGACATGTGTCAACATCCTACGAAACAACCTCGGAAAGATGTACATACCTCCAAGAATTCACTTATGTTGAGTTATATTTGGATTACAGGCCCTCCTAATTGGGTAGCCTTCCCTAACCCTGGGTCCCACACTTTTTGAGTTACCTTTCGTAATTAGGTTCAGTTTCACAGAGAAAAGTTTTAATAAGATTAAAGATTGTTTCAAGTTGCCGATTGGTTCCTATTAACCTTGTATCCTCATAATAGGACAACAGCCCTAAGTTTTCCCATAAGGAAGATAACTAAACCAGCAAGGGTTCGTAACAATCTCGAAGACTGAAATATATCAGACTTATTACCATTAAGACATGGTGATTTATAACCATCAATTACATTGCTTTGAATTAGAACATTAAGAGAGTAATAGAATACTCTTCCAGTTATAGCCACATTTTAGGGCGTAGTTCAACCTCAACGTTCCCTAAAAATGTAGTGGTCTAATTTCCAATTTAACCATATTCATAATATATAAGAATTACTAACCAGAAACATGTAGTATTCAGCCACATAATTATACAAGGCTTACTTAGGGAATCCATCTAGACCCCATTGCATATAATAGTAAGAATGCACTCTCATTCATACAGACAAAAGAAGATCATTTCAACAAATAAGAACACAGACCACATAAGTAATATGTCCCCATTTCATTTATTCCCAAACCTATACAATTACAACCTATGCACTTCAGCATATTTTAATACAATAATCATCAACAAAAGAGTAACTTTCTTCTATAGTACAATTAGAAAAATCATGTCGAAATTCTTCATAAAAACCAGATTAAATAGTCATGCATCATTTCAGATCTACCTGCCTTTACCACTTAAGATGACCATCTGCAAAAATTGCTAGCATGGGTCAGTTCAGTGAACTGAGCATGATAAGCACTAATTCTTAAAACAATTACATTCCACCAATTGTTTTCATTAAACAATCCTGTTTAAATGACATCAATTTCATCAAATCCATAATCATGAATCACGCTAGTTTTCTTTCTACCATTCTAATATGACTTTATAACATAACTCATATTATAGTTACAATTTCAACTTAAATCTTTTTTGGATGATTCATCTTATACAAGAAAATAAGAAGAAACAATATGAATCTTAAGTACCTAGCCATCCGAAAACCAAGAATAGTGTCAATCATGTTATAATCACTCTAAACAAAAGAATGAAACCTTTTTAAGGTATGCAACCAACAGGTTTGCATATAAACAATTTAAGCAAAGGACAGATTACTACCTCAAGCAAGTTCATCTAACGGATTTCCTCTAACTCTTTCATATCAAATTCATAATCATTGATAAGTATGCAAAACTTTTACTACAGGACTACTTTTATACAAGTAGATAATAACTGAAATTCTAAATCAGGGTAATAATACTACTAAAAAAAAGGAAGGAGACTTCTAGTTAAGATTTCACCACTTACCACTCTTTCCACTTAATTTTTAACAGTCTTTTCATCTCATACCCATACTATAGAGTTCTTATAGAAATTCTAAAGAAGAGAACACTATAATTTCAAGAGAGAGAGAGTGAAGTACCTTCATATTTTGAAATCCTATAACAACTATCTTCCATTATAGAGGAAGGAACAGAGAGAAATTCAACTCTATTTTAACCAAGTTCAGACTATACTAACTTCCAAGAAGTAATATATATATACTCTAATCCCATCAGGAAAAAGGAAGGCAAGTAAAGCAATACTTACATTTATCCACAGGCTCAGATCAAATAGAATCACCTTCAGATTTGCCAATAGATCATTACGATCTTTCCACTATACATTAAACAAAAGCCAATAACGTTTCCTTTACATAAAACGTTAAAAATGATCTAATCTCATACCACAATCCTGCTCTAAAGTAAACAATTTTCATTTCCTTCTTTTCTCGAACCATTTGGTCTAAGAGTTAGGATAATCTTCCCATTATCTATTTATTATTAATAGATCAAAACTAAATTATTTCTACCATTACATTGCACAATTAAGTTGTTATATCATTTCAAGATACTAAACTAAAAATGCATGTACAGAGTCAATAATAGGATTCTAAATACAGATTCAACAATGCCTCAAAATCCATACTACTTATATTATAGTAGTTATCAGTGCTTTAACTATGCAAAATAAATAAATCATTCTGTTGCATATGGATCACTTCAACCCAAATCTCAACTACAAAAAGGAAAAGCATTAGTTGTACATAAATAAACTTAACGATGTTAAATTCATTGTTTTACTTTTATAGTAGAATTCCTGACATTGTAAAATGTGGCCTTAAGAAGTAGACTTCACAGTCACCTCAGGGTAAACACAGTCATAACTCATCCACACTTTATACATAACTTTCACTATGGCAGATCCAAGATTAATCACGAAATTGCCAGGAGATACAAAGTTTATCCAAATATGTTTCTCTTCCTATATCCATGTAAAATCATAAAAACAATAGTTTAACCAAATACTTCCATGCTCACAAAACTCTGTATTCATAAGAACATTCATACCCCTTTTAAAATAAAGGTACAGGCTTAGAATTCAACCTTATTTCCAACTCATGCGACCAAACCAGTCAGTTTTACAGAATGAACTAACATTTCCACCACAAAATCAACTACTTACTTTCCTGAAGATGTCCAGTAATAGTTAGAGTTCATACGGCTAAGCAACAATCAAATAATCCAACCATATTCGAAACAACAGTTAATTACAGTGGTGTTTTCAAACATGAAATCATCAAGCACGAAGTCTATCATGGAGCCAGTTTTAAATCCAATACCTCAGCCAGATAAAGAAAACATAAAACACTTCCATCAGAAAGTGAAACCCATATTGTATTCACAACATGGAAAGAAGAATAAAGAAGCAGGTTTCATCCAGGATCTACATACAACCCAAAATTCCCAAATCAACAAAAAGGAAAACCAATACATTGCTACCAGCCAAGCCGTCTGTGCATAAATCATCTAAATAGAGTTGTTCTAATGAAAGCATTTAAAGGAAAGCAATATTTTTAAAAGTTAGGGCCTATCATGCCTGATAGTGTCGCTAAAAATTCGAAGAAGACCTCTGAATGCGCTCCCACCTTCTCTTCTTCTTCCACGAAAAACTAAACAACAAAATATTGTCACCTCCATGCCTTATATACTTCCCTGATAGAGAAGTAAGTTTGAAACTCTCAAAATTTCCATGCAATGAAGAGTAGATGGCTGGTTCGAAGAACCAGTGCTCATGCAGAGTGAAAAATGGAATGCATGGAAAACAAAACAACCAAGCAAAATTCCACTTGCATGCCTTCCCAAGAAATCCGCGCTCGAGGCCCGATGCTCATTAATTGCATTTATTTTTATTCTCCCACCTATTTTCCATTGCCACCGACTGCCAAAGTTGGTGATTGCCAAAACAAAATAAACAAACATTCCCATCCTTAGAGATACCGCCACGTAAGACTCTATTAGCAATTTTACCCTCCACTAAACCCGGCAGCACTCCCTGTCCTTCATCCTTATCCCTTCTTAAATGCCATGGAAACCACCACCCATGACTCATGACCCTCCTTAGGTCCCCTTCTTAGCATTAGTTAGGATAGGTTAGTGACTTAGGTTAGATCATAGGATATGACATTAGTCTCATTTCCATAGGATATAACATTAGTCACCCTCCTTAGTGCTAGGTTTAGTTAACCCTTAGGAGTATTAAGCTCATAGTTTTAGGACTAGGTTAGATTAATTAATCTTGTAACATTAGGTTATAGTTTAGGTTAAAACTATTAACCTTACTGATTCTAGTCTAGGTCCCCTAAATAGGACTAATCAGTATTAGAGTTCAAAACAGATAAAACATTCTTGTATCAGATTCCATTTGGCATCAAATAATTTAAGCTTTAGATATAAAACATACACATCTTACCTGGCTTAAGGTCCAGGTCTTTCCTGATGTTATGATATCTGGAACAAGATTCTATTTACCATGATCAGCCAGAGTTAACCTCCGGAATTGATCATTCAAAGCTCAGTCAGACTTTGTAACTCTCGAAAAGTCAATACAATTTGTTCATCCTGAATAAACTTAAAACATTCCTTGGATCAATGTAACTAATCCAAGGTTGAGTCATAAAGGTGGATAAATCCACAATCTTCTAAATCGAAATCAATTGAAAGAAACTTCAAGTGCAAAATGAAAGAAAATCAAAAGAGTCCAAGCAACATTCCTAATACAAGAGAAATCATATATCAACACTTGAATGCTCAAAGAAAGTCTTATTCGAGCAAAATGATATAATCCATATCAAGCATTCCACCATTACAACTTCTAGGAAGATTGACACCGAATGCCAACATTTCCACGAGTAATTTTAGATGAACCATCCTTCCACCGAGATTGTCTTATTTTACATTGGCTCCGAGCTAAGCTTGTAATGTTGATGCATTATGAGATCCCATACTCGAGTTTTGTTCAACACTGGCCTAATGACATGGCTCAACTCGCCATGAATACCCTCCAAGTTGGTTGCACAACGCCAATGCACCAATTTATGTCTTATCTAATGAGCTCGACTCAGTGTTGTAACATTGGGTGAGTTCTTGATTCCCTTCAATGAATCCTCAACGAGCAACTTGCTTGGATCAACTTCTACCCTTCCACTTTACATGGTTATTCATGACGACTCTTGACCCCGATCTACAAACCCAAACTTCATCCACAAGATCTTCTAATTGAATCACTCTCTTCATCTCTATACATCAAGCTCTCCATTACACCATGACTCATAAGTCATTAACTTCCTTTACTCATTGAATCACTGAGTTAACATGGTCGATGCTCCACTATGCATCTCTTCCTAAGCTCAAACTCGACTATTCCAACCGAGTTCCATCATGAGATTCTTTTTTCAGGCTTAATGTTTATTTCCACGACATGATATGGTCACATCAAATCTTAATATAATCCCATGTGATTAGCTTGACTAAGCTAATATAACCCAGATCTAACTCAACCTTATATATGATATCAACTCACCAAGTAGCTCATTAAGTAGCTCACTAATCTACTCAAGCAAGTTGATTGAGCTCAAAGACCCTTTTGGGGCATTCCCACACCTAATATTGAAAACTTTGGATCTCCTAGATTATCCTTGAAACCTGAGGATCATAGAGATATAGTAAAATATCCTCAACATGATGAATCAATTTTAATTATTTTATCTCCATTACGATCGAAAGTGGGTCCACCAGACTAATGCTTTGTTTCAAGCATAACTTGAACTTCTAAAACCTAATAAAAGAGAGAAAAACCTAAAATGATTCGAAACTAAATGGAATATAAAAATGTCCCTAAAGCACAAATTTTTTCCTATATGCCCAAATTTTTCCCATGAAGACCTTTTCTCGGTCTCAGAGAACAATAGGACCGTGTTTTCTATTTTTTCCATGTGTGGAAAATTGGATAACATTTTTGGAAACCTCTTGGGGATTATTCCCTGCTAAGCATGATTCTAGTGGCCTTAAGTCATCCATTGGGCATGGAGTAAATATTGGAATCCCGGTGATGATCTGATCTTTTTCATGCATGATCTTGAACTCTTTAGCAATGTTAGATAGGAAATATACCGAAACTGATGAATGCTTGACATCTACAGTGCACTGTGGAATTTTGGATGAATATTTATAGGAACCTTGGATATCTGAAACTCTTTTGAAACTTGAACCTTATTTATCCTTAAAAACTCAAATGATGATACAATGTGCAAGAACAACACAAAACACACTTAGAGGAAAATACCTAACTAAATTGTATATGGGGTGGAATGATCTCAAAATCAAGCTTTGAGATGTATCCCATTTACATGAATGGGAAGATTTTCTCCATTGAGTATGGATAGATGAAATTAGTTTTCCTCTTTGCAACTTGTGATGATGTATGTCCCACTCCAGAGAGCATCAAACTTAGCGTGTATACCTGGTTTGGCCCTGTCGGCATCCCATTTGAGAACTAAATCTCCCTCTTGGAAATTCTTATTGAATGCCTTCTTATCAACAATTTTCTTAACTTGAGCCTGATGTTGCTCCAAATTTTTCATTACCTTGTTCAACATTTCTTCTAACTCCATTAGTTCAGCAAACCTGACTATCATAGGGTCACTCTCCATAACCTCAAGTTCATGAGATAACTCCAAAGAAGGTAATTCCAAAGATAGCGGAAGTTTTTATTCTTTTCCATATACCAAAGCATGAAAATGGCATATTCTTCTTCATTATGGCTGTTAGTGGTTTAGAAAATGTTGCAAATTGAGGATTGAACCTTCGATGAAATGTATGATTCCCGAGAAAAATCTGGAGACCCTTCTTGTGACTTGGGAGAGATAAGGACATATTCAAACAGATCCTAGCTAGATCAATTGACAATCCTTCTACTAAAACAACATGCCCCAACAACTTTCCTTCATGTACTACAAACATACATTTCTTAGGATTAAGTGAAACTCCGAACTCTCTTCATCTTTGGAAAACCTTGCTTAGATGCGTGATGTGGTCTTCTGCATACTTAGAATACACACTTATATTGTCAAGATACACCAGGATGATGTCATTGATTAATCCCACTTGTAAGCTTATGTGCCCCACTTGGTAGGGAAATCCATTTTGAATTGATCAGACTCTTGGACCAGAATTTGATTCTAACCTAAATATCCATTGAGCAACGAAAATATTTGAGCTCCTACCACCATCTGAAGGATTTTCTCCATTGATGGAAGAAGATAGTGATATTTCAATGAGGCATGGTTCAAATCCCTGAAGTCCATGCATAACCAAATTTCTCTGTTCTTCTTTCTTACAAGGACCAAATTGGCTACCCAAGAGGAATGCTTAATAGGAAAAATTATACAGGCCTCGATGATTTTGGTTAGCTCCTTTCTCATCAGTGGCTCAATTTTGGGATTAATTGGCCTCTATTTCTAACAAATTAGCTTGGCATTAGGATCTAGTTTGATGGTATGTTGTGCTATACCTAGATCAAAACCACACGATCTTTATAACTCCATGAAAAAACATCATTATATTCTTGAATTTTTTTGACAAAATCCTCTTTCTCTTCTGGGGTACACACTTTTCCAATCTTTAGAAACTTTTCATTTCTACCTCAACTTCTTCAAAATTGTCCTCTTTGATCACCATGTTAGAACTTTGTCTTCTAGCCTGATCATCTGAATTAAAAATGGACTCAAGAGTAACCAAGCCTTTTGGTAGCTTGTTTCTTTTCAATTGTATAATCTGGTCACCATATGATTCTTGCAGACTTATCTTACTTTTTCACAAAGAAACTCTGCCTCTTCTTATAAGAAAAGGATAAAAAAAAAAATTGACTATCGAATACTTTTCAGCTACTCACATTATTAAGAACTATAGGTCAAACCACCATTTTGACAAATTCCCACCCTTCTATCATGATATCAACAAGTATGTCATATTTCGAGCCAACCGTAGCAATCCTATCAACATCTTGATTTTAATTTCTAGGAATAGCATGAATCTCAAAAGCCTCAAATCTTCAATCATATCCCAAATTTGGTTCTTTTATGATCTTAAAAGATAATTTTTGGATGCACTACATGTCATCACTTGATGAAAAACTAAATCCTTGTCTCCAAAAAAATTCAAGGCTTTGATTCCCTTCTTCTAAGCTAGTTGAATTCCTTACACAAGGGCCTCGTATTCAACAACATCGTTAGTGCAACCGAATTGTAACCAAAGATTATAAGTAGTTATCTCCTTCCTCGGAGAAATTATCATGACACCAACACTAGATCTATTCTTACTCATTGACCCATCAAATAATAATTTCCACATTCCTTCATAATTGCTTTTGTTTTGACAAGTTGTGGTATGATCATACCTTCTTCATGAATACAATATATACCCAAACCTGTCTCTTCTAAAAACAAAAACTAGCTTCTTCTTCTATTAATGCCTCAACATAGGGATCATATTAATGATCTATACTTACCTCATCCAACACATTATCAGGGACTTCTTCCAAAAGAGTGGTTGATTCATGATCAAGCAACTTCCTCCTCTCGATCATGAATGGTATAATTCCCATTTATAGGACTAGTGGTATAGGGCTCCATGTGATTATGGAAAACTGGTTCCACCTTTATACTCGCTTTAGTTCCATATCAAGTCCTAAGGATCATACGAAACCAATTAGCTGATAGGTAACTACCCATCTTGGTAGTGAAATCTCATAATAGGAAAATGGCGAAGAGAGGAGGGAGATTGATGACTGATATGTATTGTGTGAATGACAAGCTAGGGAATGCATGGATAGTAAGCTAAATTCCTTTGATAACTCCAACAGTTTGAACTGTTGTGCCATCCAACTGAACAACTCCTCTAGAGACTAGTGTATATTGGATTCCTAGCACATCTGCAATTTTCTTGGGCATGACTGAGCTATGGCACCAGAATTGATCATGTAATTGTGTACCAAATGATCACCAATGATCAGGGAAATATAGAATGGTGGTGATTTGTTCACCTTAGGAATATTTTTCCCTTCTGGTTGACATAAACTTGTAGTAGTTTCGTCCCGATGACCCGATGATACATTGGTTATACCAAAACTTTTCTTGAACTTCGCAATGCATTTTATTTAAGAAGGAATTGAGAGTGCATCCCACATGGTAACACTCAGGTTGGTCTTCTTCATATATTCTACAATACTTTTGAAATGGATTGCTCTTACTTCACTTAATTTTTTTGGGCATTAGAATCCTCTTTTAGAAATTTCTTGCTTTGGGTATTGTGATGCTTGAAGAACCTTCTTTTCTTACGACTTGACCATCTTGTGTCTCTCGGCGCTTTCTTTCCCGTATCTTTATCAACCGCCATTTGTGGTTGAGGCTATGAAGTGGACACTTCATTAGATTTGGAAGGTTGATATTCCATTTGTCTCTTTTTGGAACATGTGTTTTCTGAAATTGATGAAGAATCTATGTTTAACCCATAAAAATATTCTTCTTGCCAATTTATAAAAGTGGTTTCTTCAAGGGCTTGTGGTTGATTTGTTGTTCCCTACGTAGATGAACTTTTCATTAATTCTATTGAAGCATATACACTTTGAACCATAAGGTCCTGACTAAGAACTCCATTGGGGAAAATATTTTGATTGTGGGGTTGAGAACAAGGATAACACCATTCATAGTCTTGAACTAGATTATTCTAGACATGTACAATGGCTCTAGAAGAGCTAGCAACAAGGGGATTCCTAAAGTTTAGAGGCTTGATGTTCGCAACTTGATTTTTCGATTGATTATTTCCTTGAAAAGGTGGGCGGTTATCCTAGTACTATTGATTCTGGGATTGGTAAGGATGAGCATATTGAGATTGTTGCCTCTTGAGTGCTACAAGTTCATTCCCAAAATTTTATAGTAGTAACTTGAACTTAACTAAATCATTTGAAGGGGAGTTCAAAGACACACTGGTACAACTACAACTGGCTACCTTGGAGTTGATGCAATAGGGGCAATGGTTGGCTGATTACTTGAAATTTTAGAAAACAAAGGCATGGGAGGTCTAGGTGCAATCTTCCTTGCTTGGATCAAAGAATTCTCGGCTCTTATTGCAACTTCGTAGGTATCATGTAGCATATTCCCTCCCATTGAATGAATCATAACTACTTCGTCACTATTCAAGGATCATAAATAATACAAGAATGCATTATTGGGATAAGGTTTTATGAGTGTTGGAATCCTATTCCAAGTTTTGTGGAATTAGAATTTGAAATAACTCACGTATTCATAAGGAGATCTCTTTACGGTAGTGAGTTGTTCCAAGAGTGATAGGTGGTCACTATTGTCTTCAAACTGTTTATAGATATTTTCTTTCAACACGTCCCAAGTGGTTCTAGTACCATATTCTAACCCACGAAACCACCGGAGTACTTTTCCTCTTGAAGGAAGTGGAAGGGATTCTAACCGCAACATTGTCTTCTATAAAATTATGTATGAAAAAAATGTTGGCTACATCAAAAATATGTTCCACCGAGTAATTTGAGTCTCACCTATTTAAAAGGTAAAAATTTTGAGTGCCGCACCAAGTATACGATCACGTTGAGCCAAATGAAGAGGATTTCTTGCATTGAAAGAAGGAAAAACTTGGTTCCTTGCAAGGGATACCATAGCAATGAAAGGTTGATTGTTCCTTGGTGGAGGAAACCTTCCGTAAAGAGGATTTTAATGATCCCTACAAGGTGATGTTGTAATTGGTGATGTTGAAATTCCTCTTCTCCTTCTCCTTGGAGGAGACAAGGATAACTTGATATGCTGATTATTTCCTTCTCATCTCATAGAATCTCTTGTCTGAATTCTTTGCATATGTTAACACACTGAGAAACCAAATACAGAGATATGGAGTTTCCAGGTACTTTGATTCATGTAAGTATGAAGAGAATTACCAACTCTTGTCCCATTGGGCATGCCAAAAATTGTTATCGCCAAATCACTGCACTCCCTAAATGGCCAGAATGTGAACAATACGTTTGGTGTGATTGGGTAACATGGGATCACCTCTCAAGCTATGGGACTTGGGCTCGTGGTGAACCTCCGAAGAAGGCCGAATTCCTATTCCTAAACTAAACAAAACACTACTTTTAATGCAATAAAATAACTAACTAGACCTATGCTAACATTTTTATGGGAGTTAGGGGAGATATTTGCAAGAAATAAAACCTATACTAGAAGTGGTGATGCACCAAGAAAGGGTGTTTCTAGACAATTTTTCAGTTTTCTAGTGAAGGAAGATGAAAATGAGAAGGATGAATAAGCACCACAACTCAACCATATAAATATTCACTCCCAAATAAGCACAAAAATCCAAAACCTGCAATGGAAACTTGAAGTTGCATAGTATACCTACATACATGAGAAAGGCACAAAGAAGTATCTAGAATGATGAAAGGACCAATAATTAGTCACAAAACACAATTTTATTACTTCAATCATGTGCACAATGCATCATTACATGAGGAAGAGGAAAAAATTTCCATTACAATGTTGGAAAAGAGGCTTGAAATTCCCCACAATCCATAATAGACTAGCTTGAAGAAGAGAGAGAGAAATACTAGAAAATGTCCAACTTGTGTCACACGTCTAACCTTTTGTAACTCTATTGCAATGAGATTCCAACTTACATTTATAGAAAATATTTGTGAGAGAAGAGGGGAGAAATCATAAAAATTGGCCTAAAATGAAGGCACGTGATGGCCTACATTAATTATAGAATTGGTTACACCACTTAGGAACATTCCATCATGCCTCATTAATGAAAGGCTTGAATTTATCCATTCATTTAATTAAAAGGTTGTTTAAATCAAATGTTTAATAATAATAAAAATATCATTTTATTAAAATATTTAAAAATAAAAAATAATAATTTAATAAATTTTTATGTAGGACCCCTCTAGGGTTGGCTTGCATTAAAAGGGGATCCCTATGAAGCAAGGGAAAACTCGGTTGTTGGCTCGCCCGCCAAGTCACTAATTTTTTCGGTGAGTTACTCCCTCACATTCCACCACATCAAGCTCAATGACTCCCTTTCACAAGCTCATACCATACTACTCTAAGTTCAATGCCATCACATCAACCCACGAACCCGCTCCAAGAAACTCCTCGTAATATCCTCCATATGGCTCGATTCCATGAGATCTACTTGCAAGATCTCTGCTGAGTGACTCGGCCTCAACTCGGCTCATTTTGAGTCTCTTACCATGCATCATTCCAACCAATCTCCTTATCATTTTCTACTCTCGATGCATAGGCTTGTTAGATTCACTCGACTCATTGACCATGAGCTCAAATGACTTGAGATCTACCTTGAATCTTCTAGCATGCTAAAAATCCACTCTAGGTGTTTGTTTAGCTTCAACACAACTTACCCTTTCATTTTCTTGATCTATCATCACATTGAGCTCAAAATATCTCCCTCCAACTCTACCCTTTTAGCTCATCTTATCTTTATGATGAACTCATAGGTTGATTTGCAAGTGAATATTTCAAAAGAGGCTCACCACCCTTCGATGGGTATCAAGCCCTTACTTATATCTCTAAATGTTTAGTGACTTGGCCATTAGCTTGATATTAAGATCGCTCGTAATCATCAAGCTATTCTTTGTCTCGCCATTAAATTGTGTGTTGATTCAACTCACAAGTGATTGAGAAACTTAGGTTCCTCTCGAATTATCCCGGCTCTAAACTTGTGTCACTCCCAAATCGGCCTCAACTTGGTTTACAAGTTGAGCTCTTCATGCTCCACAAGAGCCCGAATCGGTGATCTAACTTTGAGCTCAACTCATCTCCCATAAACAAATCCATATGAACAACTCGTTTATCCCATTATCCCTAAAAGTATCTCATTCCTTTTGTTGGATTCCCCAAGCATGTATGTCTACAATGACAATGTGTAGCCTCGCTGATTACATCTCCCAACACGCCATCTTCCAATGACTCCTTCAAGAGACCGAGACATTTCATCATGTCTCCTTCGCTAACTCGAGCCAACTCGACTTCACCATAATTCACCAGTTATCTACCATCCAATATTGACATGAGCTCGTTCAACCTAACCTCGATCTTGGTAGCATAGTCCCTTTTGTGAGCTCCTTCCACATGGATTGGTGATTATGTCCTTGATGTTGGAACTAATAGAGGGTTATCTATAATTATATCCCTTTATTTAAACATAACTTGAGTGAGCCCAAGGAGCTTATGCTGGAGGCCCCTTCCTCTATGACTCAACTTAGCATGGGTGAGAGAGCTCTCAACCTATTATTCCATATGGCCTGTGTGCTTAGCTCGACTTTCGCCTATCAATTTTCTTTATCACTTGGTAGTGAGTTCTCAAGACAATGACCATTGAGCCTATTCCTTACGGAGATCTAGTAATTCATGCTTGTACCTACTAGGGGTCTATGAAAATGAGATCAATCTCATGATGTCTCATCTTCTTGCGTTGGCCTTGTTGTGCACCAACGAGCTCTCGATTGAGCTAGGCTTTATCTAGTGCCACCATTAACATGTGTTGCTTGAGCTCATTCCACTTACATAGTCGACTCAAAATCTATGCCCTCATCACTACGATGCCTCCTAACTATGCCATGGTCATTTCATGGTTCAAGGAAATGAGTCCTTCCCTACCAATTCTAGAATTTTTTTCAACCGACACCAAATTCTTCACCAAGAACCACATTACATACCTCATGAATCACTCACCATGATGTGACTTGCCTGAAATATCAGCAATGGACCCAGACCACTTCCATGTATGGGACTCTTCCATTGGGTTGCCATATTGACATCCCCACTTGGTAATCAAGATTAATTTATCCCATGCACTAAAGTATCATAATGGCTTGTCATTCCATTTTTCCCACCATGGGTGCAACCATCAAAAACTCCCAACTCACAAAATTTTCATATTTCTACTATTGCAATTGCGTGGTAGATTGAAATTGAATTCCCACCTTTACATGAGCCCTTCCTGATGAACCAACCTTCCACTAAGATTTCCTTGTTTTGCATTGGCTTTGAGCTAAGCCTAAAATTCTGATGTGTCATGAGATCCCTTACTCAAGTTTCATTCAACACTAGCCTAATGACATGGCTCAACTCGGCCATGAATACCCACTGAGTTGGTCGCACAATGCCAAAGCACCGAGCTATGTCTCATCTAATGAGATCAACTCAATGTCACAACATTGGGTGAGTTCTTAGTTCCCTTCAATGACTCTTCAACAAGAAACTCACTTGGATTAACTTCTACCCTTCACCTTTTCATGCCTATTCATGACAAATCATGACCCAGATCTATGAACCCTAAATTCTTCCACGATCTCTTCTAATTGACTCATTCTCTTCATCTCAATACATTGATCTCTCCATTACATCGTGACTCAAAATTCATTAACTTCCTTTACTCACCAAGTCATTGAGTTAACATGGTCGATGTTCCACTATGCATCTCTTCCTAAGCTCGAACTTGACTATTCCAACCGAGTTCCATCATGAGCTTCTTTGTTGTCAGGCTTAATGTCTATTTCCATGACATGATATGGTCACATCAAATCTTAATATAATCCCATGTGATTAGCTTGACCGAGATAATATAACCCAGCTCGACTCGGCCTTATATAAGATATTAACTCATCAAGTAGCTCACCGAGTTGTTCGGTGAGTTGATTGAGCTCAAGACCCTTTTGGGGAATTCCCACACCTGCTATTGAAAACTTTGGATATATTATATTCTCCTTGAAACCTAAGGATCATAGAGATATAGTAAAATCTCCTCAACATGATGAATCAATTTTAATTATTTTATCTCCATTACGACTAGAAGTGGGTCCATCGGGACCAATGTTTCATTTCAAGCACAACTTGAACTTCCAAAACCTAAGAAAAGAGAGAACAACCTAAAATGATTCAAAAACTAAACGAAATACAAAAATGTCCCTAAATTCCATATTTTTGCCTATATGCCCAAATTTTTCCCATGAAGGCCATTTCTCGATCTCAGAGCACAATAGGACCCTATTGTCCAATTTTTTCATGTGTACAAAATTGGATAACATTTTGGGAAACCTCTCGAGGACAATTTCTGTAACCATGATTCTAGTAGCCTTGAGTCATCCATTGGGCATGGATTAAATATTAGAATCCCAAATATTATCTGATCTTATGTGATAAATGATCCTGAACTCTTTAGTAATGTTAGACAAGAAATATACCGAAACGATGAATCCTCAACATCTATAGTGCATTGTCAAATTTTTGGATGAAGCTTTTGAGGAACCTTGGATATCTAAAACTCTTTTGAAACTTGAACCTTATTTCTCCCAAAAAACTCCAATGATGATACAATGTGCAAGAACAACACAAAAAACAACAAAGAAAGAAAAATGATGACAACAACACACAACAATGTGCAAAAGCACTTGGAGGAAAACACCTAACTAAAATGTATAGGGGGTGGAATGATCTCAAAAGAAATATTTGATATGAATCTCATTCACATGAATGGGAAGATCTTATGCATTGACTCTGGATAGATGAAATGAATTTTCCTCTTTACAACTTGTGATGATATATTGCCCACTCCAAAGAGCATCAAACTTGTCATGAATGCTTGGTTTAGCCTCACAAGATCCCATTTGAGAACTAAATCTCCCTCTTGAAAATTCCAATTGAACACTTTCTTATCAAAAAATTCTTAACTTGAGCCTGATATTGCTCCATATTTTCATCACCTTTTTCCATAGTTCTTCTAACTCCATTAGTTTATCGAACCTAACTATCATAAGGTAACTTTCCATAACCTCAAGTTGATGAGCTAACTCCAAAGAGGGTAATTCCAAAGATAGCGAATTTTTACTTCTTTTCCATATACCAGCATGAAAGGTAAATTAATGATGGCCCTTTTGGGTGTGATCTGATCTTCCCACAAGGATTTTTTGAGATGAGTGTACCAAGTTCTTCTATTAGTTTCCATTGTACACTTGATGATCCATATGAGATTCTTGTTACTGGACTCAACTAATCCATTCCCATGTGGGTAATAATTGGATGAAGTTTTAAGATAAACCCCTTTTTGAAGGCACATTCGGTTAATTTCAAACCAAGAAATGCCATTGCATTGTCTAAAATAACTGTAAATGGAACACCAAAATGTGTCATTATCCCCTCCATAAAATCAAGGACAACATTTTTCATTTCCCTCTTTAAGTGTCATGGCTTCCGTCCAATGATTGAATTAATCCATCGCAATGAGGAACCATTTGTGTCCATCACTTGATGGCAAATTAATCATCCTCGATGAAATACAACCCCACTAGAAGAAGGGTTGGTTAACTGAATTGGATGAAGAGGAAAGGATTCCAATTTCTACTTTCTGGTGAAAAAGACACATTCCTTGCATTTCTTTAACCAAAGGTGAGCATCTTTGAATAAACATGGAAATATTAGCCAGCCCTCATGATCTTTGTAATAGAATTTTGTGTCGAGTGATGTCCTCTAGATAGACCATTGTGAAATTCTTCCAAAATCTTGTTTACTTGTTCTAGACCTATGCACTTTGAAAGGAGAAAATCATTCAAATCCCTCCGAAAGCAGAACATGATCTACCAAAACATATGGAATGGATTGAATATGGAAATTCCATCTTTGAGTTTTATCCATGTCAACAGGATATGCTCCTGAGAAAAGGAAACTCTTCATTTTGGATAACTATTCAACCTGATCATTACATTCATCGGTGTTTAGGAGCATCACGCCATCATCACCTTTCAATTCCATGTCTCGCAGCAAATTGTTGACACAAACCTTTACCTCTAACAAGTTTAGTAACTTTAATATGTACAACATACTCCATCAACTTCGTGATCTATACAAAGATGCTTCTCATTCATCTCTTTCTTCAGCAAAAATTCCTTGATGCCTGGATGAGACACCATCAAATGATTTTTTTTTTGGACAAGATGTGCATGAATTTCTTGAAATCTCGAATGACCATAAAGGGTTTTTTTTAATGAATGAATATTTGAGCTCATATTCTTTGAGGATTGACTAAATAAATAATTTATTATTCCATGAGATCATCATTCATTTAGGTTAGGATCCTTGAAATGCTCTCTTAGTCTGCAAAATCATAAAGAACAAAGTCTTTATCAAACCTTGGATTCACCAGTGTGGGAGCTTGAGAAATGGCCATTTTGATGGCGGTGAAGTTCTCTGTTCATTAATTTGTCCATGAAAACAGCATATTCTTCTTTCAACAGATGGTTTTTGTGGTTTAGAAAACACTAAAAATTTGAGGAATGAACCTTCACACAAAGTTTATGGTTCACATTAAACTCTAGAGACCCTTCGATGACTTGGGAGAGATAAGGACATAATCCAACAAATCCGGCTTGATCAATTTACATTCCTTCTACTCAAGAAAAATGCCCCAAAACTTTCATTAATGTACTAAAAATACATTTCTTGGGATTAAGTGAAACTCCAAATTCTCTACATCTTTAGAAAACCTTTCTTAGATGTGTGACGTGGTCTTCTTCATGCTTAGAATACACAGTTATATCATCAAGATACACCAGGATGATTTCGTTGATTATTCCCTTAAATGCCATGTCCATGGCTATTTGGAAAGTAGCCCCAAAATTTGACAATCCGAATGGAATTTTGTTGTAAGTGTACGTGCCCCACTTTGTAGTGAAATCCATTTTGAATTGATCAAACTCTTGGACTAGAATTTGATTGTAACCCGAATATCCAATGAATAGGGAAAATATTTGAGCTCTTGCCACTTATCAAGGATTATCTCCATTGATGGAAGAGGGTATTTATCTTTCAACAAGGCATGGTTCAAATCCCTAAAGTCCACACATAGGCAAAATTATATGTTATTCTTTCTTAAAGGGAACAAATTGGCTACCCAAGAGGAATGCTTAATAGGAAATATTATATAGGCCTTGATGAGTTTGGTTAGCTCCTTTCTCATCAGTGGCTCAATTTTTAGATTAATTGGCCTCTTTTTTTGATGAACCGGCTTGGCATTAGGATCCAGTTCTATGGTATGTTGTGTTATGCCTCGATCAAAACCATGCGATATTTATAAATTTATGCAAAAACATCATTATATTCTTGAAAAATTTTGATGAAATCCTCCTTCTCTTATGGGATACACACTTTTCCAATCTTTAGAAACTTTTCATTTGTCATCTCAACTTCTTCAAAATAATCCTCTTTGATCACCATGTTAGAACTCTATCTTCTTGCACGATTATCTTATCTTCGAGTGTAATGAGAATCCAATTGTAGTCATGAAAACCATTCATAAGAGAAATCATATCATGTTTAGTGGTTAGGTTGACAATTTTATCGATATTAGGAAGGAGAAGTCATCTTTAGGGAAAGAAAGATTTATATCTCAAAATTTAGTGCAGATATGAATATTTTCGAGGATTTAGCAATGAGGATAATGTTGGAAACCCATTGCAGAGATAGTCATTAAGGATGTTGAAGTTAGCTAAAAGAAGGTGTTGTAATTCCTCTTGGAAAATGATAGCAACACAAGGATGCATGTGGAGAAGTTTCTACTTAACCAGATTATCATTAGGAATGGTGACGATATTGTGGACAATAATAGAAGGATCTAGGCTTGACATTTTAGTGTACAACCATGTGAATTCTTGGATGTGTTTAGAAAAAATGCAGAAAAGACTTAATCTCCTGTTGATCAAGGGATTTTCCCACTTTTAGGATGTGGGGCTCTTACGGGCTCCCTATGTTAATGTAGATGATAGAATCATTAAGAAAGGGGTATGTTTATCGGTAAGGAATTGTGAAGATAGGAATCTTTTTCCCCCATGTAGGAGAGAATGGATTCATTGTCGGTGCACTTAAGATTATCAATGGTGGGGGATTCTTCCTCTACCATACCAAGAAATTGAAGGGGAAGGTGCCAAATTTCATTTTCATAGTGATAAGTGAGTGGTCCCAAAGTGATTGTGGAGATTGAAAAAAAGATAGAGGAGATGGACATGGTTTCATCCATATCCATGGGCTCTTGGGATAGATAATATGGGGGATTGATGTCCATAAGCGATGAAGTGAATATGGAGAAGGTGTAAGAGATTCGATAGGTTGTTCCTTGAAACCCAATCTGAACTTCTCATGGGGCTTACAAGTTTGATCAATAATGAGGTCATGTGTGCCTTGTTCACAGCGCCCCATTCCAAATCCTTTCCATGCACAGTGATGAAGATAAGTGTAAACAAAGGATTTTTGTAAATAAAACCAAATCCATTGGTATAAGGCTTTGTATGCGGTTGAGAATCAATGCAAGAGGAAGGGCGATTGATGCCACCATAGATTATATTTGTGTAGAGATGAGGTGAACCAAAAGAAATGACATTCCTGACATCAAGTTGATACATTGGAGCTTTATCGGGTCTACCAAGTGAATGAGGAGTGGGAAAACCATTGAGGGTAAGGAGGAGATACTCCCCAATGAGAGATGATCCATCTCTTTTATATAGAATCATCATTAGGAAGTTTATATGTCGATACCAATGAGTTAGTGGATGCTTCTAAAGAAACGAGATTGGGGGTGAGCATGATGTTAGGTCGATAAGTCATGTGGCATGATTTGAATGGAGAAGTGTCTACGGGGAGAGTGAGGATATTACCCTCATGCTCGTACTTGATGTAGTGATGGAGGGTGGAAGGAACATAATGCATGGCACAAATCCATGGTTTTCCAAGTAAAAAATTATATTCAAACTCCCACTCTATGATATAGAATACCTCATGGAGGATCTTTTCACCAATGTGGATGAGTAGAATAACTGTGCCTAGAACGGGGAAACGACATCATTGAAAGTGTGAAGGATGGTGGGACATTGGGTGACAATAGAGTTAGGAAGTTTGAGTTGACCAAAGGTGTGGGATGAGATGACATTTATGTTGGCTTTGTTGTCTATCATGGAAATCCAAATGAAATTATCATTGATATGCACAATGATGAAAAGTGGGAGGTCATGGTCTTCATGTGATATGTCTAAATTTCAAAATTGTCAAAAGATATGGTAGAAGAAGCAAAAAGTTCTCCAACAAGGGAAACAAATGGTTGAGTCTCACCTTTAGGTGTAGGAATATTCTTTAGAGGTACGATGAGAACTTGTTTATGATCGGGAGATTTGGATGATCTCATACGGTGACATCCTTACTCGGGCTGATAAATTTTTTTGATAACAATTTGTTCAATAAAGCAGCGGGATATGGAGAAGCTAAGATAGAAACTTTGGGTTTTGATGAAGAAGGGGACGGAGTAAGATCACTAAAGGGAGTGGAAAAAACAACCTTTGAGTTGGATTGAGTAAGTGGTTGGAAATCATGGGGTTGAGAAAGTGTGGCGATCCAAACAAAATTGATAAAGATAGGGGGTCTTCTTTGGGAGAAGTGGCCTTTGGATGAGGAATAGAAAAAAATGTCCCGGATGAATGGGGACTTAGAGATCTTAGGTGAAGAATGTTTGATTGAATAATTATGAGGGGAGGTCGATGAAATAGTATATGGAAGAGGATGGTATTCTTCGATGAGGAGATGTTCTTATTCAATGAGATTATGGATGATGGTTTTAAGGGATTTACAATGTTTGGAATCATGTCTAGGAGCTTGATGATATACACAAATGAGATTAAAATCAAACCATGAAGGTTTGGGACCATGTGAATTGAAGGATTTGATAGGTGTAATAGTGATTGCAGGTTGCTTGAAGAAAGCTTTGAATATTACCTTTCTAGGAACCGATGGGGTTTTGGAGAAATGTTTGTAGATGAAGCATATTTAAGAATGATAGATGAAGGCAAGAGGGATGATTTAATTTGATGAGGTTTTATGGGAGCCTTTTATTTTGATTTGGGATAATAATAATTTTTTCATTTGGTCTTATATTTAGATGGGGAGTGGATGATTCTTATTCCGATTTATTAATGGGAAGGTTATTGGATGGTTTCGGTTCAAATTTTGATTTGGAAAAAATGGTAGATGATTTTGATTTAGAATTTGATTTGAGAATAGGAGTGGATGAGAGGGTTGGCCCCAAAATGTACAGAGAGGTGCAATCAAGATTGACGATGAGGATTGAATTTCTTAAGAGAATGAGACTTAAGAAGAGGAAGCTCCAACTTTTTTGTGGATGAGTGAGGGATTTTTGAATAGGCGTGTCAAGGTTTTTAGATTTCCTCTATGATGATTTTCCTTTAGTAGGGATGACAATGATTTCAACCATAGCATCCTTAGAGGTAGAACCAAATGTCGTAGATGTGATTGTTGAAGGTGGGAGTGGTTTTTGGATTATAATATTAATGGGAACATAAGGAGTTGAAAAATGTGTGGATTGTTATGGTGTTATATTAGAAGTTAATGAACTCTTTAGTGGTGTATATATATCATTTTTGGTTGTGTTGAGTGAGGATTTTAGTGCAATGGATGTCTTAGGAGATGATGTGGATGTGAACATGGGTTCTAATGTTTATGTGGGCATGATCATAGTTGTATATTTGATTGAAGATAAAGGTGTGCAAGTGGTTATAGATGTGTGGATATGTGATAAGGTTGTTGAGATAGGTGTTGATATGGATGAGGGTGAATAACTATATATGAACATGAATGGGGAAGTAGTAGATATTGATTTAGATGATGTAGGTGCAAAATTGATAGAAATAATAAATGTGGATATGGGTATGGATACGTAAGATATTGTAGGTGAAGGGGTAGAAATCAAAATAGATATAGGTTCAATGGATAAAGGGGTGATGGGTGTAGGTGATGAAGTTGATTCATGACTTAAGGTGTTGATGGTATGAGCATTGGGTGGTTGAGATGTAGGAGGAGATGTTTGATTGTTAGGTGGGTGGTTAGGAAAAGGTTGCTTGAAAACATCTAAGAATTGATTGGGTGGTGCATTGGGGTTGTCTAATAGAATATCATCATGGTCTATGATTGTTTGTAAAAGATACTTGAATGTGTGACATTTCTCAATGTCATGACTATGGAATTGGTGTTACTTATAGTAATGTTCTTCATAATAACATGTGGGTTTGGGTCATGAGTCATCAAAGGGTTGGATGGGAAGAAATTGGATGATGTGAACAACCATTAATTTTTTTAAGATGGAGTTGTATGATTCTCCAAGAGGAGTGTAATTAGGGGTTGGTCTAGGAGCCCTTTGTGGAGGTTGGGTGTGAGATCTAGATGTGGATGAGGACTTGACTATGGTAGCATTAGTTACACTTTTATTCTTGTCGTTGTGCATGGATGACTTCATGAACTCGTGTTTCGGTTTATGAGATCATAGCTTGAGATGGCCTTTCTCAAGCACGTAAAGTTAGAGTTTTCGAGCCATGGTGAATACCTCTTCAAATGTTTAAAATTATTGTATTTGAATATTAGAGGAATTATTCTTCACACAAGACCATGTAAAGAGTTCAATTAATTTAGTCTATGGAAACCTATCGAAATGGCATTCTCTACTTTGTCCCCTACTTACCCTAGCTTGAACATTTTTGAGTTCATCTCCTCTTTGTTCAACGTCTGCGGTAAGTCCATTACAGGCTTGGTTGATTCATATTCTGAGTGGGGTTCATGTATAGCAGACACCTGTATTTCCCTTTGATGGTGCTTCTTATGGTTGATGTTTCTACTCTCTCCAGGTCAATTTCTAGCTAGCATTGTTGGGGAGGGGATTACCATGGCTCTTTGGCCACAAAATCAGCCAATGAAATGAAAGAAGAGGATAATTTTGAGGACTCGGGTTTCAAAATACATCCTTAGTTATCCCGAAAACCCCAAATTTTTGCAAAATGATACAAGTCCTTGTTCACTCTCTACAAGGTAATACCTTATGCATCTAGTTACACAGTTTTGCTAGAGGTATTGATTTGAAATCCATTATTTCTCAAAAGTTATGCTATAGGATGGAGCATTTTGGACTGGTTTTTGTTGGAAAATCTCTTGCAGACACCCCTAGGCTTCAAGCTTACGGCATAGGCACATTCAATTTTTTTTTAAAGACTGTGCCCTTCTAGAAGTGTCAATGATCCTTGTTTTTCCTCTTTCAAGGAGGAACTCTTTAAAAATGCAATCCCTCTGAAATTTTTTTGCTGCTACTCCTCCTCCTCCCTCTACTTATATTGTTGAGCAAGCCTCTAAAACCCCGGTGTTGGAGGTTGTGGATGAAGAACTTCTGAACATGCTACAGAAATTAAATCAAAGGCCTTGATATGCATATTTAATGGTGTCTGGCCATCATCCAATGTAGTAGTGCAGTGGATCCACACATTTGGACTGATAACTATAAATATTTCCTATGTGCTCAGGGTTTCTTCATTTTTTTCAATGAACAAGATGACTACCAGAGGGTTATTGATGAGGGCACTTTGTTTTGGGGCTCGAGATAGACTTTTCACTACCCCTTGGTTTGTATATTTTTACCCTAGTACTTTCTCTATCTCACAGGTCCCTATTTGGATGCATTTACCAAACCTTCCCTTGCATTTCACCTCCTCACTAAATGACACCGGTAACCTCCTTGGAAGGTTTATTAATGTTGATGACCATAGATTGCAAAGTGTTTTGTATACTTACGTTTGAATTTGTGTTGAAGTTGAACTTAACAAGGGGTTACCAAATAAAATTATCCTCAAAATGGGTGATTCTAGTTGTTCCCATAATTTAGATTATGAGAATACAACTTTCAGATGTCAAAATTGCAAAATGATGGGTCACCTTCATGTTGCCTACCCTCAAAAGAAAACTCAAGCTCCTCGAAGAAAAGGAAATACTTCCAAACATTGGAGCCCACTAGATCTAGCAGAAGTAGACATCTCTGATGATGAAGACTATTCCAACTTGGAGGAGCAAAGAGCTACATCTAATGCTCCTTCAATTACAAATACAACTCATTTTATTGCTACACGATGTCTCTACAACTACAGCCCTTGATTCAGCCCCTTCTCAAGTGGTTGGGTAGCTACTGGTTATCTCACCCTCTTTGGAAGGACCTTCTCAAGTAGTGAAGTGACCCCATTTATCTGATCACATGGATTTGGATAAGGAAAGTGGCCTTCCCCTTGTTGATTCCTCAGCCATGAACTTAACAAATTATAACCCTCTCATCTCAGATATGTTTCCGCAGGATAAATGGAAACTTGTTTGTTCTAAGAAGGGAAAGAAGGGTAGACATTGATCTCCCTCTCTCTCTCTTCACTCATTGTCCTATGGTTTCTCTTCTATCTTTGGTCTTATAGCCTTTCCTGGTTGCATCTTCCCTTCTTCCCTGTCTCTCTATCTGCATACTCCTAGTTGCGCTTGTTTTTGGTTTTCTCTCTCCTTCTTTATTATTTCTTGCTTCATTTGTTGGACATTTCTTCTCCTCTATTTCCTCTCTTGGGTTTCTTCTTTGCTCTTCTTTTGGGCCTGGTTGGTCCCTTGCTCCTTTTTCTTTTGGGCATCCTCTCTTCTATGCTTTATTGTTATATCTGGCCTCTAGGGCTCTTTGTATCAGGATGTGGGTCCTTTTAACACCCTCAACTTTTACCATTATCCAAAAATTCAGTCTATGGAAGGGAGAAAGATAATTGGTTGATTATGTCATGCCATCTAGTGAAAAAATATGCAATAGACTCATCATCATATTTTCTAATGGAGTATAGTTTTGTGATGGTACTTTTACGTGGAATATTTATTGATAAGTGTTCTAGAAATAATTTTATGAGTCAGTGAATGAAAATAATGAATCTTGTGGAATTCCATTATAGAAATCCAATACGGGACTGGCCAATGACATGGGGAAGGTGTGGATCATAAGGTATTGATCATAATAAATGAGGTAGCATGCATTCCTAAAGGAACAAAAACAATTGGATCCTCCTTGCTATTGAACTTAGATAATTTTGGTATCTCCTAATGTGGAGGATAAGGCTTTACGGGGACTGATGGATTGATAGGTTTGTTACAAATATTTTCATAGGAAAATGTGGTCTTAGATCCCAAGGTAATGGCTTCAAGATTGACCATTCTACTCAATAACACATGCATAACATCATTGGATGTGTGTGAATGAAAAATTTAAGGATGGGGTTGGGGAATATATGAAATAGATGGGTTAGGTTGGGAATGAGGTTGATATGTTTGAGGATTAATAGGTGTTTGTGGAATTGGTTGATAAGGGTGGATGTGGTTGAATGGTTGTGACTAGATAGGTTGGGATATAGATTATTTTTGAGAGATAGGGATGTAGTAGGATTTATGGGATTGTGTTGGTTGTTGAGTGATGGAGATACTAGATTGATTTTTATGGGATGTGTTGATGTATAAATATCGTGGTGGTTGAGTTGTTTTAGTGGATTAATTGGGAAGTATGTAGTGAAAGGCACATCAAAGATGAGGTTGATGGGTTTGCATTGATTCGGAAGGATGGGGTTGTGAAGAAATGACATTTTCATGAACATGGGTGGTGAAAATAAGAGGAAAAGTTTGAGTATGTTGTTCAAATAGAGGGGAAGAAAATAAGATTCTTGTGATGACTAGACAGGGGCATTAATAACCAAAGTGGATGAAGATATGATGGGGATAGAATAGGTGATGGTAATGTTAATTCGAGGAAAATTGGGTAGAATGGGAACCACCAATTGAGTGGTTTGGTGAGATCACAAGGGCATGGTAGAGGAAGTGTGGGGGACATCTTCATTTTTGGCAATTCCAACTTATGTATGGCCCTAGGAAATAAGACACCCAATTGCGAGGTAAGGACTTGAGTAGGATCTGATTTTGAATGGTAAGAATACAACTTTGTTGGATAATAGGTCCATCAAGAGAGAGATGAGTAATTTTTTTAGATGAGGTAGTCATGAAGGGAAATGGGATTAGCATCCAAAATATCTTAAAACTCCACACAACCATGAGGGGTGGTAAGAAGTCCAAAAGGGCCTAAGGATGTAGTGGATTGAGGGGTACCTGGTCTAGATGGGATGGAATAGTGGTAAAGAAATGGGTTGGTTTTGACATGGGTGTTAGATTGAATATACTTGAGACTTATGAAGAGGGGGAATGGAAACTATGGGTTGAGTAACCACGGAAGTGATGATAGAAAGGGTTGAAGTTTGTTGGGAAACAATAGTAGAAGTAGGAATGTTGTTGGATGTAATGTTTTGTTCCATTTTTCTTACTTGGGAACGTGTAATAAAGGGCATGAAACAAACAATAAAAAAACTATGTTGATTATTAATTACTTCAAACAAATAATGCAACAAAGTTTTAATTATCTTAGTTATTAGAAAAATGTGAGGAAAAAGAAAATTTGGGTTTAAAGGGTGCCTAGGAAATGGCCAATCTATGGATGGTTTCAATTAGTTTTGGTTGGATCCCTTGATATATCCAAAGGTACGTGAGGCCCAAAGCTATGATGAATATCAATATGGGTCCTGATATTGGGGTCTACCCCCATACTTCACGTACCGCAATGATAAGGGTGTCGAGCACTTAGACAATATACTTGATAGTCAAAATATTTATAACGTAACCACAAAACCAAGGAGGCTTTCGTATTTGGTGATGAAATCCTAACAGTTCCACAGAGGAATAATATGAATAAGATGTGTAGTTTTGATGTATGTGTTTTAGATGTGTGTGATAAGAGTGTATGTAAATAACTAACCTCCTAATTAGACTAGATTGTTACGAAAATATGAAGGTTATTTTTAAGTTCCAAAATTAAGTGTTATATTTGATGAAGACACTCAGACAAAGAAGGGAGAAACAATGAAAAAGTGGTAAATAGAGAAAAAATGAGGAATACCTGGATAATGGTTTTCCCCCTTTTTTAAAAGAAAGAAAGAAAATGCTTTGTTGATCCAAGCAAGCACTCCACCAAGAAATAAAATCAAATCCCCTACTTGTGAGATTAGTAGAAAGAATATAGATGAAAAATGGAAATGAAAAACAATGAAAAGACTCACCAAATAAGGGTGGGTCCCACCGGGCATGCTAGAATGTTGAACTGGTTTCCTCATACTTATTTGAAATTAGTGAAGTGATAATAAAAAATAAGAATATTTGATATGAGAGGATTTAAGGTACCTCTAGATGAGATGACAATGAATACGGTTACAAAAGAGATACCGTCATCATAAAGAAACTTAATGACCTGCAAAACAAATAGAAACCGAAGACAAATGATTAGTAGATTGGATGGTGGGTTACTCAAAAAATATGGTCCCAAGAAGTGAAAAATTCCTAGGATGGATGTCAATCCAATTTTTGATAAAAGATATATAAAAATTATTGATAAATTGGATGTAGAGATAACTAAATTAGAAATGAGAAAATATGAGATCCGAACATATGAAATAAAATTCAAATTCTATCTAAGTATATGTAAACCAAACCAAACCTTGATGGGTTGAAGATGACCCAAGATTGTAGGGTACATTTGATAGTGACTCGAGGTAGTGTAGGAAGAGAAACACATAAAATCGGACCTAAAAGACCTCTTTAATCTTGATCGAAGTTGATCTCGCACCGGGGATGATGTTGAGATATTTTGAGAATACTAGATCTAATGAGAATAGAAAGGATGCATTAAAATTAATAAAAGATGAAAAATATTTGATAGGGTTGATGGTGAATATTCTTGATCAGCGACGAATGTATCTAGTGAAGTTAAGATATGGAACTATAAGTGTGCGTAATCGCAAGATTGAAGGAAGTGGAAGGTCATCGATCAAAAAGTAAATGACCGACATTATGAATGACATAAAGTTAAAAAAATGAATTTAGGTTGATGGCGACTAGACAAGGTTGACAAAAAATGGGAGTGATCTCGGGTTTGATGAAAAAATGATGAGTGAAAATGATGATCTGTGGATAGAAATGAAGATTAGAAAACGCAGAGATGGGGCTTTGGGATGACTAATGAACCCGCAAAAAGAGATGATAAGAAAAATATGATGGAATATAAAAGTTGGATCAAGGCATGTAAGAGAGAAAGAAGACTTCAAATATCCAAGGGTGCAGCACAAAATATCCAAAGTAACTCCATGATGGTGACAACAACCAGTAAAAGAGAGCAAGAATCGAAGACAAGATCACAAAAAGGCTTGAAGTCTTAAAAATTACATCTTGCAAGGAGGGGTAGGGTCATTCTTATCAGGTTTATGGTGACCTAAATGGGTTGCTAGAAACTACAGTGGTCCATCCATTTGGGTGGTGAAATGATGTCCAACTTGAGGCGAAATGAGCCTAAACATGGCATTAGGGTTTTGGGTGATAAGGATGAGCTAGGGATGCCTAGGGAAGATAAAAGGGTAGGTAATAGGTGGAAAACATTAAATAAAGGAAAAGGGGTGGTAAAATTAGTAAATTAAGGTCTAGGGAGGATAAAAAGGAGGATTTAGGGATGATAAATGAATTAAATGGGGATTTAGGATTAATTAAACATTATTAATGATGTTTAGGGAAGAAAATTTAAGAATGGGATTAGATGAGATTAAAGATTGAGAATAATAATTTAAAAGGATAAATTTAATTTAGGAGAGAAATAATATTTTAATGTGGGAAGAGACGTATGTATGTGAATAATGATGACAAAGGGAAGTAGACGTGGGATTAAGGACAAGGGATACTAAAATTGGTGTCTCCACTTACATTGGTTCAACCAGGCCTGATGATCCTTCACAATATTATAAATTGAACATTGTATTTCATTGAGAAACTCCAAATTATCTTCATTAATTAATAACATATCTCCCGCCTCTCTTTTTACCAATTCCTCGAATGATTTGAAGCTCTTCCATTGATGAATTTTCAATGATTGGAGGTGACCCAAGCTTCTCGCACACTACTCTTGCTGAAATTTTCCAAAATATGTGATGTGATCTCTTCACAACAATTGAGCTCATAGATAGTATCATTTAACATGTTGTACTGGGCACTCGTCGTATGAGACCAAATAGGATAAAAATTCTTAGTTGCGGAAGTGAACACATTTTTACCCACCAATGTAAAGGAATCAAGATTGCTCATTTCGGACACCAATGGAACCAAAATGTCCCAATGGGATTTCTCATTTTCAATCTCATCCTTAGTCATTTTTACTTTTGAAGTGGTGGCAAGAGAAAAATTGAATAATGAGAGAATATTCAATAGTTTCTTCCCTTTTTCAAGAATATTTTCAACCCACCTATCACTAGCCCTTCCTTGCATTGAGTAACCTTAAGTTTTCTTAATTATTTGAGGTGTGTGATGTAATCTAATGAAGGTGAAATTTTCAAGATTTCTCCTGATATAAAAATCAATACTAGATGCATAAAAATAGAGATTGAGGGGAAAAAAGGAAGCTTCAATATTCAATGCATCTGTAAAATTATGACATGAATATATTCCCAAAGATATGGGAAAAGATACACTCTTCTTTTGGTTATTTTTACACATGGTATGAACATGAGCAAGTTTCCTACATAATTTAAACATTACAATTTTATCACTAGGGTACCTAAGTAACTGAAAAGAACAAAGTCGAAGCTTTGAAACCCTAATACATGTGAAGGTTAATAATTGAGTGAAGTAGTTCCTATATTTCTTGATCAATGCAACTACTTGACAAGAGATCCTCAACTATAGATTTCCCTCGAGAATTATGATCATGAACATGGTGAATGCATCATTCACCTTGGAAAAATTATGGTTATGTTCTCTATGAGTGAGATGTGGGTACCTCTCATAAGAAATTGATTTTTGGGACACACTGAGAGTAACAGTTATTCCCTTAAAGGGTGTTTTTTAGGCAAGAGCATATACTAGGTAGGAATTCATGGTGAACTTCTTAGTGGAAGGCACCTGAAGCAATTTTTAATGAATTTTATTACTGATAATATTCCCCCAATATATTACTTGGTTCCCTTCAATGACAACAAGGATGAAGAGATCCATCTAATCTTGGAACTCTTCTTTCATTTCCTCACCCATCACCTTGCTCATTAAAATGATGGCATCTAAATAACCTTCATGGAATTCACTCCTGGACAAGTTATTTAAAGCATGAGAAGGTGTTTTTCTTCTCATGATCCATGAACCAAGAATAAGGCCTTGCAAATATGAATCAAGTATTTTTCCACTCCTATGTTTTAAAGTCATTAGTGATAATAACCATGTTACTACTTGGAAGGGATCCATTTACATTACGAGATTCCCTTAAGAGTGAGGACTATAAGGATTGAATTTTCATCTTCTTACACTATCCTAGAATTATCTTCATAGTTTTGTGTACATGAAAATACCAATTTAGTGCTCTTAATAGAAAATGGGTGGCCTCCTATTGATAATAATCCTCTCGAGAATATATTCTCTTCCACCGGCTCACAAGGTACACCAAATATCTTTTTCTCAAGTCTTCAAGTTCCATGTGAGCAACATTAATGTCTCCCACACCAGGATACTTAGTGATTAAGGTTAAAATGTATTCTAAACCTAAGTATTTGAACTTCATATTGCCAAAAAACACTAAGATAAATAGAATAAGTGTCACCAAAAACTTTCTCCACTCAAATCTAAAACTTTGTATTTTTAACACGTCTTTTCCAAGACTACTATTTTTAATAAGTTTCCACTTTTTTCTCGCTGATGTTTTGAGCTCATTTGGATTATTGCAAATGTTGAGTTTTTTCTATTTTTATAAATTTACTATTTTTAAATACCCATTATTATGAATATTGTTATTTTTAGTAAGTTTCCTCAATTATCCCTTTTTGTCATTTCTTGCTTATTTAGGATATTACAAGTGTTGAGGATTCAGCATTTTAAGAATCTTATTATCTTTAGCCACCCACTACTTTGAATACTTCTATTTTTAGAAAGTTTTCTTATAGGTTTTGGGTTCCAATAAAACCATTGTCAAAATTTTGTGTTTTGTACAGACCTTCTACTCCAAATTTCATGGTTTCCTACCATTGGATTTCCATAAATTGAAAAAATAGGTTTAGGGTTTCAAGTTTCTATTTTCTACTATAAAAATCTAGGGCATCAATAGATTTTCTTTACCATTCTTTCCAAAGATGTTTTGGAGAGGAAATCACTAGAAAAATTTCAAGGTAAATGGGTTTTCGAATGAGAAGTTATGATCAAATATATATTTTGATGGCTATGGATTTCTGAAATAAATTTGGTAGCATGTTACAAAAAAAAAAATGTGGATTTTGATGATGTTGCAGCAGCACATTTCATGAAAAATGGTGAAGTGTTTGATAAATGAGAGTTAGTGATGTTTTATTATGAATATTAACTCACTTGCTAACTACATTGCTTAACCGAGGTTTGAGTGGAGTGAATGTGAGATCACAGATGGTGAAATGGGGACAGAGGGGACACGAGGGACACCAAAGTGCAATTTGCACTATATGGTGACAAGTGGGAGCTTTTGGTGTGTGGTGAATGAGATGTAGGGGCTGGGAAATGACACCAAAGGAGCTGGAAGTGGTCACATGGGATCCAGGAGTTACATGCATGAGTTGGGTCACACTTTTGTGTCCCCGTTTTCCCTTGGGAGATAGAGGGGCATAAGGACACCAAAGTGTGACCTGGGAGAAGGAGGGAGGTCACACTTTAATGTCCTCCTTACACCATGGGGAAAGAGGGGACACCTTATATTCCAAAGTGTGACTTGGGGAGGATATTTAAGTCACACTTCGGCATCCCCCCCCTTATCCTCTAAGGTCCATAGGGTACACCCGGTGTCAAAGGGTGATTTTTCCATTATAGGATAGTAGATTTTGCCTTGATGTCCAAATTTGGACACTTGACTTGATTTTTTCACCACGGAAGCTTAGGAAAATGTTTTGGGGTCAAATATTATATGATTTTGACTCAAAATAACATTTTAAGATCAATGGAACCATTCTAAAACCCAATTATTCATGAATTTTTAAATTAAGGAAATATTTCATTTTGAATTGAAAGGGGTAGCTACAGAGTTTTGAAATACCTCAGAAATATTTGAGCCTTGGAGAAAAATTATGTTTCCAATGTTTAGAGGATTATAATAGATTTTTATGCCTTTTTTTAAATTATTAACTCATTTGGGAACTCTCGAATCATTCGAATAATTTATCTTTCACCGAGGACCTTTCATTTCCTACACCCTAAATTACCTAATATTGAATAGATTATTCCTAGATCAAAATTTATTTCCTAAAATTTCATAAATTTCTTTGTAAATATTCAATACTCTCAAACATCACCCTCATATTCTTTATATTTTCCCTAAACACTTCTAGAGGGTGTTCAATTGGTTGTAGAATGGCCAAAATGGCATTTTTAGGCCTCCGAGAGGAAGTTGTCTCTCATCAAAACTCACTAAGTTCATCAATCATCTTAGACACTCTTCCCTGCACATTGAAACACACTTAATGATTTTTTTAACACTTTCCTCTAATCTTGGGTGAGGGCGTGACTAAAAACAAGTTGGCCAAAGGAAGGATGCACAAAATGTAGGAAGTACAATTTTTAATTAGGGGCTTAGGTGTCATGCTTAAAATTTTCAATTTTTCATGCTAGCTATTTTGCATGACAACATCTGGATCTATCTTGGGGACATTATGTTGTAAGGGGAAATAGATAACCTCAAGTATCTCATGGGTATAAGACCAATTGCTTTATCCAATTGGAAATGAATTCATTTATTACCAAATGATACAAGCAATAGACACACATAAAGGAAAAGGAAAAACACAGATGACAGAAAGGAAACCCACAAAAATGGAAGGGAAAGACACACACAACTGAAAGGGTATTTTTTGTACAAACCTAAATCACCTATAGTACATATGGGGGATAACCATTTTCACTGTAGTACCTTGGTTGGAGAGAAAAACCTTTTCTACCTATAAAGTTTCATATGTTGCCCACTACGAGGCAACTCCAATGGGGTCTCGTTAAGGTAAGAAAGATAGTATGTGATCTATCCACAAAATTTATTGATCTTGAATGGACCGATCCAAAGTGAGTCAAAATTTCTATGGCTTACCTTGGGCTCTCTTCTTTTATCCCAAAGGAGGACAAGATCTCTAATTTGAAATCTCACATCTTGTGTTTTCTCGATCAAATATTTGTTGGAAGCACAATGGATTAAGCGGGAGTGAATCAATCCTAAAAACCTTTATTTCATTTTTCATTACATGTATTCAACATTCAAACCATTCATTCAACATCCATATCCAATTATGAACTTATTATGTGTGCAACATCCATTCAAAAGAACATAAACAAGAGAGAGTACACATGAACACCAAATTTAAGCAAGAAACCCTCAAGGGGAAGAAAACCAATTGAAAACCTCTACTTATATTACACAAAAAAGGACTTGCAAGAATATTACACATCTTGCAAGATTTATTTCATGAGGTACCCACCCCACAAAGAGCATCAACCCCTAAACCTATGTTTATATTACTCACAACAAAAGACTTGCATGAATATGACTCATCAAAAAAAAAAAAAAAAGTTAGATGAATTACCATTGATGATATGCTGATCCCACAACTAATTATGATCCAAGTTCATCTCTAAACACATCAAACCCTCTTCAATCTTCTCTCTCCTAACTCACTCAATTCTTCTTCTTCATGGGCTGAATAGATAAATTTCCCTTACACATCTGATCCTCCATCTTTATCATGTCTTCATCACTCTACTAAAATTTTTCTTTACCCCTCTTTATCTCTCTTCTTCCTCATTTGGCTTGCTCACATCCCCATTATCTCAACTTACTTAATTAGTCACAAATGACTAAAAACATTGGCTTATATCCATCTGAAGCTCATAACATCTCTACGTCAGCCATGACCATGTAGTTCATCCATCTCAACTCAAAAAAACAAGAAAATCATATATATCAACTCCAATGACCCGAGTAGGTCGGTGAGGGGTCAAGACAACTCCATAAGTTCAAAATACACTCTCCAAGCTACAACAAATGCAGAAGGGCTTTCAAAGGCATCAAACAACTTTTTCATGGATCTATCAGCTCCACACAAGTTAGGGAAATCCTCTAACAACCTTTAGAAATCCCAAGAACATCTACATCATCTCCAAACATCCTAATGCATGCCAAGAAGAAAGAAAACCCCACAAGGTCTTTAAGCACCAAAAACTATTCTTCAAGAGTGAACAAATTTGCATAGCATAAACGATTATCAAGACTTCTTGTTAACATTAATGGATGAACCATGACTCCAAATCACTCTCTAGGTCTATGAGACACCACAAATCATGGAAACATACACCAAAACCATCACTTCTTCTAACTCACTCAAGAGTGTTGATTAGGCCCATAAATAGGTCACCAAGACCAAGAAACTAGACACACTTAATCTCTTCATCATAATACAAACAACTTATGGATAGAAATATTATGAAGTACTCTAATTGAAAAAACTCACTTAATCCTTCAAAACATAGCATAAAGGCTTCAAAAAGTCAATATTCATAAATGCTCAAATATTTTCCAAGGATTAAAGAACCACTTGATAGAAACATTAAAAAAAAAATTAAATACAACTTCCAAACACCGAAACCACTTGGAACACTTAAAGGGATATTTGAAAACATCTTAAAGCACTAATAAGCATACTTTATGTGGATAGATTCATCCAAGCACACCTATTTTAGTCACCTTATTGAGAAAGCCAACTAGGGCTTGTTAGGCCATTAGGTATTCAACTGAAAATCACTTCACGATACCATTCCAAGAGATTAATCGTATCATATCATAATCCTACCAACTATTCCTGACCAAAAGCAATTGCTCCATGATTCAAAACAATCAAACTCATCTCAAAACAAGAGACTTGGTTTTGTACCTTCTAGTCCTCAAGTGATAGGGAAACCGTGGAGACCTATACCATCAAATTTCCATTTTACCTTCTTAAAAACTTCATGTAAATCAAGGATACATCCCAATATTTCTCGTACATAATACTTTTCATCATGAACTCAGCTATGCTTAACTATACCCATAAATTCCTTCAAAATAAAGGTAAAATTATACCCTACCACCGACTCGGAGCATGTCACTAATGCCAAAATTAACTATAAGGAGTCCTATTCATCCAAAAATAATCACATTAGCCAAACCAAGTCATTTCATAACCTTACCAATCATATTTTCTCCATCGCTTCAAAACTAGGGTTTTGGGGAGGGTTTTGACATGTTTTCCTTCTTAACATTCATTCATAAAGATGTGACATCCATTTTACCTCATTCCACTTGATATGTCTTATTATATCCATATAATAACATCCCTTAAGATCTATATACCCCGTATAAAGTGTGCATGAATGGGTGAGAAAAATAAGATGACCTTCAAGTTGGATTCTTCCTTCACAAAAATTTGATATGAACAAATATGACATAACATGCAAGATACTTATCATATCACCCTGAAATTTGACATGAAGCACTATGAAAACCTTATTCAAATATCCAAAGTCACCTCCTTACACAAATTCACTTGAATCTCTCTATCCATTAGGAATTACCTTTTTTTTTTACCTTGCTCTCAAGAACATGCTTCAAAATGACCTTCATCGTGCACTAAACCTATGAAAAATATCCTGATAACCCTAATACACTTCATATATAGTGTCATAATACTAATAAAAATATTAAACATTAATTTCATGCTCCATATCTCATGCATCCATATCATCCACCATGCTCCAAGTCTAGGAATAGGCCTGGAATGACTTGACTCAAGCCATACAACTCATGAACTGACCATGATGACTCATTACAGACTCATTAACACCTATAACACACCTCTAAGACCATGTATGACCTCATGAAAACATTATACATACTTTAGAGAGATCACACAATGACTATGCCTACTGTACCATGCTCCGAACACCATAGAACATCACCAATCCAAAATACTACCAATCAACCTTCATGGTTAACTATCATTGACACCTCATGGAGATTCACATGAGATCATGAAACCATTTTCCATCAATGGCCTTTGAAATCAATGAAAAAAACTAAACACAATAGCCAACAATATCTTCATTACCTTCTTCTTAGTGTATCAACTATCAAGTTATTCTATAATCATTCTATTTTTCCGGATAGAAAATCCTCTTATCAAGAGCATCCGATTGTTCTCCATTTTATACTACCTTCACCAGTTTTAAGGAAATTATCTCTTGAGAAATTTTTATTTGAGATTAAATTCCATAAATTAGCTAAAAAGGAGAAGTGTTAATGGATTTCTTAGGTCTGATTTGATAGGCCCATAATGCATCATTGTAAAAACTAAATCATGCACTTGGATGTATTTCTAGGTCCTAATCACATACTTCCATTCATATTACTCCTAAGTGAGAAAAGTACTAATTGACTACTTTTTTGGCCTCTTTGCTTTCTTTTTGGTTTCCTTCTTAGTCTTACACACCTCACCGTCTAGTCCGACCTTTGTCACTTTATCTTCTTTCGGTCTGGATACCAAAGACCTAGCTAGGATGTCGCACCCAGTGCACCCTTGTCCCTCCGGGAGCCCCCAAACTCTTTTTATCTTACTCAACTCCTTTAGGCCTCTTCTAGATGTTAGGCATCTTGATTTCTTATATTTCAGCCTTTTATTGGTTAATTACAAAATTCAAATAAGGGAATCATATAAATGCAATGTTATGTGATCAAATTAAATGACCAAAATCTAAGCATATACTACCACCACCTAAGGTTACATCCAAAGGCATTCTAAGAGCATCAAAGCATCCATCTATCTTCATTCAAGGGACAAGGTACTTCTGAATCTACATACACTCATAGGAGGGGAAGTTTATTTTTCCATACACACATTTATTTACATTGTTACATCTATTTATTTCTCGTTATCAAGTGCATCTTACAGACGAACCTCCTAGGGCACTATTCTACACATACACATAGAGAACTACATGTACTTTGAAATGTAGTGCAACACCCAAATCATTAGTTTACTCAGTCGGGTGAAAATTGGGTTCAATATGAGTCCCCATTTACATCTATTTATTTTTAAGATTTGATGTGTTTTGGGGTTTTGCATGAGAGATCATTTATTTTACATGTTATAGGAAATTTCGTGTACATAGTGTGACACACATGTGATCAATAGTGAATACCAGCAACACTCTTTGTGACATAGTGAAAACCAATTTCTAAACTTTTGAGCAACACAGTGCCTTGGTGCCATTCCATATGCCCTAGTCTAGCCTATTCCGACAATCACACAAATTTCTAAGTATGGTGACGATAATCTGCACTCTTATTTCATTAGTTTTCTAGCTCCATGCACTTCAGGATTTATTACAAATCAGCTAAGTATTATTTCATCCCTCTCACACTTATGGTTTCAATTTATCATTTGATTATTTCTTGTATCATATTTATGCTTTACTATCTTATCTATTACATGTGACTCTAAAATAGACTCTATGGTTTTACAAATAAATGTTATATTTGTTAAATCATTTGGTGAAGCTATCTCATTCGAACACTGTTGGATCCTCATCTTTCTTCTCTCATGGCTTGTAAAATTCCTCAACTTTATTTATATTATTTACTTCAAATGCATCCCAATTACAAGGTTATTGTGAAAAATTCCCTTGACATCATGTTTCTCCCTAAAGATATGCCACTCACTCAAGTGAGTGCCATTTTAGATCATCTCTCTATTGACCCTAGCCTCTGTGATATTCCAACCAATCAACCCATGTTGGAGTCAATTAAATCTTTGCATTATTTATTTCAAGACAAATTTCAGGCTATGGAAGCCACGATTACATCTCTTAAATCTGAAATCCAACATCTTAATGATGCTTCTCAGGCTCATGCTAGTTCTTCTTCTCGTCCTCATTATATGTCTTCTACATGTATCTTCTTCTCATCCTCATTATATGTCTTCTACATGTGCTCATATCAGTGAGCCTCAAGTATTTCCATTACCGGATCCTCTTACATTTGATTGTAATGCTAAGAAAAAATATATTCTTACTGAGCTCCTTAGTCATCAATTGATCACTTTTCCATCTACTCATGGTTATCCTCCTTATCATCTTACAAAATATCAAGGTCGTCCATATTGTAATTATCATCAAATCAATGGACATAATGAAAATGATTGCTATGCTTTACAAGGAAACATCAAACATCTTGAACATCAAGGATTTATCTCATTCACTTCACAACATTTTGTTACATGGTCCTCTCTAATTTTTACATCTCAATGGGTTCTTAAATCTGATTCCTCTTTGTCTAATGAGCTACATGTCATCACTTCTAATATTCCTTCTTCCATCAGTCAAGTATCACTTATCCAACCCATTCCAACTAAGCAATCACCTCTCAAGGTCCATCATCCATCACCTCCTCCTCTTAAGTCTTCTTCCACATTACCACCTTCTAAGCAACCTCTTCTAAATATCAGTACAAATTCTCCACCTCTCAAGTCTTCTACGACATTACCAATTCCAAATAAGAAACCACCCACAATGTAAGACTAAGGAAATATAATTAGCCCCTTTTTACTTATGTCACTCAAGGCTCCTTCACCATCACCACTTCAGCATCCAATCACTTTTGTCAAGGAAACTACTCCTTACATCGATCCCCTTAGCATCATCTCTTAGATCTCCATCTCTTATGCACTTGGGGGCATCACACTTACTCTTCCCCCCCTTCTAGCATCACCAAGTGGCTATCATTTTCTACTATTACACTTTGTGCTTCATATTTCACATATTTGAGCAATATTACACATCTTGATACACTTGTATCATCATTACCCTATGACGTACTCTCGTGCTATGGTTCACACTTAACTATTGAGGGCATACTACATACATGAACCTCACAAATTGCACATTTCTATACTTAGCGCATTCATGATACATCTTTCTAACATCACATTCTCATGCAATACATTACCCTATGATGCACTCTCGTGTTATGGTTCACACTTGATTGTTTAGGGAATACTACATACATGAACCTCACACACTACACATCTATACATGTGGCGTATTCATGACATGTCTTTCTAACATCACATTCTTATTAGACTGAGTTATAAATAACTATATAAAATATTTATTAATCCAAACATTAATAACCAAACATTTAACAAAGAAAATAAATGAAATAACACAGTGACACCAAATTTAATGTGGAAAACCCCAATGGGGTAAAAAAACATCAAAAAATAACTTTTCATTAACGAAATTTTAACCATTCCAATAACTCCTTTCCTCACTCCTCCATGTTTTTACCCGGTGTGAATTCAATTCACTCAATTATGGCCCACGACCATATTTATATAACCCTAAGGGTTATGAACATATAAGTGACGGAGGTATACCCCTCGGTTTAAATAAATTGATTTAATTAAAAATCAATTAACCATAAACTCATAGTTTATATTAAATAATTAAGAATATAAATATTCTAAATTATTTAATTATAAACTAAGGTTTATAACAGCACTTAATATTAATTAGGGAACCATATGCCAATATTACCTATTTGTACAACAAGATTTATAAATCCATAAACCATTAGTGAAGGTTTAGGGTAGCACATCATTTTTGAAGGAATTATAACACCTTCATCATGCTTAACTTACCTTTTGGTACAAAAGGATTTGGAATCCATAAATCAGAAGTATGATTTAGGCTAAGCATGATTTTGAGACTACATCCCACAATTTCTCATGGAAAATTTCTTAAAACCGCATCTCTAGGAGCCTTTTATAACACAAGGACCTCCTTTACAAATAGATGCAACACACTGGACTATACACCATAAACTCTATCAGTTTACAAAGATCATAAAGATATATTTACAATTCTTTATACCAGATCATAAGTAGCTAGGAGAAGGGTTCATCAACCGGACGGCCATTAGGAGGTGACATTTTCATGCACACTCCCCCTCAATGGAAACTCTAAAAGGCCAAGCATTACACAAAACTTATAGAATTTTACAACACACAATGGCTCCTAAACATATCTACAATATAACCTTTAGTCTAGAAGTACTGGAGATCTATATTCCCATAAAGGATCTTCTCTCGGATAAAAATCATATGAACATCTATATGCTTTGATTTTTATGTTAACTGGATTCTTTTACAAGATAAACGCAACATTTACCATCACATAGAAGAGGAATATTTCCTTTAGCTTTCATGTGTAGCTCTTCCAATAGCACTTCAACCACATGGCTTCTTTTTTGCTTCCATTGCACTTCTCTACTCTACCTTAGTAGAAGAAATGGAGACTGTTGGTTTCTTTTTTTGTTCCAAGTAATGGCACTTGCACCAATAACTTGAACATACATTTAGTATATTTTATGTCCAACACAACATCAGCATGGTTAGAGTCATAATATCCATATAGACATCATAATAAGAATAATATAAATCATTATTGATTTCACTTTTAACCATCTATAAAATTTAAACACTAGTTATATAACAACTAACATAACAATATGCTTAACAACTAACTATGTTATATTACAAATATGTTAACAAATTCAACATATTACTCTTGTAAAATATATATTAGATGCAATCAATATTGGACGTCTCCAATACAAACAAAAAGGTGTCCCCAAGTGTCATTTGATATGCATATAATAATATTTTAGTAATCACATAAAATGTTTTATCAAAAAAATATATATCTTCATTATCTTATTATAATCCCTTTAAAAAGTAATAATACTTGGTAGATAATTTAATCAAAAGATAATGAAATCATGAAATAATAATCTCAACATTCACTAAAAACATGATCCACTAACTGTGGACACATCTCATGGTTTTAAGTAAATTTTTCTTCAATAAATGACTAAGGAATGGTTTTTGGTGATAGATTACCATTTAATAACCCTTTACACATTCAATCCATGTCATACATGATCCTAAAGAGATGATCTTAGTATTACAAAACGAAAAAAAAAAGTAAAAATGGATCTATTTTTGAATAAACTACTAGAAAAAAAAAAAGAAACAAAATCTTAAAACACATATAAGCCATTTTGTGTATGTTTTCAATTATAATTACTTCTAGTTCATTTTCAATAACCCATATGAGTTAATTATGAATGAAAAAAGACAACTCCTATTTCAATGGATAGATATTCAAATAAAACATATAATTTTCATGTAGTTTTATAAAGTTAATACATTAGCTCTATGATTATTCTCTTCATTTTCATCTTGATTTTGATCCCTTTTATTCCATTTTTGTGTAAATAAATAAATAAGAACAAGTTTATAGAAATTAAGGTTCATAAAATCCCCCTATCATTGTTTAATCCTTGTAATCGAAATATTATAAATTCACGACCAAAAGAAGGTCTTGTTAAAATGATAATCTACACAATGATATATTAGTTTCACAATAATAATATTTAATCGAAATGTGAGTGAATTTTTTTTTAGTTTTCCATATAAATGATGATGGTGACAATTTTTTTGTCATGTCGTAAAGAGTTATACCATTTCAAAAATAACTCTACTATTGTTTATATTTGAGTAGTGGATTCCCTCAAATGATGATTATGTACATATTTGAATGTGATCTAAGTATTCGATCTAATTTTCAATATGAGATCCTACATCATTAAAAAATCAATGAATAAAAAAATATTCACAATGATCTTGTAAATAACCCAATTGAAAATATTAGTAAATTTATTCAATATATTTATATGGTATACGCAAATTTTTTATGATCGAATATTTTCTATCTAAAGATATAACAAGGGTGTTAGAAGAAGATCATATTAATCCTCATTTTGCACATCCACTATTCAAAATCCATACTCATGAGTTTAAATACATTTTATTTTAGGATGTAAATGAAACTTAATGTATCTTAGTTCATAGAAAAAAAAAATTGAATTACGAAAGAGTGAGGATGAGCATTATACCCTAAAACATTTCCTTTATGGAATGTAACAAAAAATTCTAAATTTTATATGAATTTAATTCAAGGATTAGCTTACTTAAAATTTAAAAAACAAGAAACAAATTATTTAAAAATTATGTAAAAAAATTGGATCTTTGCTCCTTTATATGAGATATTACTTAATTAACTTGGACGAGTTGGTAGAACCAACTCGGTGAGTTGAGATATTAATGAGCCATGCAAGTAAGTTAGAGATTTAGAACAGAGTTATGCGGTGAGTTGAGAGTACCGAGTCGAGAGGGCACATATCAAGGTAACCACATTGTTTGAACTACTTCAACATAGCTTCATAGGGGTAGAGAGACTGAATCCCAGGGCATGAGTTGGCATAGCCAACAAAAGACAACCAAAGCATGACCGAAATCACAACCTTCATGGCATGATTTTATTTATTTAAGATTTATACAAACTAACTTTCCCATTGATGTGGAACTTAAAAAAATTCCCATACCACTAACACAAATGTTTCATACACATTCCAAAGTGGTATTTTCTCAAACAATGCACACCGATCAAAAGAAATAAAAAGGTTTAAAAGGTAGTAAATTGTACTATCAAGATCTTGGAAAGTTGAAGGTTATCCCGGGTTGTATTGAGTGAGATGGAGAAGTGCAAATTAAGTTGCATTAGGATCAGGTTGTAAGACCAACTTGAGATGAGATAAGGGTTAAACCTTCATCGAAACATAGTCATAACTATTTAAAGTTATTGGTTGAGGCGATCCAAATATTTGTTTCACCTAGTTTCAATCCCTATGCCGGGCTCTATCTCTCGGGCCAAGATACCAATGTTAATCTAAGTTAGGTAGGTCGTTTGCTATACCTAAACTCTAATGGATTGAGTTCCACATTGAGAGTTGGGAAAGTTAGATCAGGCCAACTCCTCCACTTTGTATTCACCTAGAGATCCAATAACAGAGATGGAATTATAAAATGAGATGCTCCATGCAAACACAAAGACAAGCTCCTATGTATATTGAGCCACATCCAAACTTCGTTGCAAGTAGTAATACCTCACCGAGATTCGTGAGCTAACCACGCTTTGTCCAAATGAATATGACTATAAACAAGATTTAAAAAGTGGTAAAAGGTTAAAGTGCCCATAGGAAAGCCGGGTGGTTGGAAGACCAGAAGGCCACGTGGGGGAAAAAAAAAAGGGCTAGGAGAGGACATGCCAACGCTCACCAAGTGGCACGCGGAGAAGTATCACCGTGAGATAATAAAAGAAGGGGTTTTGAATAATGTCATGGCTTAGGTTAGATTAAGATCTTTATTTATAAACCAAAAAAACATTAGTTTATAGGATAGACATATACATATGTCTATAGCACAAATTTATAAAAAAAAAGTATATTATAAGATTTTTACAAACAAAAATATCCTTATAATTAAGAGGGTCCAAGGTGGCCACAAACATATTATTTAATAATATAAAATATTTAAAGGGGCCCGAACAATTATAGTTGAAACCTAATAAAAAGGGTAAAATAAAAAATCAAATGTACTATTTGGTCCTATTCCAGGTCTTTTAACTCAGCCAATAGGAAAAAAATAAACTCCTATTCTTGAGTAAGATTGTCTCCCTATGGGAGACCTTGTAAATTGAATTTTACATCATTTACCCTAAAATTTTACCTGGGCCTGCACACACATTACAAACTAATCAAAATTAATGAAATATTTACTAACCATTTTAACCCTTACCTAGTAATTCTTCCACACAAGATTTCCCATGCGAAGGTAAAAGTTATTCTGGAACACCTTTCACTTGTGCACACACAAAAAACAACAAACATGTCTTGGAGAGAGGGGTGGGGAGGGGGTTAAATAAGTATTCCTAACCAACTAACCAACCACCCAACCATCATGCCTATTGGTTAATTAATTTAATAAACATTACCAAACCACTCTGATACCATATTAGGACCAAGTTATAAATAACTATATAAAATATTTATTAATCCAAACATTAATAATAAAACATTTAACAAAAAAAATAAAAGAAATAACACAGTGACACCATATTTAATGTGAAAACCCCAATGGGGTAAAAAACCATGAATAAGAATTTTCCATTAACGAGAAACTTTTAACCAGTCTAGTAACTCCTTTCCTCACTCCTGCTCCATGTTTTTATCCCAGTGTGAATTTAATTCACCTAATTATGGCCCATGGCCATATTTATATAACCCCAAGGGTTATGAACATATAAGTGATGGGTATACCCCCAATTTAAATAAATTGATTTAATTAAAAATCAATTAACCATAAACTCATAGTTTATATTAAATAATTTAGAATATAAATATTCTAAATTATTTAATTATAAACTAAGGTTTATAAAAACACTTAATATTATGTTCTAACAATTCTTGCACAACACATTACCCTATGACACACTCTAGTTCCATGGTTCATACTCAAATGTTGAGGGTCTAAATCTGAAATGAACCTCACCTCTTCTACATTTCACAATTTTAACTCCACATTACATGATTCTAGCATTCGATTTTCACACATTGTACTATCTTCTTACGTATTCTATGATCTATGCTTCATTGACCATATATTTCTGGCACACATGTTCAAACCATTTCCCAATGACACACTCTTGTTTTATGGATCATTCTTCATTGTCGAGGGGTATTTTATAAATGAACCTCATCTCATACTCATTCACATCCACTTGGGGAGCACATGGCTCCTAACACATACGCATTGAAAATCACTTCATTCCACTCATACACAACATATTGCATATCTTGGTTACACATACTCTTGCTTTCTTATACTAGTTACATGTAAACTTTGTTTCACATGCTAAACAGATACTTTGTATGTCATCGTCTTTTCCATATACACATGTGCGTTCCTTTATCTCTAGTTGTGAATGCAGAATTTACATAGATCTTTACATGCATCATGGATGCTTGGCATTGTACCTCTTACTAGTCCCACCGATGCTCTTGGGTGCATATACTTTTTTGTACACACTATAGGTGATATTGCTTCATTTTACTCTACTTCCTATTCTTATTATCACACTACTCTATATCAGATCATACGGGTTTGACATAATTTTTATCTTTCTAACATGCTAATAGGTGCTTCATGTGTAGCATTTTTTTAAGAACTATTTTCCACCATGGTTGTTTATTACTCTTTGATTTCCATTGTTTGTCATTGTATTCCATTGTTTGTAGGCTTTACCCTATGTCTTTCTTGTTCATTACTTGTGTGTTTTTGAATTCTTCAACACTAATTATCTTGTGACATTATGAGCAATGTCCCATGTTGAAACCCACTTTTCATGGTTTACATTGTCTTATTTCTTGCTAGATTACACTTTTATTCTATCTCACGTATTTGTCTTGTTTGCACAAACACATTTTTCCAGCCAATTTTTGTCATGTGTTATGGTTTCTACCATGCACATCCCCTTCCCCCTCCAAGGTATCGGTTTCAAATTAGCATCCAGTCCTCTCCTTTGGGATGCATCCTCCTAGCAACATCGCATGCACCCCAAATGAGGAAGGGCATACATTAGGTGAATAAATCACCCCATACAAAGATGCAGAGATATAACACAAAGATATTTTAGCACAAGAATAGAACAATATTCAGATTATATAAATGAGCCAAAATATTACTTGGGTCCTTAACACAGTCTGCAAACTCCAAAGGTGGCTGAGATAAAAACATGAGTGCCTAGGTGCTCTTGACCTTTCCTGGGTGCCTATGACCAAGGGGGCGATAATGATGATTTTCTCATAATGAAACAGCTTTACAACAATGTACAAAGTAGTTTCTTTATTATAGGAACAGATCTTCCAAAGAATCAAAGCATGCATGCATTGTATCTCCTTTTTCTATTTGTGTTGAATTGAATGGATCGAAATGGATCAAACTTGAACAAAGCAAAGATTCGCAATGGTGTATAAATTTCGAAGCGATCGGGGTTGGAGAATAACACTAGACCTTTCCCCCAACTCTTCTTCTATCGTGTCATGAGATCACCCAAAAAAATCACATTTGGTGCAATTGGCATGAGATCGCCCAAAAAAACTCATTCTTAGCATGAGATCACCCAAAAACATCATTCTCAATGTAAGATCACCCAAAAAAATTGATCTTCTACATAATTTTTAGGATCCTTACTATCCTTTTTACTCATCACGAATCAAAGCGTGCATGTTCCATTTACTACTTTTTCACATTTTTACCCACTTTTGCACACTTTTTATATATTTGGAACGAGTTTTTCATATACACATATTTGACTACTCTTTTACTCTTATTTTCATGTCTATCCTTAATACGTAAGAAACAATAGCCCCACATTAAGCAACAATGACAATAGGTACAACACAACACAACTTGTACGCTTCACCCCTAGAGTCACTTCCTCCTTCTTAGCTTTCATGCTTCATTTTTGTCACTCCACGCTTTCACTTGTCTCTTTGGCATGATTTTTCCATCGATATATATGGTTATTAGGTACACATCTCTTATCTACTTTATGTTATTGAGCATTCACTCAACAACATAAAGTGGGGGGAAATGTAGACACTAAATCATGCACTAGAGTACATTTCTAGGTCCTAAGCACATACTTGTATTCATATGATTCTTAATCAATAAAATTACTAATTGAATACTATCTTTTGCCTATTTTTTTATTTCTTGTTTCCTTTTTGGTTGTACACCCCACCGCCTAGTATGACCTTGGCACTTAAAATTCTCTAAGTCCTGACATGTGACCACCAGGATGCCAAGGCACCTGACACCCTCATCCCATCTAGGTTCCTCCAACCTATTTGTATCTTACTCGCCTCTTTTGAACCACTTCTAGTTGTTGAGCATCTTGCTTTCTTATGGGTCGGTATTTTAGTGGTTAATTATGAAATTCAAACAAGGGAATCATATAAATACAATGTTATGTGATCAATTTAAACAACCAACTTCTATTCATCTACTATCACCACCTAAGGTTATATCTAAAGGGATTCTAAGAGCATCAAAATCCATCTAGCTTCATTCAAGGGAAAAGGGAATACTAAAGCGCATTAACTTTGTAGGAGAGGAAGTTCATTTTTCCATACACACATATATTTACATTGTTACATATAGTTATTGATTGTTATCAAGTGTATTTTGCATAAGAGCCTCCTAGGGAATGATTCTACACACGCACACAAAAAGCTAAATGGATTTTTAAATGTAATACAACACCCGGATCGTAATTTCACTCGGTGGGTGACCACCGGGTCACCAGCTCCCCATTTGCATCTTTTTCTTTTTATGATTTGATGTTTTTGGGGTTTTACAGAAATCATTAGTTTTTAAGGTTACAAGTGAATCTTGAGGGGGATAGTGCGATACATAGGTGATCAATAGTGAAGAGTACCGACACTCTTATGACATAGAGAAAACCATTTTCTAAACTTTTGAGTAGTCACAGGTGCCCTGATAGTGTCTCTAGTGCCTAGGTACCTTAGTTCCATCCCGTGCACCCTCATCCAATCTATTCTAGAAATCACACAATTTTCTCGAGCACGGTGATTATAGTCTGCTCTCTTGTTTCATCATTTTTCTAGCTCCGCACTTCAGGATTTACTACAAATTAACTAAGTCTTCTTTCTTCCTTCATGCACTTATGGTTTCAATTTATCATTTACTTATTACTTGCATCATATCTATGCTTTACTGTCTAATCTATTGCGTGTGACTCTCAAATATCCTATATGGTTTTACAAATAAATTTCCACTTTTCCATTGACTTATGGATATCAACATAGTGGGATAGATAAATACCATGATTGTAGAAAAATTCCATCAATTCACCTAAAGAGAAGTAAGTGGCATTGTCGGCCACTATCTTGTTTGGTACATCGAATCTGACGATGATGTTTTCTTAAATAATTTGCACACCATTTCAGATTTGGTATGCTTGGTTGGAACACCCTCCACCCATTTTTTGAAGTAATCGTAGCAGTGAGGACATACATATGACCTGCACTAAAGTGCAAATTCAATACACCAATGAAATCCAAACCCCACTATTGGAAAAGTTCTTAGATAATCACAAATCCTAATGAGAAAATAAACAAGTCTTGGTTTTCCCACAAATTATTTATACGGATCACATTTTCCAACCCATTTATATGCATCTCGAAAGATGGTAGACCAATAATAACCACCTCTTCATCTCAAAGCACCAAGATATATGGAAGTTCAATCTCCATAGGTTATGAAATATGCTATGTTTGTATACCAAGGGTTGGTGGTTCTTACGAAGATCACGAGAGGGAGGTCCTTAACCAAACATGCATAAAATTTGGAGCAATCTTATCATTCCTCCTAAGAAAGGAGTTCACACATGGCATTTCCTCATAGAAATTTAGAAGGTTTAATGTCAAGGTCATACTCTTGTACCTTCAACACCTCATTTCCTCTCCTCACATCAATATCTTGTTGCATCAAGATGGAATTAACCACAAGACTAGGCACCATGGCAACAAAATGAGATTTCATAAGTTAAAACCTAAAATTCCTCAGAGATCTAACCACTACATAGGCATGTTTCTCATGTTTTGAGTATTTAAGTTTGAATTCCTTTAAAGGAGTACTCATGAATGCAATGGGTGACTAAATTTTGTCATCATTTTCTTTAACATGGACTACTGAAATAGTATGCTCTCAAGCATAGCAATAGAGAATGAAATCTCTACTGAAATCAGGGCACACTAAAGTAGGTTATTTTGCAACAATACTCTTGATGGACTCAAATGATTCCTTTCATTATTTACTCTAATTAAAAGATTCGTTGGGATTCATCATGTTAATAATGTCCTTTTTGAGCTTAGTAAAGTCTGGGAAAAACCTTCTCAAGAAATTCACTTTTCCAAAGAAAGGGTGTACACCTGGTTTACTGGTGGGTAAAGATAGTCTCTAAAAATATTCCACTCTTTTCAGATCAATCTTTGTGCCTTCCTTTCTTACAATGTGACCAAGGTGTTTTTCTTTGGTTGCCCAAAATTTTGAATTTTTTATATTGATGGATATGTGATGCCTTCTATAACATATCAATACTTGTTAAAGCAAGATTACAAGTTCTCTTTTCTCTTCTTTGAGTACACTATGAGGTCATCTAGATATAACATTATGCACTTTCCCTTCAAATCCTTGAAATCCAAATCCATATCTCTCTAAAATGTTTCACCCGCATATATCGGACGAAGGACATATAGTGATAAAAAAGGTTCCCCATGGGGTGGTGAAGGCATTATTAAACTGATCTTCTTTGGAAACTTCAATTTGGTTATTTCAAGGAATTTTTTGAGTATAAACATCATCTCCAAACCATTCATTACTTGCAAGATATGGTCCATGACTGGAAATGGGTAATTATATTTTAGGGAAGCTTGATTCAAGTTCTAGAAATCCACATAGATGCAGATCTCACCATTTTTCCTACATACCAATATAATTAGCCATCCATGTTGAATAATGGAAAGGAAAAATGATATGGGAATTGAGAAACTTCTCAACCTCTACCTCGAAGGTCCCAACAAGCTTCAATTGTATTGTCTTTGATTTTTCCATAAGGATTTTGCATTTGTTTCAAGGGGATGGAGTGTTGTATTAATTAAGGTTAAAAGGATTTAAAATAATCATATGAATATGAAAGTAAATTAGAATAAATTTTCAACAAAGCTGAGAAGTTTCTCCATTCCTCGGGTGAATAATATTTTCCTATGTTCACCATCCTTAGTTGTTCACTTGTTCCAATTTTTTCTTGTCATATTCTGAAAAAGATATAAGTTGATCCTTAGCCTTATCATAGATGAACTTGTCATGCTTGTCAAATAATTCCTCTAGTAACACTATCCCCTTCAAAATCTTGTTACCTTTCAATTGAATTACTCCATCTTCATTTGTTTGATAATTTGAATTATTGTCACTATTATCTATTGTAAACTCTTGTGGGAGCAAGTCACTTCCTTTAAAGTACATAGACCTAAAATATCCAAATTTACTGTAAGGATAGAATATAATTATCATCATTAAAACATTTATAGTTTTCTAAGTTGTATGGCACACTTGGGCTAAATATCATCTCCACTAAAAACTTCTCTCTTTTGAAATCTGGATGAGGGATCATCAAAGAGGTGGATACTTCCAAAGAATCATCCCTAAAATTTTGATCCCTAGGAATTTCTCTAATGTCAAATGCATCAAAATTTTCAAGGCAATCCCACACTCTATTTCTGTAGTGGACAGAAATAATATTTCTTAACTTAAAATATATCTTTTACTTGTTTCACAATTAATTCACCATCTCCTTGCACAATGAGTTTCTTGATCCCCATTTCTTTGGCACCTTGAAATATAAACAACAAGGCTTCATATTCGGTGAGTGTTGTTAGTGTTGGAAAATTGTAACTTGTATGTTAGGGGGAACAAATCTCCTAGCAGGGATGTTAAAACTATACCTACATATGAGCCAATTAACGAACAACTTCCATCAATTTCCATACTCCAAATTTCATCGGAAATATATATTATCCTTTCCTCAAGAGTTTTTAGCTCTTTGCCTTGTTCAAAACTCATGGAATAGTTCCCATCACCTCTTTCCTTGAATGGAACTCTCCCCAATTAATCAAATGAATATTTCCCCAATTCTCTTCTTTGGAAGAGGATATTTTTCCTAGGATAATCCAAATTTTGAACTATGTATTTCATTTTAGGATCAGGAAGAAGATTATTCATTTCATTCTTGACTAGTATTCAAGTAGAAGACTAGTCCATTTTAATCTCACATCCCATTTCCCGAGAAAAAAAAATCTAATCATGAGCATCTCATAGGTAGTTGGCATGTCTATTGCTAGAATTTTTGTGGTTATCCAATTTTCTAGAAAAGCCACAAAATCCAACACTACATCTTTGATTATTCCAACAAATGGAACCTCCTTAGTCTCTATTGATGATCCACAGGGGATCAAGGATGACCCTACTTCATCATATCAATCATCACCAGAAGGAAAAAAGTAAAGAAAAGGGAGAAAAGAAGTTTTTTTATATTTTAATGAACTGTCACTCTATGTAGAGTGGGGTTGCGAATCACCACCCAGTTAAGTTGGTGGTCCTATGATCACCGGTCTCTGCAGGGTGGTGGTCCTGTCACTTTTGACAGGAAAATAAATTGGAAGCATAAATGGACACGTATTTGAAGCGTCTAACTTTTTCCCTTCCCTTCCATGACCTTTCTCATTCTCCGGTGCATGGGAGGACATAGTAGAGGCTATAAATACTTGGGAAGGTAAAAGGAATGGATCATCGACACAAGATGCTTCATGAGAGTAAGTACAAGAGTTTTCTAGTTCTGAAATAGAGTTGAAGAAGAAAGATATTGAGAACGAGAATAGTCAAGTAGTTGGGAGAAAGTGTGACACATTGTCAATTTCCTTTCTCACTTAATATAAAATTTGTATCTCCATAAATATCGAATTGGCCAATAAAATGAAAGGGAAGAAAGAGAAGTTTCCCTTCCCAACTATTTTTCTCTCTCACTCAGGGTTTCAGGATAAAAATCCTTTACACGTGTGTGTTTTAATTCATTTATTTCTACGAATTCTAGTTCTAAAGCACAATTAAATCATTCACTAGCTCATATGTCATTTTCTATTTGAAAATAGAACAACATATTTAAATTGTGGTTTGTATTGAAGGTTTTACAAATCAATTTGGTTCAGATATAACAAGTATCTAGGAATGTGGTATTTGTTCTTGGATTTGTATGATAGTGAAAAGATCTAAAGGAGAAGAGGCTTTACCTTATGATCCAGACATTTTTACAAATAAGTGGAAACAAAGAATTCAGGGACAAATGGAGGAAGATAAATTGGTTCGTAGAACCGAGATGTTGAAGAACATGATGGATAGGATGTTTAGAAGACAAGAAGAACTTACATATTTTCAAAAGATGAATTCATTAAGAAATAATCCATGGACTCGGTGGTTTGAGGCCTAGCTAAAAATTTTGGCATAGGAGAAGCCATGATGAGGAATAATATGGCGAAGAGCATGAAGAAGAGACTTCAATTGCAAGAAAGAAGGTAAAATATGATCATACTCCTTTTAAAGTTGAAACAAAAGTTGAAATTAAGAGATTTGAAGGAAAAGTAGATGTATAATTTCTTGATAAATGGTTAAAACAATTGGAAGTCTATTTTATCATCCATAATTTCACCGAGGGATAGAGGATCACCTTTACACATCTCAAAATGGAGGGTCATTCTCTCGGTTTGGTGGGAAACCTATCTAGCCACTTGTGAAAATAAGAAACATCCTATTGTGAAATATTGGCAAGAATTTTAAGAGTTACTTAGAGCTAACTTCTATCCTTTTTGCCACAATACTGACCAAATGATTAAATGGTGGTATTTTAGATAAGGTAGTGGTCAAAGTGTGTAGGACTATACTACGGAGTTTGAGGTAGACCATGTTTCTGATATGGACTTGGAGGATGAGGACAATATGAATAAGTAATTGGGAGGACTTCACACTAACCTTCAAAGAAAATTCATCTCCAAGAAGCTCAAAGATCTCAATGATGCATGGGTCTAGGCATACTACATAGATGATGAGAAGAAGCGGGAGAAGTAGAGCCAAAGGAAAATTTATTGACAAATTAGCGGAATAAATAATATGGACAAACAAGTAACAAAGGAAAGTGGAAAGGGAAAGGTAAACAATTATTCATTACTTTAAATACTTGTAAAGATCCAAAGAATTTTTGTAAGAAATTTTTATCAATGGTCATCCTGAAGCTACATGTTGGAATTTACATCCGGAGTTACATCCAAATAACTCAACCAAGGACTCAAAGAAGTCCATGACAATTGTGAAGACAGAAGGGGAGGTGGAAATCAAAGATGACTCGATGTAGATGAGAGGCTTGGATGTATAGCCACCAACATGGACATCCAAGAAGACGATATGAGTAGACTATTTGATCAAAATCCATATCAAGAGAACTAAGGAAAATGCTTTGGTTGATACCGGTTCTCATTCTAACTTGATTTCTGAAATATTGGTAAAGAATCTTGGTCTTGAGACTTACGATCATCCACACTCATATCCCTTGGATTTGGTGAAGAAGGGTGTCAAAATTCATGTAAAAAAATATGTAAGGTCAAGTTTGGGATCAATCCCCAATATATTGATGTATTGGAGGCTGATAGTATTCCACTTTATGCATTTGATGTTGTTTTCGGAGTCCTTACTTGTATATCGGGATGTTATATTCATGAGAAGGGATAAATGATACGAGATGGGTCAAGGATGGGATCAACTATAACATCCGAGCACACCAGCGTAAGACAAATGTTACTATGGTGAGTTGTAACCAAGAAAAATGACTTATTCAGAAAATGATAATCAGTTTTGTTTACTTTTTTAAGGGATAAATAAGATGGGGTAGAATTTTTAGAGATTTATAACCGGGAAAATAGGATTTGGATAGTATTATTCAGTATTTTCAAGATTTTTTCGTGCTCTCGGGTAGAACATGAGATTCAACTATTTCCAAAGTCCCCTCTGCTAAACATCAGGTTGTATAGGTAATCCGTGTTGGAGAGTACTGAAGTAAAAAAATAACTCCAGGAACTACTAGACCAAGGTGTGATACATCCGAGCACCTCACCATGTGGTTCGCCTATTGTGATGGTGCCAAAGAAGGATGGTTCTTGGAGAATGTGCATTGACTACCGTGCCTTGAACAAGATCACCATAAAGAACAAATATCCACTCCCCACATAGATGATCTCTTGGACCAACTTCAGCATGCCAAATTTTCATGAAGTTAGATCTCAAGTTAGGCTACCACCAAGTCAAGATGAAGGAGGAGGATATATGGAAGACTACCTTCAAGAGAAAATTGGGTTTGTATGAGTGGTTAGTACTTCCATTCGGTTTATGTAATGCACCTGTTACATTTATGAGATTGATGAATGATGTATTGTAGGATTTCATAGATTCATGTGTCATTGTTTATCTAGATGATATAATGATTTTTAGTGCCACATGGGAGGAACATATAACTCATTTGTAGCAAGTCTTGCAAGTATTCAAGGAGAAACAACTACTATGCAATATGAATAAATGTGAATTTTCTAACAATCACTTGTCTATCTTGGGCATGTGGTTAGAGGAGGAGAGCTATGAGTGGATCCAAAGAAGGTTGAAGCCATCAACAACTGGACAAATCTACACCAACGGGAGCCACGGAGACTAGGAGTTTTATGGGAGCAGTACAGTACATGTGGAAGTTCATTTTGGGCTTCTCTGTGATTACAACACCTCTACACATAGTGGCCACAAAGAGTAAGGGTTTTGACTTAGGTAAGGAACAAGATAAATCCTTTGAGTTATTGAAGTACAAGATTAGTCATGCTCCAAAAAGACTTTCTCTTCCTAACTTGTGAGCAACCCTTTGAAGTAGAGATAGATTTCAGTGACTATGTTATGGGCGTGGTGTTGCTACAGAGAGGTAAGCCCATTTATTATCATTCGATACCTTTACTTCAGCGATTAGACGATATTTAGTATATGATAAGGAAGCGTATGCACTAGTTCATACCATTAAGAAATGGAAGCCTTATTTGTTGGGTAAAGAAACGGTTGTGCACACTAACCACAAACCTCTCCAATATTTGCAAGCACAGTCTAAATTGTAGCGGAAAAGGCACTAAAAATGGATGGGGTTCCTTTAGTAGTTCCATTTTGTGATCAAATACAAGAAGGGTAGTACAAACTTGGTGGTAAACATGTTCTCTAGGTCACCTACACACGGAGAAATTATCCTAGTTAGCCACTATCTCTCAAATCGATTCCTTCATGAAGGGAGGTTACGGAGAGGCATATGCCCAAGACAAAGACTTTGGGGTGACATTTAAGCGATTGTAGTCCAAAGGGGATGAAATGATGGGGATTGAAGATTGTTATCTTAAGGATGGGATGCTCTACCTGATGGGGGAATCTTTATATACTTGAAAGAAGAAAGACTTATTTTGGTGAGGGAAGCACATACATCAAAAGTAGCGAGGACATTTCGGTGTTGGTAAGACCTAGCCCACTTTCAAAGGTACATGTATTGGCCCAATATGTAAGAAGAAGTATCAAAATTTATACGTGGATGTAAAATTTGTTGTACCAAATGAAAAGCCTAAGACTAAGAAGGAGGGTTTGTATATGTTGTTACCAGTACTACTCATCCATGGGAGGACATTTCTATTGATTTTGTATGAGGATTACGTATGTCTAAACATTTCCATGACTATCTCTATGTTGTTGATAGGTTTAGTAAGATGATTATTCTTATGGCATGTAAAAAGATAGTAAAAGCACATGAGGCCACGAGATATTTTCTTTTCTAATGTATGGGTACATTTTGGCTTGCCAAAGCCTATTTTTTCTAACAAGGATTCCAGGTTCTTGGGGAATTTTTGGACTACTTTGTGGGACAAGATGGATACCAAGTTACAGAGGATCATGGATTTCCATCTATAGATGGATGGATAGACAGAGGTGGTGACCAAGACTTTGGTATATTTGATCAAGGGGTATAACATAAAATACCCAAGGATTTGGCATGAGTCCTTATCCTACATTCAACATTCTTATAACCGGAAGTACACACATCCACTATGAAGTCACCGTATGAAGTATGTTTGAGATATCTACCTAAAAACCCACTAGACATGCCATTTGGGTAGAAGGATTTATGAGGAGACATGAGACATGAAGGAGACTAGAGAAAAAAATCGGTGAGAGGATCCGGTAAATCCATCTCAAAGTTAAAGAACAATTAAAGAAATCCCAAGCCAAGTGCTAGACTAGACATGACCAGCACCAGAGAGAGCATAAGCTTCATGTTGGAGATAGATTTTGGATTTACTTGAGCAAGGAGAGACTACATGGTTAAGCACGGAAGCTTAAGACAATACGATATGGACCCTTCACCATATCGGAGCAGGTTGGAGAAAATGCCAATTGGCTTGATTTTCCACCATTTATGCGGATGTAATCAATAGTGAATTGTAAGAACTTGAACCTATATGAGCCATCCATGCTTGATGAAGATGAAAATTTTAATTTGTTACCTTCTATTGAGGATTTCCTCTTGGAATCACGAGGTGAATTGGAGGAGGATGTGGTGTTACGAAAGAAGATCAAAGAGATGAGAAGAGATCCACAAGAGTCTTGAAAGGTTATAATGAAAGGGAAGACACCAAGGCAGGCCCAATGGTACTTGAAGGATCAAGTCAAGGATTTATTTCCTCATCTACTCCCCCACTAAAATTTTGTGGGACCAAAATCCTCCTAAGTAGGGGAGGTGTGTTCCATAGGGATCCAAGATGAATTTAATTCATCGGATCAATCAGCACCAAGAAGGAAAAAAATAAATAAAAGGGAGAAAAGAAGGTTTTGTTTGTATTTTAACAGAACCACCGCTCTATACAAAGAAGCAATTGCAGAACCACCACCCAACTTGGGCGGTAGTCCTATAATTGCCACCTAGCTAGGTTAACGGTCTTGTGATCATTGGCACATGTGCAAGGGGGTGGTCCTATCAATTTTGAAGGAAAAATAAAATGGAAGCATAAATGAATGTGGATTTAAAGTATCCTACTTTTTCCCTTCCCTTCCATGACCTTTCCCATTCTTGAGTCCACTTGAGGACATGGGAGAGTCTATAAATATCTAGGAGGGGAAAAGGAATGGATCATTGGAAGCAAAATACTTCATGGGAGTAAGTGCAAAAGTTTCCTAGTGCTATAATTTAGTTGTAGAAGAAAGAGCTTGAGAAAAGAATAGTAAAGTAGTTGGGAGGAAGTGTGAGACATTGTCAATTTCCTTTCTCATTTATTGTAAAATATGTATCTCTATAAATATTGAATTGGCCAATAAAACGAAAGGGAAGAAAGAGTAGTTTCCCTTCCCGACCGGTTTTCCTCTCATTGGGGTTTCCAAGATAAAAATCCTTGGTACTTGTGTGTTTGAATTCATTTCTTTCAGAAAATTCTAGTTCTAAAGCATAAGTAAATCATTCACTAGCTCATCTATCATTTTCTATTTGAAAGTAGAACATCATATTTCAATTGTGGTTTGTAAAAGTTCCAAAGTTGAAGGTTTTACAAATCAATTGAGTAACAATGACTAAATACATGAGAGATACTCAAACTAATAGCTCTAGAAACCTTAGTGGGGATTATATTGTCTGAGGCATTAGATTCAAGAATAAAAAAATTTCAGTTGGTATCCATTGATCAAAGGTAGGGAAACATAGAGAGGTTTAATTTTACCAAAGGATAAAGGGGTAGAAGCTAGAATATTTTGACTTGGGCTTGTCTCGGGTGTGGGAAGTAGACATTTGCAATTGGATGGCAGTTTGGATTTGGAACTCCCACATTTTATGAACTTGACTTACTTCTCAAACTTATCAAGGTGAGTTTGCAAGTATTTAGATTCAAAAATCTGAACTTTTGACTTTTTACATGTGTGTTCATGTTAAATTTACTATGCTAATTGAAAGGAACTAACACCTAGTAGTCCCAAAGCAAAGCTAAATCTACCATTAACATTATTATTAGAGCTTAAAATAAACTATATTTTTTGCATAAACATGAATTAAATCAACTAATGCTAATCATTCCTACTCTATTAATGTATGATTACTTATAAACATGAGCCTCTTTAGATCATGAGAAATCAAATTTGTGTGTTTGATCTTAAAAGAGAGGGAAGGATCTTGCCAAGAAATGGTAGAATGGTTAGCACAAGATGAAGTGGCTATTCCAAAATAATGGAGAAGGCTCTTCTCATATAATTGAATGCAAAAGTGTAATACCAAGGTGTTGGGTGTGAAGATATGTAGAGGGTCCTTTATATAGCTTTCATATTTGGGAGAATCTTGAATCCCAATGAATGTGGGATAAAGGATAAAGTAGATTTAGACTTGTTAAGCTTGATTAGAAGAATTAACAAGTGATTAGCAACTCATGGGAGTTGGAGATGATTTAATTAATCAACTAGGATTAATTAATAGGATAAAATAATCTTTTACACTATTTGGAGGTGATTTAGGAGGAATTTGATATGATTTGAAGCATTTGAAAGGGGGATTTAGCCAATAAAATGGTTTATTGATTAAATACAATGCAAAATAGGATTAATTAACTCATAATAGTTAATTAATCAAATGAAAGAGGATTATAACTAATGAAGTGTCATTAATTGGCATCCAGAATGTGATAAAGGCTAGTTAATTAACAAAGTGTCGTTAATTGACCAAAATAGAGGGAAACATTAGTTAATTAGTGGAAAATCACTAATTATAATGGAAATGATGGGAAAGAGGATAGTTAGTACAATTTTATCAATAAAATTGTGTAAGCATATTTTAGGTGTCTACATTTGCCCCTCTTTGGGGTGGTGTAAGCGATGCCACTTCAAAGATAGTAGACAATTATAAACAAGTAAATTTTGAAGAGATATAAGAAAAATTATTGGAATGAAGGTTTTCCCTAGATTGTTGATGGGGTGATAGAAGAATTTGATCGATGATCAAAAATATGAAGGAAATGGATAGAAGAAACAGGGGGATAAAAATGATCCTTATTGCCCCAGGTGTTTTGGAAGAAAAATTGATAGTGATAAGACATGATAGTGAAGAATATGGAAATATATTTTGCATCCATCTCATTCAATAAACAAATTTGTTTCATCACTTTTCTCATATGATCTACATCATTGGCTCTTATTAAAATATACGCATACAACAAAAGTGTAAAATAACATGAAAAACTATAATACTAACATTTTTTCATTGCTAAAACACTAACTCAATGCAACATACATAACGTAATGCAATACGAGAAATTAAACAAGATAACCTGATAGGGGAGAAAATAAAAACACGTATACTCAAACAAACAATGTTCAAGACAATTACACAAATGTTTTTGTTATAAAGTTTCAGTTCCCAAATGTTCGAGCTAACGACAAGGGTTAAAGCAAGGATACATGCAAGGGGAATATACGGAGGACATAGGGTCCTATGAAAAAGCAATCGTGCACTATGAAATAGTACCAAGCAACTCATTGTGTAAGGGATTATAGACATAGTAAGCAAACCAACTTTGTTATGGAGGTAAATCTAGATAATCTGTGAGTCATGTGCGAGAAGAATTGAGGACCAAATAAAAATGTTTTGTAGGAAAAATTTCAATGTTTGAGGACAATGTGTCTGATAAAATCTTCAACTGCATGCATGTTATTTACCATTTTTGTAAATTTTGAAATTTTACAAAAAAATTGGATTTTTTGAATCTTTATCAATTTTTGGATTTTTTTGAATTTCTACAATTTGTTTAAATTTTTGAGTTTTACTAATTTTTGGATTTTTTTAATTTTATATGAATGTTTTTTTTTCTAAGATTTTTCGAAGCTATGTGTAAGAAAACAAAGAAACATATATGCCCCTAGAGATAGATGCGATGTACAAGGAAAAATGCCATGTGTATGTACAAGAAGGTGAAGATGTGAAGTTGCCCCGCAGTGTGATATGGGAATATACAAAGGAAAATCCTATATTTATATACAAGAGGAAGATAATTTGGATCAAGGCCAAGATAGATAGGTTCAACATGATGATGAACTCAAACCAATGAATTGCCAAGAAGGAGCAAGCATTCCCCCAGTGCAAGCTAGCCAAGAAACATATGATAGAAAAGAATTAGAATATTTTTATTTAAATGAGGACAAATTTTCTCTTAAACATGGTAAAAAGGAAATCTTATACACATGGATGTTCTGAATGAAGCAAAAGAACATAAAATGTTATGAAAGGATATGGAAAATGTAGCTAGAAGACTCGCGATGAAAAATTGATTAGCCAAAGGCACAACTAGTGAGACAAGATACGGACTAAATAAAGAGTCCAAACAACACTTGGTAGCATATTAATCCTATTTTCTCATAGAGATCCAATATTTGCATGTGGAAATGAATTACCACTTCAAGGAGAATATTTGATAGACAACAAGTAAAGACACACTATCAACGTGGAAGAATGATTTATTTTGAAAGTTGATTTGTTAATGGAGGGAAGAAGGAGAGTCATACATTTCTTTACTTCCAGGCCAGGTATCCATATCCCCAATGGAGATGTATCTGATTCTAATCAAAAATTTCTCTACTACCAGCAAGCATCCATAGCCCCAGTAGAGATATTAGAAATACCCCAAGAGAGTTATATATTGATTTGATTTTTGATTGATTTTTTACTTTCTGAAAATTATTTTAGCTCTCTCAATTGTTTTAACAAGAGGTTAAGAACCACTGATGGCTTGATGGAAGGATGTGGAAGTGATTGCGATGATGACATTGTCTAGTGTCAACAAATACATCTAAAATTTCTTCACAACAATTTTATTAGATGTAGATAGTGATAGGATCTCTAAGAGGTCAATCATTCTTTAATTTACCAAGGTGATGAAAGACCAAGGTCAAACAGATACTATAGAGATAAATGTTACACAATGAGCATGAATAGACCAACCAAAATATCATCAAAGGGATGAACATGGTGGATGACTTGTAGATGAATGGAAAGAAAGGGAAGAAAGAACATCCATGTGTATGCAATACCTGATTTTAATGTTTGATCTTTGTACCTTTGATTTGATTTTTAATGTTTTAATGTTTTCTCATCTTTTTTTTATTTTTGAAATTGGGACCAATAATGTTACTCAACATGATAATATCCAACAACAATGTTTGTAATTTATTTGATAAGGGAGACTAGAAATTTTTTCTTATCAAGAGTCATATTATCTCCAATCTCGTTGATCGAGGTGAGCTCATACTCAATAAATTACTATGACTTATCTTGAAATATGTATTTTTTATGTGGGATCTTGAGTTCACTATCCATAGGTTTATGTACTTTGTGTCATACTTAGTGGTTGCATTGGTGTGCATTCTTGAATTGCGTTTGATTTTTACCTTTATGATTGTTTGAATTTTTTGGAGCTTTAGAGCTCTTTCAACTTTTGATCTTAGCTTGATGAAGAAATTGTTTTGGTTACATATAAGCTAGTGTGTGATTTTTTGATATTGAGAATTCGGAGAAAAAATTGTATGTTTAGGATTAATGATAAGAACAGTAGGAATGATGGTGGGCTTGCCACAATCATTCATAGAAGGATAACATGTTGAACCAAGAGGATATGGTCAAGGATTGAAGAGGACAGGCTACCAAGAGGTGAGCCACAAATAGAAGATGAAGGGATACTAGGATGTGGCCCTAAGATGGAAGAAAAATAGCTACTTCAGGACATGGCCTAAGAATAGAGGATAAAGGGCTACCCGAAGGCGAACCAAAAATAGAAGATGGAGGGCCATTAGGACATGGCCCAAGAATGAAGATAATGGGCTACACAAAAGGTAACCCATAAATAGAAGATGAAGGGATACTAGGAGGTGGACCACATATAGAAAAATATGATGGGCTACTAAGAGGTGACCCAAGGTGTAAATGTGATTGAGGAATTGTGATATGTAAAGAATGATTGGGTGATGAGAAGATAGGCCATGGATTAATTCCAGACCTAGTCATTTCACCATGTAATGAAGAATGTGAAGATGGAATAATAAAGGAGGATCAAGTTCAATGATCTTAGGATATTCCTTTATTTTCTCGAAAAAAGGAATTAACTTCCTCCCACAATACGTGAACACATCGAGGTCAAAATCAAATCCTTGCTCATGATCCTCTAGAGAAATTTCATTGTGTAGCCCCATGAATTCTATGATTACTTCTTCATTTTAAAATAAATCAATCATTATGGGTCATTATTGGTCGATGATAATAGGTTGATTAAAAGAAATGGGTCCAACAAGTATTGAATATTGATTGATTGAAGAAGATGACTTAAGAGACGAAGTAGATTTGGATTGAGATGTCTCACAAGTGGAAGAAGATGTGGATTTGAAAGAAGTTAGTAACGGTTTTCCTATAAGACAACATTATGTCGGTAGATAAATAGGATTGCATAGAAAGTCCATAGATTGTGACGTAGGAGTTGAATTGGATGATTGATTAGAAGGACTTTGAGTAGCACAGATCTTCAAACGAGGAAGACATCATTGAGGCGACCGATAAAGGTTATCCCTTAGAATAAACTTGATTAGATGAAGCTCAAGAGATTGAGAGGAATCTTAAATATAGTTTAGATTACAATAATTAGTAGATTGAGAGGAATCAGAAGAATAATTTGGATTAGAGTCATCAAAATCATACCAATGACTATAGAATGAAGGTGGGGAAAAGAGTAATTAAATGGGTTCTCTAGTGCGAAGAACCAATAGAGGTTTAGTCATGATGGGCATAATTAGAATTTACCGTATAACACCCTAGTCGCACTTTGCACATCACTCGGCCTAGATTGAGTGCTCACCCGAAGAGCACAAAGGTACTAGTTACCTCTTTAGGGTTACTATGGAAGGATGTTAGCGTGATGAAGGAAGAAACATATACATCCATAACTAGTCCACCATTCTACCATGCATGCTACATTCGGATATATGAAAGAACAATCTTAAATAGTAATCATGATTGAATTAATAACATGCACTACTCAATTACACACAGAATGACACTTAGATTCATCCAATATCTTCCATATATTAATAAAAACAGAAGCTCCTTACAATAATGTCAATTTATACCAATACGCATATGGATCTGATACAGCAATCCCATCTTACACCTCTCTATCACACACACATCCATCTCTAATATATCTATAGTTGTCTCTCTCTGTTCATGCCCTGCTATTATGTAATTCTCATCATAAATATATATATATATATAGGGTGGGAATTTCCCTTCACTACTTATCTATTCCGAATTAGGCCACATGCTATTAATATCCATGGTCCATTTACAAGCATAACCACACATGCAAGTGTGTTATTTATAGACTTCTTGCAATTAACTGAAGTGACAATTCTATTCTTAGCTTGTCTCTATGCAAAACGCTTGATCTGATCCTCTAAAGATAAAAAATATGTGGCGCACACATCTCTGCATTATTGGTGTGTTCCACATGCCATCTTCTAAAAATAGGTCTTCATGCTCAAAATCGGCTTAAGTCCCAACAACTAAACTTTCCTTCCACGTGTGGGTTCTTCTTGTCCCTCTGCACCATTGATCTTGGCCTTCTCTCCCCATGAGACTTCTTGTGTGATCTATAACAAGTATTCTCTTATCAAAATTACCCCACACTAATCTCATTGTCATCTTGACAATGGTTATATCAAAAATTTGAAGTAAAGAATAGAAGAATGAAATAATTCTTCTTTCCTTTTCTCTGCTTTCTGACAACTTCCTTCTTAGGTGCCATTTTTACCTTGAAAACATCTCCTCTTTAACTTTGTAAATTTCAAATCAAACCCTAGCTCATTTCAATTGTGCCCTAGGTGGAAACTTCATGCCCTAACTCTTCTCTATCTCCCTTCTTCACTCAAACCCTTCACCACTAGGGACGTAAGCTTCTTTTTGCACATATCCATTTGTCATGCTTGGTTTCACACCCTTCGCACCTTAACCCGATCACTTGGCTCTTCAAACTTAGCTCTTTCCTCAAATTATCTTAGTCACAACAATAAAAATGAATCCACATCCCATCCTTATATAATTTTTCAAATTTTGATGCATTTATTGCTCCTTCACCTACTAAATATCCCTCATTCATTGACCAAATTTGTTCATTCCAGAAGTACATCTTTGTGCCCAAGCTATAACCTTCTAGTGTGCCTCCCTACCCTCTGGTCACAGACTTCTCTTCAATGTGTGCCCTTGCACCCAAGTACCTCATCACTGTACCTTCTCCTGGTAGCTATCATGGCCTCTGCTTACCTCATGTTATATTGTCCTTTCATTCATCTCCATCCTTGGTCACTTTTGAGAAGCAATCTTCTTTTGACTTAAAGCACACCCATAGTAGCTTATTCCTTTCACCTTTCAATTCCCATAGCCTTGTACCTGGATAACTACAACCACCCCACACTAACAATATCTGTAGTCCTCTCAGTGCACAAACATGTGTCATATAGTAATTAGCTTCATGCACGCAAGCACGCTTATTACACAAAAACAACAACTAAATTGACAAAGCATAGCAACAATGAAGGAAATACATAATTGAAAACCTAATATAAATGGAAATATTGCCTTATCACAAACACCACGAAGACTTATTTATAATAGGGCTTCAACCTACTCCCATTAAAGTAACCAGGTAGTCATGTTCCATCAAGTGCTTATAACTAGAAAAGCGCCTTGATTCAAGTATATAAGTGATGACATAGGGCCCCACCAATGTACTTTAAGCTTGCTTGGATGGTGTAAGAAGTTAGCGTCATAAAGAAGTACAATTTTTCCAATCTCAAACTTCTTATTCCTTATGCTTCTGTCATGCCATGCCTTCTTCCTAGATTTTTCCTACTTCTGACTCCATTGTGTTATGGCTCATCGTTCATCCAGTTGAATCATCTCCTCGATACGCTCTTCTAAAGCCTACTCATCAGCTAGACCTCTAATGATGGCCTCCTTAGGCTCAGCCTCCAAACCTATATTCACCTTATTTGTCTTCATGGGTTCATGATAGGCATGCGTATCCTTGTCTACACTATCCAAAACCTCACACACCCCTTGTGAATGTTCAATATCCAGGTTCTAAACTTCCTCATCATCCACGATGTAAACCATCTTTCCTTTATCTTTCTCAAGGAAAGCGCGTTCAAGTAGTATGGAGTCCATTTCTTATTCCTTTTGAAAGCATGCTCCGGACTCTATCTCACCGGATAATTCTGAAGATGCTCTTCCTTTTGCACTATCTCACATAGTTAAGTGCTTGATAAATTTTAATGCCTCTTCTATTAGAGGTTGGAAAGAAAAGTAGTCAAAGGTCTAGATCATTCCTGCAGTCAAAGTTTGCCAATTTCTAGTCTCTCGATGTAATTTTGAGTACACATACTAGGCGTGTGTGCATCCTTTTAGTGTAGAGTACAATCTATGCACCTAGAGTGAAGGTGGTAATGCTTCTTGTCCTGTTTTCCGAGTCTCTCACACTATTGAATGTGATGCTAAATAGGTTGATCACCATGATAAGTGTATATTTGCGTAGGTGCATTGTTCCTTAAAAACCTAATAGATAGGGTGATCCCAATCTCTTCCCATTCTATAAGATTATCCCTTTGGACTACCCACCAACACGTTGTTGTCCCACGTAAGGTATATACTAACATATCTCTTCTCTTAATTTGATCTGTCCATTTTGTTTCCATGGCTTTCAAAAATACAAGAAGATCTTCTACCCTTGTATACCAAGGTAATGTGCTACCTATCCATTGAACTAAAAAAGTCCATTCTTGCATGCAACTATTCTTTTCACCTCGTGCCCTACTAGTTCATATGTACCATGAGCCCAATCGTCACAAGCAATACTTGTAGTATCACTAATAGAATGAGAATCCTCCCACTATAGGATGCCTTATTTTGATGGCTCATTGGCGTTTGGGTCTTGAATAACACGTACATAAATTCTATTTAATTCCTCCTCACTTAGAGGCTCAACATATGGTGTAGACTTCCCATCTATCGAGGTATCACAACTCTTTCCTCCTTGTTCTCAAAGCTGATATACCCTTTATTAAATCTCAATTCAACATTATTTGCGCAGAACACCAAGGGCATCCAAGCAAGGCTGGAAAATTATTTGCTTCTACAAGTGCTAATACCTCAAAATCCCAGTGAACTTTCCCCTTGTATGGTTATAGATGCATCCTTCAAAACTCCTATGGGAGTGGCCTTAGTCCGGTTTGCCATAAACAACACATTAGATGATGGCTGCAATGGAGGCCTCCCCATTTGTACCCATGCATCTAATGTAAGCACATTTACTTCCACACTTGTATCAATCAATATGTTTCTCAATAGCCATCCATCCATAATAGCATTCAAAGTAATTTCCTTTTCATAGTCAATTCTATCAGGGGGAAGATTTACATGCAAATCTATCATTCGGTCTCAATACTTGCACATGGAGTGTTCCCTTTTAACCAACTTCCTAATAGTGGAATGATGTTCTCCTGGTGCAACATTTTGCACACTTCTCTCAGATCATCAATATCAATTTGGATTGTCTCTGATTCTTTCTTCTACTCCTTTAAGTACTATATCTCACCCTGAATATTCCTTAGCACTTCCATGGTATCCTGGTAAACTTCCTTCTGATGAGTAGGATCTGGGTACCTTGCATGCAAAACCTCCTCCTTGGTGATCATAGGCTTCTAGTGCAATTCCTCTCTTGCACACTGCTTCACTTCATCTCATGTAGTAATCTTCACTTTCATGCCTCGGTCCTTCTACTATCTTGGGAATCCACTAAACTTCTACCATGCACTAGATTCTAACCATCCCGACACCTTTGTTTTCTTGCTTATGTTGCTTACTCAGATGCTCATATAAGTCCAGGAACTCCTCATAATTATGATTTTTTCCACAAAAATAACATGTAACATTCTAAGGACATTCATGTTTATAATGATTAGGGGATCCACACGTATAACATGTTCCATAAGGGAACTCACCTCTTCCTCCATCATGGCCTCATCCTCCATATCCACCATGATATCCATGTCCCCTTCCATGACCTCCTTCAAAACACCCCTCATTCTTGTTATAGTACATTTGATTATGATCCCAATCCTGGTGTTCATTCTTACCCTTAGAATTATCTATTACACTTGTCTGTCATACCCCAATGTCTATAGCATCCTGGATCTAACCAATCAATCAACAATCCTCATTATCATGGGTCATGGACCTAAAATTTTTGCAAAATCTAGATACATTCTTTCTTATCATGCGTTGTAATAAAGGATAATGACTAGCATCATGATTCAAATGACAGATCTCACAATCCAATAGTAATGAGCGTACTATTTGGTGAGGACAACTATCCTTGGTGTGACCTTCCACTTCACAATTTGTAAACCAAATTCTTGAGCGCATTTCATGGGCTGAATTTTCTGATAGATTCTCTAACTATTTGGCCATGGCTACAACCTTTACCTCTAATAATGGACTAATGCCAGTTTCAATGCTCCCAATTTCCTCAGCATGCAAAGCTTCTTCCAGTGCTTCACATGAATCAGTGTATGTCTTATGTGATAATGCTCTTCTGAATGGTGTAATCAATCCTCCAAAAAACCATTGTGCATGTTTTCTTGCATGAATATCATAAGATATATTAGATAGAAGTGTCTTAAAATGGGCATCATACTCACGTACACTCTCAGTAGTGCCTTGCTTGATATCCTTGAGTGCATTTATACTCTTCTGCTCAAACTCAAGGATATGAAACTCTTTCAAGAAAGTATCCTTCAATGTTACATAATCCACGCAAGTTTTATCAGGGTCAAACTTCTTATACCAGATGTGTGCACGTCCCTGTAATGTAGTAACAAATTGACTTGCCTTTTTCTCAGAAACCAGTGATCCCTTTAGCTCACCACAAGATTTCACACATATGCACATGTTCGGAAATATCCTCTATGCCTCTATACTTCAAAATATGAAGAGACATTTCCATATAAATGTTCTGTGGTTGTTATGGAGACCTTGACCACCCGATCCAAAACTTCCTATGTTCCCTCTACCTCCGAAACCACCAAATCCACTGGAACTAAAACCACCTATACCTCCTAATCCTAAACCTATAGCCGAAATAACACTTGTATATGTAATCCCCTATTCTCCGACAAAGAGTACTATACTAAACCCCTATAGTCCGTGAGGTAGTTCCACTTCTAGAGGTGAATCCAAAATTCTGCGCTCACGTTCTATACAAATGAGGCACTTGAAAACACACCTCTAAATAACATTGAAGCCATCTATCCCGCCATTGATATACTTGCTCCCTAACTTACTCCTGCTCTCTCCTACTAGATCTTTGGAAAACCAAGCACAAGGGCTAGGTCACCAAGTGGATTAAGATGCGCGCCCATGACCCGGTAGTCTCTATTGGTGCACTTCTGTGAGGCCAAGGGGGATATTTGTCATGTTTTCCAAGATGGGGGAGTTCTTGATGCTTTGGCTCCACATCTTCTACGTGATCTATAAATCCTTCATGAGTCATCTCTCTCCTCAACGCCATACTTTCTGTAATGGTACATTGATTCTCTATCTCCCTCTCACGCGCCTCATTATACTTAAGCCGCCTCTCCTCTCTCTCTCTCTTTAGGTCTTCCATCTTTCACCAAACCTATTCCTGCCCTCGTGCGTGGTAAATTTTAGTTAGCCATCGGTTTAATCTCTAGATTCAAAGTTAACATCAAGATCTTGATCGCCATTGGAATACCTTGCGAGATATACTCCTCTTGGATACCGAAAAATTGAAATTCAGCTACCTCCGGGAAAGAATACGTCAAATTGAATATTCCATAGTATAATTGTTTAGAACACCACAAAATCACGTATCCACAATGCGAGTCCAAATCAAATCATCATCATAAAGGGCCTAAAATTCTTCATGTGTCCAGACAAGTGTGTGATACCTCTAATTCTATTAAGATGCATAAGTAGTAAGCCACTCATTTAGTTCTACTAGAAAGATAGCAAAAAAGCTCTTGTATAGGCTATCATATAGATTATGTTCTACCCCAAGTGCATGTGTTAAACTCAGATCCACTGTTGAACCACTGTGCATATTCTTCATCCATATCATGTATCCACTCCTCAATACTTGCTAGAGTTAACTAGTACGTCTTCATCACGAACCATCCTGAAAACAACTAAAAAGAGGTCCCGGTAATGGAACCAATGATACAACCTAGAATTTACCAGATAACACCCTAGTCACGCTGGCACATCACTCAGCCTAGATTGAGTGCTCACCCGAAGTGCACAAAGGTACTAGGTCCCTCTTTAGGGTTACTATAGTAGGATGTTAGCGTGATGAAGGAAGAAACATATATGTCCATAACTAATCCACCATTCTACCATGCATGCTACATTCAGATCTATGAAAGAACAATCTTAAATAGTAATCATGATTGAATCAATAACATGCACTACTCAATTACACACATGAATGACACTTAGATTCAACCAATATCTTCCATCTATTAATAAACACAAAATCTCCTTACAATAATTTCAATTTATACCAATGAGCATATGGATATGATACAATAATCCCATACACCTCTCTATCACACACACATCCATCTCTTATATATCTATATCTTTCTCTCTATGTTTATGCCTCGCTTACTATGTAATTCTCATCATATATATAGGGTGGGAGTTTCCCTTCACCACTTATCTATTCTATAAATAGGTCACATGCTATTAATATCCACGCAATGTTTACGTGCATATCCACACATGCAATTTTGTTATCTTTAAAAATCTTGTAGTTAAGCTGAAGTGACAATTCTATTCTTAGCTTGTCTCCATGCAAAATGCTTGATCCCATCCTCTAAAGATAGATAATGCATGTTGCGCACTTCTCATCGTTGGTGTGTTCCACATGCCATCTTCTAAAAATAGGTCTTAATGCTCAAAATTGGTTAAGTCCCACTACTCTTTGAACTTTCCCTCCACTTACAGTTCTTCCTATCCCTCCGCACCCTTGATCCTGGCCTTCTCTCCCACGTAGAATTCTTGTGTGATCTCGTACAAGTATTCTCGAATCAACAGGCATGTTTTGATGTGAATTCCTAAACCTAGGTTCCCTAGTATTTTAGGTATGAGGTATTATGCGATAATTAGTCATTTTTACATCGTTGGGTCCAAATTCCTAGACCTAGATAGTGTGATTGAACTCCTTGAAATGGAATGAAGTTACGTGTGTCGATTCGGGAAGCATAAAGGAAACCAACTAGAAATTTTGCAAACTATGGGGATGTTTGTATGATTTTCCAAAGGGGATCCAAGGAAAAAAACATATTGATGACATAATTTCGACTAATCAACAAGATTTAGACAATGAGTTGTAAGTGTAAATGTCAAAATGGTTGATCAAAATTTAACAACATAATGGCTGCAAAGAAAATTTTCCAATATTCAAATTGTCTCAAAATTTGCTTGATAGGAAATTTTTTTGCTAAGGTTTGAAAAATGTGTACAAGTACTACAATGAACCTAGGAAAAAACAAGTAGTGTGACGACTATAAACATCACAAATAATGTCAAATAATGAATGAAAAAGAATCCAAAGAATCAAGGCAATATGAATCAAGAATACTAAAGAATAAAGAATGACACACTAATAAGGTACCATATAGCAAGAAGTATCTAGGACAAAACAATCAAGTACAAGACTATGATCCAATCACAAGAATAACTACTCCTACATCTCAAAGATAGGTTTGGTACAAATAATGACAACACAATATCAACACTTAGGTCAAGTTTAGAATAAACAAGACCTAAATACTAAGAAGGTGTTGATGTGATCTCCAAACAAGGTATACTAAAAAAGTTTAGAAACAAACAAATTCCAAGTCTTGAAAATGGAGGCTACAAATGTGAGTAGCACAACAACACTATTTGGACACATTAATCAAGATTTGTAGACAAAAAGTATTTTAGTATCAAAATTATGTTACCACAATGTAAGCAACGTAATGACAACACTTCTCAAAAAATCAAGGCAATTTTGGGATCAAAACTAAGTCTAAGTATATCAAGAAGTTGTTATTTATGTGAGCAACGTAACAATACAACTTAGAGACTTAGATCAAGTTTCACAAAGGAAACAAGACGTAAGTATAAAAATTGTATTGATATGATATGAGCAACATAAAAACTCAAAGGAATTCAATGATGAGACAACCTAACTACAATGATAATCTTGACGTGGGTATCAATATAATGGCTATCAAGATATGAAGATGTGCCAACACACTTTCAATGCTTACTATCGCAGTCGAGATAAGGATGTAAGCGGGTGCAAAAGTGGTGGACACAATCTTTGATAGCACTACATGTGTATTATTTCTTTTTTGTCCCAAATGGGCAACAAGAAAACAAAGGAGTGGACCAAGTGGTGATGAAAAATACTTGGCATAACTTTGGCAGAGTTTCTCCTTATCTTAGGACTAGTGAAAAAATAGGACAATGTAACACTTTGTAAGTTTCGTGATGAATAACACGTGGTTCAATATTTAATGGACTCTCCCCTTTATTTTACTAACAAAGTTTTGACTCCAAAATAAGTTCTTGGTTTGTGAGATCTCGATAAAACACAATGGATAAAGTCAAGTTGGTCCCAATGCCAAATAGCTTCCAAATAAGTTCACTCTCTAGGTGTCACAAATTATCTTTGTGAGTTTTGTTTTCCAAGAAAATACCGTTAGGAATATTTAAGGAGTATCTTATCTTTACTTTACCCCCTTTGATATAATGAGCAATAAATTACATTCAGTTGTATCACACTAGTTGCATGAATACAATTTTTATGTTAATCTCAAAAAGGTGTACTAGTCAAGTGGGTAGTAGGGCACTTCCCGTTTCATCCACCAGTTCCCTCAAGGTGTGGACTAATTTTGGGTTCCTTTGGTAATCCTCATAATTATTTTTATGGCTTATGCCAAGATACTTCCCCCAGTTTAAAGCACACAAGCCATAACTCTTAACCGAAACTTGTAAATATAGTGTGTTGAATAAATTGGTTTTTTAATCTTTTGATTAAAATGTGGTTTAGCACACCATTGGAAACCTGCAACACATGTGTAGTTAGAGTTTGTTTAGATTCTTATTTCTTTTACACAAGATTTAGTAGTTTCCTATAGAAAGTGAATCAAATTTGCTTTTGATTCTCAATATCGTATACAAGGATGCAAGAGAAGAGAATACACAATAATTTGATTCAACTAGATAAATGTAAAGGAAAACTTTAAATCAAATGAACTTTAAACAATGCTTGTGTTGGCAAGAAAAAAATTTTGGGTGGAAAAACTTGTGGATTTCTTGCTAACACTGGGAATCTAAGTCCCTCTACTTAATCTGGTGCAAGTAACACATATATACATGCGCAAGTAAAGGTGGATCTTTTTGGTGGCCTTTTGACTGGGGATCCAATAGGAACACTCCACTAACCCTACGGAAAACCTTGTAGATACCTACAAGAGAGTACTTTATCTGTAGAGAGGGAAATGGGAGAGAGAAGTTAGATAGGAGAAATAATGTTGTAGATAGAAAATAATATTCCTCTATACATCAATTAGAAGTTTTATCACATGCATTAAAATTAGGAGGAAACAACTCTACGCATATAAATAAGACCAAATGGAATTTATGATCACAAAGTATCAAGATATCCCTTAGTAAAATAAAGATATAAAATCATTCTTCTTGTATTGATTTCTTAAACCAAGTTTTACATAGTGTGGGAATAGAGGAAAAATAGAGAGTGGGGGAAAGGAAGAATTTGGTTATCTCCTTTGTTCTCTCAAGGTAGAATGCACTCTTGAGTTTACAAGATCAATTGCCAACCCTTTGAAATGGGAATGGCTTTAAAATTTATAGAATGAGAGGTGACTTATCATCTACCCCCAATGGCTTTTCATATGTCCTTGTGTAACTTAAAACTTTTCAACTTCCTAGGAGAATATTAAGTCCCTTTTTATAACATAAAGGTGACTTATTACATTAGGAACATTAGGACATATGAAAAAGTGCAACCCCAACATGAAATTAGAATATTGGAAAGTGAGAGAAAGTTGTGGGGAAGAGGAGAGAGAAAGAGAGAGAGAGAGAAGAAGAAGAGGATGATATTTCATTCCCGATGAAGTCCGTTGATCCTCGTTGATGGAAAGCTCCAAATGTAGTGAAACTCTGAATCTTTGAACTCCTTGCACACTATGAAACTCCTTCAAATTATCTCACGAATTCTCACCAAGTTGAATGAACTAAGATGGATCTCGAATTCCCTGTGAAAAATGACTAGGATGATCTCGAACAATGATGGAAAGATTTGTTGTGCCAAACTTTCCCTTTGAGAACAACTTGCTATTTTTAGTAAGTACACCTCGGGAAACTTACTATTTTTAGTACATGTCATAGTTAGCTTTTCCCAACCTCCTTCGGCTATGGTAGCTTGAATTATTTCTTCTTACTATGTTTGTCTCACCTTTTGGACCAACTAGCTATTTATAGCGGGGGCTTGTAGAACCACTTACTATTTTAGTAAGTGTCAATTGTGAGCCGAGATGACCTTTCCTGCTATACTTCCTCTGTGTTCACTTCCTTTTTCATATCCCCTTCAAATGGTGGATTACCTAAAGTAACGAGACTTTACGCAGGAAGGCATGCTATTTTTAGTAAGTGTGTTGCGAAGTCGTCGGATGCGATAAAACAAGTCTTAAAACTTTGGGTTTTATTTAGGGGTTCCACGCTCCGCGTTTGAGTAATTCCTTCATCTGAACAAGTGGTAAAATGATATTTTCATGGCGTGGGCAGAATAATGACAAAAAAACAAAGCCCTCCATATCCCTTAAAAATAGGGGCTTCATGGTTCAAAAAATAGTTCACGTGAAACTATATTTTTCAATGATCATTCCCTCCAATTTTTACACGATTTTGCCTATTGGAACCTTGAGAATTGAAGAGGTAGCTCGCTGCCTTTTTCACAGATGTTCTTCATGTGACAGGTATAACTCTAATGAAAAATAGGTTCTCCATATACCTAAAAATAGGGACTTCATGGCACAAAAACTAGTTCACGCGAAACTATATTTTTCAATGATCATTCCCTCCAATTTTCATGCGATTTCGCCACTGGAACCTTGAGAAGTGGAGAGGTAGCTCACTGATTTTTTCCACTATTGTGTCATGGAAGCCATTAATGGAGATTGAAATTTTTAGGTCTGGTTTTTTTATCTGTTTGTGATGAAATAAATTCCATTGCGATAGGTTTTTTCTTCTGGTGCTTCACGTGAAATTTTACTTCAATCCGAAACCAGCTTGATTGATAGGAAATTGAACTTTGTCCTTTGTGGAGCTGGAAGTGAAATTTATTCTTTGTGAGCATTCCTTTCTAAAAATTGGAGGTTTTAATATGATTTTTAATGGCCTTCAAGAGATAAGAACTCAGCAACATATGGTTTTTCAATCCGTGCACCGGTTTGGAAAATTTCTTCAAATTTTGATTTCATGGCAATTGGGATTTCCACTGTTCTTCTTCTCTGTTATTTGTTTCTTTATCTAGATGAAATATTCTTATGAGACTTGTGTATTACCATGGGGTAGAGTATTTCATTTTTGTGGTGAATCTGGTTTGAGCTTTGGTAATGGTGGAGTGGTGGACTGAGGTGTTCTCTGCAACTTTTCTTCTAACAGTGAGAAGCAACAAGAAGAAGCTAACCGTTAGAAAAAAATCAAATTTTTGAGTTTGATTTGGGCACATTTTTCTTTCCCTAACATTCCTCACCTCAAATTTACATGAGGGACATCAATTTCCATGGTAATCCTTGAGGTGACACGTATCCTTGATCCAACGGCAGGGAATGAGTGCTCCAAAATCATCTTTAAAGCACTGAGGGGCTAGAAGTAGGTCACATGGGTGACCAAAATATCTCCTAGAGGGATGGGTGCATTTTTCAAGGTCTAATATCCTTGCTTGTGAGGGACATGAGGGACATTAAATTACATGGTGGTTCTGGAGATGACATCTAACATTGATCTAACAACAGGGAATTTGAGCTCCAAAATGCACCTGGGATGAACTAGCAATGTTGATGGTCATATGGGGTTCTAGAGGTCACATGGGGGATGGGAAAATTTTTCCAAGGTTTATGTACCTGACCCTTAGGGATTTTGGGGACATAAAATACCGCCAGGCATCCTGGAGCTGACACGTGTCCTCCAAAAAATTGGCTAAGTCCTAAACTTGCTCTAAGAGGACAACTTGCGATGGCAATATCTTGAGCTCCAAATGGTCTTTTTTGATGAAATTTTATATTATCCTAATTGGAAATTGCCTTTTTAATCTAATGGTGGGGGATCATATTTTGATTCATCCATTTGATTTCTAAAAATGGAATTTTGGTTTGGTACTCCACCCGTGCCTAAGAAAATATGCCTACACACCTAATGTGCAAAGTGTTATGAAAAGAATTATTTCACCATATTGTAGGTCTTATAATTCTCTTTCTAGATATGTTTTTTTTTCTCCTAACTCCATATGGAGCTCCTGGAATCACCCTATGAAGCTCAGTGGTTGTTTTGGCTTGTGCACTGATTAGGCTTGTGAAACCTAAGTCTTGCGAAACTACCTCAACTTCTCTGAGCCCTTCCAAAATCTTCCTGAATCATTTCCCTGATGTACCAAGACCTTTGAATCACCTTCATTTCTATTTTGGATCCTCTTATTTTCTCCATGAGGTTGGTCTATTCTAGGAAGGCCGTGATAGCCCTTCCCAAAACTTCATGTAGCTTGCAATTTTTATGAACTCCTAAAATCACCTAGGGGGATAATTTAACATTATTTGGGAGGTCACTTGTATTGATTGGAAAGACTCAGGGTGTCTTGGAATGATAGGACATGAAAATTTTGGCATAGGGGTATAGTTGTCGTATTTGGAAATTTTCAATTTCCCTGTTTCACATTTACACAACAACTTGATAAATTGTTCATTCCCTTAAGAAAAAAATGAAATATTAAGTTTCTAATTAAATAAATGTTTAGAAAAATGAAAACTAAAGTTGTTTCGATTCTCAAGATCACCCTAGGTACAAGAGAAGATCATACAAAACCTTTAGTCTAACTTAAGTAAAGCATGGAAACATGATTCTCATTAAAGCTTAACAACATGTTAGAAATCTGATTAAAAATGTTAAAACCTCAGTAGAAAATCTAGGAAAACCTATAAAAAACACAAACAAAAAAATTAGAATCTGAAACCTTGGAATCATAGCCAAAATTTGACACAAAGCACTAGCGCAAGCTTTTGCGATGATCACAAAGTATAATCCTGCTTTAGCATAAGGCATATCTCACTAGTGTATAGGTAGTGTCAAAAATGCAAGTCTAAGACAAAAAAACATAATAGTTAAGCACTAGCACGGGTAGAGAGTTAGTATTACAAGCCGCTTAAGTGGTAGTGTCCGCCTATAGTGTAGTAGCATATGCCATACACAAAGTAGAAAAATTTTGTTAAGAAAAATGTAGGCGAAGCACTAGCACAATCCTTTCAAGCGTAGCGTAGGTTTGACAACAGTAGTACACAGTTTTGTGGTAGCGCAAGATTCAAAGCAGTAGTGCAAGGGTTCTTCTCGCTAGCACAAGTCACATATGTAAGCACAAAAATATAGGATTTGATAAGAAAAATCTCAAAATCTCAAAAATTGTCTGTTGATCCAAATTTGGAAGTACCTCATCTCCTTCATTCCTGTAAGGAGCATTAAAACTAAGACAACTCAACTAATCTAGTTAAGAAACACCATATTTATCTAAAATATAAAAAATAAGGGTTAGTAACCAAAATTGAAACTAATGTACAAAACTTGAAAATGAATGCAAAGGACAATGGAGTAAGTCCCACCAAGTGTGCCAAATGTGTTCATGTTAAATTTACTATGCTAATTGAAAGGAACTAACACCTAGTAGTCCTAAAGAAAAGCTAAATCTACCATTAACATTATGATTAGAGCTTAAAGGAAACTATTTATTTTACATAAACATGAATTGAATCAACTAATGCTAACCATTCCTACTCTATTAATGTATGATTACTTCTAAACATGAGCCTCTTTAGATCATGAGTAATCAAATTTGTGTGTTTGATCTCCAAAGAGAGGGAAGGATCTCACCAAGAAATGGCTACAAGGCCATGCTTAGATCTTCCTTTCTACTCAACAATGGTAGAATGGATACACAAGATGAAGTAGCTATTCCAAAATAATGGAGAAGGCTCTTATCATATGATTTAATGCAAAATTTTAATACTAAGGTGTTGGGTGTGAAGATATGTAGAGGGTCCTTTATATAGCTTTCATATTTAGGAGAAACTTGACTCCCAATGAATGTGGGATAAAGGATAAAGTAGATTTAGACTTGTTAATCATTATTAGAGGAATTAACAAGTGATTAGCAACTCATGGGAGTTGAAGATGATTTAATTAATCAACTAGGATAAAATAACCTTTTTAGACTATTTGGATATGATTTAGGAGTAATTTGATATGATTAGAAGCATTAGAAAGGGGGTTTAGCCAATAAAATGCAATGCAAAATAGGATTAATTAACTCATAATAGTTAATTAATCAAATGAAAGAGGATTATAACTAACGAAGTGTCATTAATTAGCATCTGGAATATGATAAAGACTAGTTAATTAGTAATGTGTCGTTAATTGAAAAAAATAGAGGGAAACGTTATTAAATTATTAGAAAATCACTAATTATAATGGAAATGATGGGAAAAATGATAGGTAGTGCAAATTTATCAATAAAACTATGTATGTGGATTTTAGGTGTCTACAACATGGTCAATAATGTCGAAATTTGAGGAAGATTTTTCTAGAGCATGAGAAACATTGGCTTGAATTGATCTAGAATGAGTATTTGCATATTTCTCATCACTCTTTTAATGTGCGTATAGAAGCATCATTCTTAGAATGACTAGAATTACTTGACTTACCTTTCTTAGAATATGTCTTACGATGAGGTGTGGCTTCCAAATTCTTCTTGGCTGATTCTAAAGATGGAGGAAGAGGGGATCCTCTCTTAGTTATTATTTTTCTAGTAATATAGTTGTATGTTGAGGATCTTCTCTCTCCTTTTCTTTATGCTTGGATGATTTCTCCTTTTCAAGGGTTTTTGATTGAGTGAAAATAACACAAGAATTATATTTCATGTCAGCTATAGAATCTTCATACTCATCTTCTAAGGAGGATGCATACTCATAGAAACCAATCTCTATGAATCCAATTTATTTGATCGAAACTCACCTTCTTCTTCCTCATGTAGACACTAAAATTAGGTCATACCACCCTTATAACCCCGTTAATTAAATTAACCATACCTTACATATTCATATCCCATAGTGCACATGATTAATTGAATTAATTACTTTAATTAATTTAATTAACATCCTCACTTGACCACCTCACCTAGCCACATCACCTAGACACCTCATCATGGACCTATTCTTAGCATGTTTATTTTAACTAAGACTCAATTTCTACTTTCCCTAACTAAACAAGACTTAGTCTAACCCTAAAATCATATGCCTATTCTTTCTCTAACAACATGCCCACTTATCTAAGCACAAAATACCATTTTAGACCCGAACCAATGGGCAAAACTAGCCAAAAGATAGCCAAGATATGTTATTTTGGAAAACCTAGGATTTCTCACCGTAACTGACGTCGGTTAACCTAAATTTTTGTCGGTTACCATATATTCATTTTTGTAACCTTGTTCGAGAGGTTGGAAATTTCGAGAAGTGGTATTTTTATTTTTGAGAAAGAGAGATTTGCATGCAAGCATGAACCAGATCCTGCTCAAGCATCCAGATGACCCTAGCTAGCACCGTGGACTAATCAAATAAATTAGCATTCATGGTAACATTCTAGGAAACACTTCCACGACACTGATCACCAGTTTCACAAATCAACCATTGTTATCTTCCACCAACCAGACCATAAATACAAGTAAGTGTGTTTTTGATCTACATCATTTTATGCTTACTTAGATTGTAGTTTCTTTATCTCTGTTGAATTAGATCCTATTCTCCTTTGCATTCCACCATCCCCACTTTCTTGTCAATCCACCCATCCAACCACCCACAACCTTTTATCTCCCCATATCTGACTCCTAGGCATTCCTGAGCCTTCCTAGCATTTTTACAAACCTAACCATCCTTCTTCCATTCTCTGTGCAATCATAGAGAAGCTCTAAAACCAATTTTATTTGATTTCCACCATTCAGCCCCTACCGACATCGGTCACCTTGACCATCATCGGTTTCCCCTTCACCAACATCGGTCACCAAACCGACATCGATTATTGTATCTTCTGATAGAATTTCACTAAGTTGACTTTATCACCCCTAAAACCTCACAAAGCCTCACCCAAGCCAGATACACTACCTAAAGCCACTCCACAGACCTCCCCATATCTCTGTGTACAAACACAGAGAGACTAGAACCCCTATTTCTGATATTTAACTATTCTACCCTTATCCACCCTAAAACGTCGTCGGTCATAGCTAAACCATCATTGGTCACACCCTGACCGGCATCGGTCTCTATGTCTAATAACCCAACTCAGGACAAAAAGCTAATATCCATCCCCAAACTACCCAAAATCATTTATAACCTTTACTGACCTTTGTCATACCAATAGAAACTTAAAACCACCTACCCAACCTCCATATTTGATCATAACCCTACCTGTTAGATTATATTTTCTTATTGTATTTGAATGAGATGCCTAAATCATATCAACTACAATAGGATGTTACTTGTTTACATTATTTCTTGCATTAAATTATATTAAACAGTGGATTGAAAACCATCTAGGAAGTATCACACTTCTCGGATCTAGCACATGCTAGGTAGTCCACTGACATATATTGTTTAATATTCTTCTTGTGGTCTTTTTTGAATTTATAGGTAGTTCCTCCTAGCCAAAAGGAAGTTCTTCACATTCATCCTGGATCGGAAATCAAACGCATGCACAACCTTCAACCGACATCATAAATAGGTATTCCTCCTTGTCCTATCACCCTCTATCTGTTTCATTAATTTTATAAAGAATCCGATGAAACACCTCGCTTTCAAGATACTTCTTCTTCACCTTCACTATATGATCGGGTTCCAAGATGCATTCACGACGGAAATTTAAGAGAAAGTGTATAAGGGAGAACATAAGTTATTTAAGTGTTTGAGAAATTATTCCTTGAAATGTCTTTATATAAGTTATTTTTAGTAAGTTTCTTCTTGAGAGTAAGCATATCATTGGAAATTTTTTCTACTAATGAGTATGTAGCCCCAGAACTTGAGCTTTGAGATTTCTCTTTTCTTGTTCCCTTATTAATTTTTCCGGTCGTCAAAAAGTATCCTCCACATCTACCACAAGTCCTTGTGCCTCATCTAGAGTAGCAGGTATGAATTCTTTTCAACATGAAACCAACATATGGTAGTTGAGCATTGGTGAATAATCTTAGCTGATTGTCTTCTATGGACTGAAACTTCTTGTTTTTTATAGAAATTTTTGTTGAACTTAGGTAAAAAAATCTCACATGGGTTCGTGAGGATCCTTTTTTAGCTTGACCATTGTTCAAGGAGGGCATGAGCATCTTCAGCAAGCTTGAATCTAGCCTCAAAATTAGATTTCATGTCTTCCCAATTTCTAATTGATCTTCTTGGAAAGTGGTAGAACCAATCAGCAGTGGCTTCTTGTAATGATTCCACAAATAGAAGAACCAAAACATCTTCATGTTGCAACTCGCAACACACTACAAGTTGTGACTAATGCAGCAATGTGATCATCTAGATGTTATTTCCCATATCCTTTGAACTTAGGGAAGTTCTTTATGGATCATTTTGTAAAATCATGTAGTGGAGGAGCCAAGTCCAACGAACTCCGTATTTTATCCTCATGGAACAAGCGCAACCATTTTATTCTTCTTCATCTAGCTCTTTTTCTTTTTCCTCCCTAGTAATGAGGTTTTGAGGTTTAATATCTAGTTCTTCAATGAGACCTTGAAGAGGGAAGTTAGGATCAAATTCAAGAAATTACTCTCAACGGGTTTCCTTGTTATCCGAGCAAGGAATCTTGAAATCATCTTGTTGTTTTTCTTCAAATGTCAGATCAACTATGACACTAGCTCAATTAACTCATGTGTATCTTCAATCTGTCAGTTTATAGGATTTTTGTGTAGCTCAAGAAAAATTTCCTTATGCTCTTATTTTATAATCTAGAACTTGACTTGCACATTTCAAAGCATGGGTGCATTTCTCTTCTAAATATATAACTCTTGAAGTAGCATGGTAGTGATTGAAATTTAACTTGTTGTTCTAGATACAATTCCTTAAATCTGTTGTGATATCCTCTTGAGTGTCTTGGAATAAACAAAGGATAGGTTATAAAATTGGAAAACTTTCAGGGATAGTCATTAGGAGGAAAATGTAGGGTATGTATTAAATCTTATAAGGTTTTCCAAATTCTGATTTTTTTGTTTTTAAAATATATGATTTTTTAGGATTTTTGTGATTTTAGAAGTGGTGGAGAAACAACAAAAAATTCCCCACAGATTAGCAAAATAATTTGTCACAAGGAAAAATTAGTTATTTTTCACCAATGCTCTAGGACTAAGTCCCTCCTCTTGGTAATGGGGAGGCTCCCATTTATTAAATGTAAGAAAAAAATTAATGGGTGGCCATGAAGCCAACGATCACACATGAATACTCCAATAGACCTATGGAAAATTGCTTGCACTTATTACAAGGGAGAAATTTTCTTAGTGAGAAGAGGTAAACGGAAGTAAGAATGTGGCGAAGGAGGGTTAAATTTTTGAATAGACACTTACATATTTCCACAACATTAATTAGAGAAAATCTACACTCAATCAGAATAATTCAACCTTGAGGAAAATATAATAGTAATAAACCATAGACATAGAATTTTATTGATTCACTTATCAAAGGCACCAATACCTTTCTTGGTTTTACAAGATTATTATGTTTACAAATTTGAGTGTGTAAGGAAATAGAGGAAACATAGATAAAGAAGAAAATAGAAAAATGTAATCTCTTGATTTTATTTAGTAGTACAAATATATCTACTAGAAACTCACAATTGAGAACCCTTTTGATCCATAGGGATCCAAGATGACTCTACTTCATCAAATCAGCCAACACTAAAAGGAGAAAATGGAGAAAAGGAGTTTTTTTTATTTTTAATGATATTGTCACTCTATACAGAGAGGCTATTGTAGAACCATTTCCCAACTTGGGTGGTGATCTTGTAACTTCCTCCCAGCCAAGGCGGAATTCTTGTGATCACCGGTCACAAGGGGTGGCGATCCTATCACTTTTGATAGAAAAACAAAATGGAAGCTCGAATGAACGTGGATTTGAAGTTTCTGACTTATTCCCTTCCCTATCATGACCTTTCACATTCTCCAATTCGGGGAGGACATGGGAGAGGCTATATGAAAGAGCAGAACGAATTTCATCACAGCAAAATAATAATTATCTGATATTGTATTCGACCTGATTACAAATAATAATAAGGCTAATAAATAGCCAAGGAAATAGAAAACTGACTTCCTACAAACCAGGAAGTCACACAACAAAACAACCCGTTAATATCATTACGGGTATAACAAAATTATATTGTTGAAACAATATAACAAACCTATATTATTAATAATGAGTTATAATATAACTCATATTAATAATATTACAATATAATAATGAGAGCACTATGATATTAAATCCTAACATTCCCCCCCTTAGTGCGAACACGGGGAAAACACCATCTTCAACCAAGCAGCATGCCGCTCCGTAGCTTGCACATGGTCTCGATCCTCAACACTGACTGTGGGAACTACATCATCCAGGGACCGTTCAACCTATTAGATGAATACATGAATTGGGACCGTTCAACCAATTCACATCAACCATCAAATCAGTCTGATCAAGAACACTTCCTGCAATAGTATCAATGGTACAAATCATTATCATCAAGGGGGACACACAAGCACTGCACTGCACACAGGAACAGGGATGCTCATCTGTTCTTATTCATCACACAAGACACCAAGATGTCACTAAAGTAGTTTGCGGCCTCTGAGGTAGTGACGAACTCGAGGACGCTGATTGTCCTCCTGCCTCCGTTGCCTCCATCCTCCAAAAAGAGGATATCAAAACAGATAATCTTCATCACTTGAATAATTGATAGGTTCATTGTCACTTGCAGGATTAGAATAATCATCCCAATCTTCTTCAGCAGCTAAAGCCTTTTGTTCCAACTTATCATCTAAGAGATCTTGAGCTCTTTTCTTACAATTCACAAAACCATGTCCTGGTTGTTTACAGTAATGACACAAAAGACGTGTCTTTGACGATACAAACTTTTTTTTACCTTTATAGAATGATGATTTATTGTTTGCAACCATGACACTTTCTTCTTCTGGTACAGACCTTTTGTTTTTTTCTTCCTCATCAAGCAAAGAGGAAATTAAATTTTCCAAACTAGGATTGATCTTACTAAGAGTAAAAACAATACTTGAATATTCTTTTGGCAAACTATTTAGTAAGATTGCTTTAGCATCTTCTCCATCTACCTCTGCTTTTATTCCTGATAATTGATTTAAAATGGATCGAAACTTACTGATATGTTGAACCATATTGTCATTTTCACCCATCTTTAGCCCAAAAAGTTTTTGCTTCAGCGCCATTGCTGCACTACCTGCTTGAGATCCAAATAACTTGTTCAATGTCACCCAAATGTTATTAGATGACTTGGTTAGATCAATATGATGCAAATATGCATCGGAAAGACCAAGGCCGATAATTGCTATTGCTTTCCGATCCTTACTTTCCCATTTCGCTGCTTCATCTACATCATTCGGTTTTTTAATTTTTCCTTCGACAATGTCCCATAAGTCTTTATCAATCAATTGTAATTGGGTTCGTACTTGCCACGTGTGGAAGTCTTTACCATCAAATCTTTCAATTACATTTATCTTTTCCATTTTGAAACTCCACAAAATCGAACAATAACAAACTCTTTATACTGGTAGAGACACTTGACTTTAATAAAGAAAATATATCAAACTTGGAAAAAATGCATGGACAGATATAACCTCAATACCTCCGGATCAAAATGAACTTGCAGCGGCCAACATATTCACTTCTGTTTGATCAAATCTTCCATGCACGAATTCCTATCAAACTGTCCACTCTGCTGCTCAGTTGCACGTGGAGACGTGTCAAAATTGGAGAAAAATCTGGTGCATCGAATCTTTGATGAGGTCGTTGTGATCTATTAGCGTGGGCATCCAATGTTGAAGGGAAAACCGCTGGTTTGAAATGGTGATGTGAAAATCAAGCGGTCAAAATGATTCTATTTATACTGCAAACTATGTATGCAGCCTGCTTCTGCAACTTTTAAATTGTGCCGACCATATATGCAAATGTCTACATAATCAAACGTCTGACTGAGGGCGCATAATAAATATGTAGAATCCACCACCACGCTTCCACCAATAAGAGTTTCTACAGTTTCTGCAAATCATGAATACTAACGGCCACAAGTTAGTCAAATCTCAGAACCGCATGATCTTTCATTTCCAAATAGCCAATCCACACACCATTATCACGAGCCATCATAGATCCGTAGCCTTCTCGATACCACATGAAAGAGCGAACGAATTTCATCACAGCAAAATAATAATTATCTCGATATTTTATTCGACCTGATTACAAAACCAAGAAGTCACACAACAAAACAACCCGTTAATATCATTACGGGTATAACAAAATTATATTGTTGAAACAATATAAAAACTTGTATTATTAATAATGAGTTATAATATAACTCATATTAATAATATTATAATATAATAATGAGATCACTATGATATTAAATCCTAACACTATAAATACATGTAAGGAGCAAAGGAATGGATTATTGAAAGCATGAGAGTAAGTGAGCAAGAGTTCTTAGTGCTAGAATTGAGTTGGTAGAAGAAAGGATCTTGAAGGAAGAGCAAGCAAGTAATTGGGAGGAAGTGTGAGATATTATCTACTTCACTTTCATACTTATTATAATTTTGTAACTTATTATTTTAAATTGGCCAATAAAAGTGGAAAGAAATATCTTTTTCCCTTCCCAACTGGTTTTCCTCATCTTGAGGTTTCCAGGATAAAATTGTTGGTGTTCATGGATTTTTAAACTTTTTTAATGTCTCTACTTTGGAATTGTCTACAAAATCACAATTATGTTGTTGTTCTACTTTCTATTTGAAAATGACATTTTGGAGCTAGTGAATAGATTTCTCGTGCTTTAGAACCAATTATTGTAAAGAAAGAAAACAATTAAAAGTCTCATGAACACCAACAATTTTATCCTAGAAACCTCCAGAGGAGGAAAACCAGTTGGGAAGGGAAAAACACTCTTTCTTCCCACTTTTATTGGCCAATTTAAAATAAGAAGTTACATAATTACAATAAGTATGAAAGTGAAGTAGATAATATCTCACACTTCCTCCCAATTACTTGCTTGCTCTGCCTTCAAGCTCCTTTCTTCTACCAACTCAATTCCAGCACTAAGAACTCTTGCTCACTTACTCTCATGCTTTCGATAATCCATTCCTTTGCTCCTCCCAGGTATTTATAGCCTCTCCCATGTCCTCCCATGTAGTAGAGAATGGGAAAGGTCGTGGCAGGGAAGGGACAAAGTCGGATGCTTCAAATCCATATTCATTCGAGCTTCCATTTTTATTTTTCTCAAAAAATGATAGGACTACTACCTTGTAAAAATTTGAGATCATAGGAATTTGTCATCACCAATCCAAAGACTATGATAATTCTTCACCAGAACTCCTCGTGCTATGATTATTTACTAATGCACATCCTTTAGTTTGGTGGATGTAATCTGGAAACAAAACAACAAACATAACACAAGAATACCATCAACTATGATAAGACGGAATGATGACAAATCTGAAATATCAAAGTAAATTATAATATTAACATGAAATTGTTACAATCTCACCCATGAGGTGCTTCAAGTGTTATTGACTTCACTTGCCTTCCACCAATACTATGGGAGAAACTTTACAATTACACCTCTTAATGGCTTCTTCAACACACCTTTAAACTGATGGCTTCCTTTACACACTTCATACAATATTTCTCACTACTTCCTTCTATGCTAAATGAGGGGGGTGGCCTCTTTATTTATAGAACTTCCAAGCTTATCCATCTTATCTCTAAGATAGGATAATAAATCCACTGACGAATCATATTCCATACCTTAACTCTTATCTGTACATGTAAGCTTATCTTTTAAGATAAGATAAACCTTATCATTTCACATGGGTTCCACATTTTTAGACTTTTTACAAATAAAATACACAAAATATTTATGACCTCACTCCTTGTCCTTATTACCAATATAATATTTCTAATTCCTAATCATGTAGACCCTACTTCTCTACTTACCCAAACTTTGACATTTTAACATTACTGGACCACTTACGACAAATATTTACTTTTTACAACATTCCTATTGTACTTTGACTGTTACCGTACTCTACATTATTGGCGGCACCGTACTGACGGCGTCATTATCTTCTATCAGACGCTACTACTAATTACACTTAACAACATCCTATTCCTAATACATACATTAATGAAATAGAAATTACAGAGGAAAATTTTAGTGTCGACAGGACCACCACCTTGGCTGGGCGGTGGTTAGGGATCTCTACCCAAGTTGGGCCACATTTTTGCAACCATCACTCTGCACAAAGCGGTGGTTTTGTTAAAAAGTAAACAGAACCTCCTTTTCTCCATTTTCTCCTTTTGGTGTTGGTTGATCTGATGAAGTAAAGTCATCTTAGATCCATATGGATCATACCTCCCCTTATTAGGAGGATTTTGGTCCCAAAAATCTTAGTGGGGAAGTAGATGAGGAAATAATTCCCTCACTTGCTCCTTAGATTACCATCATGCCTTCCTTGGTGTCTTCCCTTTTAGTCCAACCTGCCAAGACTCCTGTATACCTCTCCTCATCTCTCTGACCTTTTGTTGCAACACTAAATCCTCCTCCAATTTACCTCATGAGTCCAAGACATGATCCTCAATAGAAGATAGTAGTTGTAATCCTTCATCTTCATCAAGCATGGATGAATCATATAGGAGCAAGTTCTCACATTTTACTATTGAGTACATCGTCATAAATAGTGGAAAATCAAGTTGAAAGGAATTTTATCCAACCTGATCCAATCTGGTGAAGGGTCCATATCTTAGTGGATTTAGTTTCTACACTTGACCTTATAGTCTCTCCTTGCTCAAGTAAAGCAAAACTCTATCTCCAACATGAAGCTTATGCTCTCTCCTATGTTGATCATGTCTAGCCTTGTACTTGGCTTAGGATTTCTCTAACTGTTCTTTGACCTAAATATGGATTTGTTGGATCCTCTCGATGAATTTTTTTACTCTAGTCACCTATGTGTCTTGTTTCTCCTCCTCATCTTGCTCCCAATTACTATGTCCAACATATTTTGAGGTAGATATCCCAAGCATTCTTCAAATGGTGAATTCATAGTGGATGTGTGTACTTCCCAATTGTAAGAATTTTGAATGTAGGCTAAGGACTCATCCCAAGTCCTTGGGTATTTATTGTTATACCCTCGATCAAGCTCAACCAAAGTCTTGTTCACCAAATTTTTCTGTCCATCTGTATGTGGATGGAAATATGTTCTCCTCTGTAACTTGGTACCCATCTTGTCCCACAAAGTAGTCCAAAATTTCCCCGAGAACCTAGAATCCTTGTCGAAACAATAGACTTTGCAAGCCAAAATGCTCCCATACATTAGCAAAGAAAAGATCTGCTACCTCATGGGATTTTACTATATTTTTACATGCCATAAGAATACACATGTTACTTAATCTATCAGCAACAACATAGAGATAGTCATGGTCATGTTTATACATAGGTAATCCTTGTAAAAACTCCATAGAAATTTCCTTCCACTGACGCATAGGCATTGGTAAAGACATATACAAACCATCCTTCCTAATCTTGGGCTTGTCTAGTACAACAAATTTTACATCCATGTATAAATTTTGATACTTCTTCTTGCATATTGGGCCAATACATGTACCTTTACAAGTGGGCTAGGGTCTTACCAACACCGAAATGTCCCACTACTTTTGAGGTATTTGCTTCCCCAATCAATAGAATTCTTTCTTCTTTCAACATACAAAGCTTCCCCCATTGGTAGAGCAATCCATCCTTGAGATAAAAATCTTCAATCCCCATTCTTTCAACCCATTGGGACTGCAACTTCTGAAATGTCACCCCAAAGTCTCTATCTTAGGCATATGCCTCTCTGTAAGCTTCCTTCGTGAAGGTTTTGATCTCGAGAGATAGTGGACAAGTAGGATATTTTCTCCTGTGTAGGTGGCCTAGACAACATGTACATCACCAAGTTTTTACTACCCTTCTTGTATTTGATCACCAAGATGGAACTACTAAAGGAACCCCATCCATTTGTAGTGCCTTTCCTGCTGCAATTTAGACTATGCTTGAAAATACTTGGAGAGGTTTGTGGTCAATGTGCACAATAGTTTCTTTACCCAACAAATAATGCTTCCATTTCTTAATGGCCTAAACTAGTGCATACATTTCCTTATCATATACTGAATATCCTCTAACTGCTGAAGTAAAGGTCTTAGAATGATAACAAACTAGCTTACCTCCTTGTAGTAACATTATTCCCATAGCATAATCACTAACATATGTCTCTACTTCAAAGGGATATTACAAGTTAGGAAAAACAAGTACTAGAGCATAACTAATCTTGTACTTCAATAAATAAAAGTATTTATCTTATTCCTTACCCCATTCAAAACCCTTAATGTTTGTGGCCACCGTGTGTTTAGAGGTGTTGCAATCATGGAGAAGCCCAGAATGAACTTCCGCATGTATTTTATTGTTCCACAAAACTCCTAGTCTTTGTGGCTCCCATTTGTTTTTTCCAGTTGGTTATGGCTTCAACCTTCTTTGGATCCACTCGTAGCTCTCCTCCTCTGACCATGTGCCCAAGATAGATAAGTGATTGTTTGGAAAATTCACATTTACTCATATTACATAGTAGTTGTTTCTCCTTGAGAACTTACAATACTTAGTGTAAATGAGTTAGATGTTCCTCCCATGTGGCACTAACATCAAGATATCATCTAGATACACAATGACACATGAATCTATGAAATCCCACAATACATCATTCATCAATCTCATAAATGTAGCGGTTTCATTACATAAACCGAATGGAAGTACTAACCACTCATACAAACCATGTTTTTCTTGAAGGTAGTCTTCATATATCATCCTCCTTCATTCGACTTAGTGATAACCTTGACTTTAGATCCAACGTCGTGAAAAAAATGGCATGTTGAAGCTGGTCCAAGAGATCATCTATGCGGGGAGTGGATATCTATTCTTTATAGTGATCTTCTTCAATGCTTGGTAGTCGATGCACATTATCCAAGAACCACCCTTCTTAAGAACCATCACAATAGGAAAACCGCATGGTGAGGTGCTTGGACATATCATACCTTGGTCTAGTAGTTCCTAGAGTTGTTTCTTTACTTTAGTACTTTCAGCAAGGATTTCCTATACTACCCAATGTTTGGTATAGGGAATATGGAAACAGTTGAATCTCATGCTTTACCACCCGTTTTGGTGGTATCCCACTGGAGCTTTAAAAACTTCCTAAAAATATTGAATAATACTATCCAAAAAAAAAAAATCCCGGTTATAAATATTTGAAACTTCTACCCCATCTTGTTTATATTTTAACAAAAGTAAACAAAAATGATTATAATTTTCCTGAATAAGTCATTTTCCTTAGTTAGCACTCACCATAGTAGCCTATGTCTTACGCTGGTATACCCAGATGTTGTAGCTGATCCCATCCTTGACCCATCTATATCAGTTCTCCCTTCTCATGAATATAACATCCCTGATATACAAGTAAGGACTCCCAAAACAACATCAAATGCATCAAGTGGAATAACATCATCCTCCAATACATCAATATACTTGGGAAATGATCCCAACTTGACCTTACATATTTTTGTTACCTAGATTTCAACACCCTTCTTCACCTAACCCAAGGGATATGGGTGTGGATGTTTGTAAGTCTCAAGACCAAGCTTCTTTACAACTACTTCAGAAATCAAGTTAGATTGAGAACCGGTATCAACTAAAGCATTTACCTTAGTTATCTTGATTTGGATTTTTATTTGGAATAGTCTACTCATCTCCTCTTCTTGGTTGTCCATGTTGGTGGTCATGCATCCAATCCTCTCATCTACATCAAAGTCATGTTATTTTACCTCCCCTTTTGTCTTCACAATTATCATGGATTTATTTGAGTCATTGGTTCTTCTTCGGATGTAACTTCCAATAGGTAGAGTTAGTATGACCATTGATATCACAATTCTTGTAAAACTTATTGGGATCTTTAGAAGTATTTAATGTAGTGGTAGCTTGTTTACCTTTCCCTTTCCACTTACCTTTTTACTTGTTTGCCCATGTTCTTTCTTCTTCTTCGATTTTTGATGGTTTTCCTTTGGCTATACTTCTCCTTGCTTCTTCTCATCATCTATATAGTATGCCTCCACACACACCTCATTGAGATCTTTGGGCTTCGTGGAGAAGAGTTTTATTTGAAGGTGAGTGTGAAGTCCTCCCAAGTACTTGGTCAAAATTTCCTCATCCCCAAGTCCATATTCAACAACATGGCCTGCCTCCTCTAAATTACTTAGTATGGTCTTACAAACTTTGATCACTACCCTATCTAAAATATTTCCATTTTATCATCCGAGTGGGTTCTATGGCCAATAGGATAAAATTGTTAGGGTTAGCACATTGGTTGTACATATAATATATCGAGATCAAATCATACATACAAATAAAAGAGGATATTCTACCGGAAGAAATATACAAAACAAGAGACATAAATGAACACCGATTTAATGTGGTTCACCCGATGTGTAGGGCTACGTCCACCAAGAAATAAGAAAAACTATTATCAAAAGCTTTGACAAGATATACAATGAATATTTACAATCTTCCATGCCTCTCAAATGTACAGTACTTTCTTTCTCTCAAGATTTTACTTCATCACCAAGAATTCTCTCTCTCACCAACTTTTTTAAGTTCTTAATTATTGTTAATTCTCTACTTCTAAACCCTAGCTTTTATGCTTATATAGTTATTTATAGACTTAGGGAACTTAGTCATGCAATTACAATTAATAGATATATTTTAATGCTAAAAATATATCTAATTCTGAGAGTTAATTAAAACATCCTCACACAGGTAACCAATGTCGGTTAGCCCAAACCAATGCGGTTCCTCCTTGCCCTGACCGATTCTAGACCTAGGTGACCGATGCTTTAGTTTCCCCTAACCGATGACATTCTTCGTATTTTCCAGCAAGTTTCACATTACATGCTAAACCAAAGTAATTTATCTTCACAAGTGAATAGTATCCCACTTGGAGATTAATTACGGCACCATACTATCACAACATCATTCTTAGATTCTTCCTTAGCTCTATTTCTTCCTCTTCAAGTCTCGAACTTGAAGACCAACAAAGTGGAGTGTAGCTCCAACTTCTCCTTTATTAATGGCTTCATTAGCATATCCATGCAGGTTCTCGCTAGTATGAATCTTTTCCAAATTCAATTGTCCATCCTCCAATACCTATCGTATGAAGTGATACCTAAAACTAAATTTCTTTCATTCTCGAATGAAATGTTGATTTATTTTCCAAATGAATTTCACTTTGAATGTCATTGAATAGTTTACAATCACCTTGCTCCTTTCCCAACTCTTCCATGAACCTACTCATCCATATCTTTTCCTTACTATCCTCTCAGTAGCTACAACATACTCTACCTCTATAGTAGACAAAGCCACAACCTTCTACACAATCTTTAAATCTAACTAACTATCGTCTCACCTACTGTGAAAATATATACAGAGTTCTTCTCCTACCATCTAGATCTCTAACCATATCCCCGAATCACCATAGCCACATAATGCAATATCCAAACCTCCGTGTCATAACTACATGCTAGATGTCCCTCTCAAATACCTGAGTATCCATTGGACTATTTTCCAATGCTCTTTACCTAGATTGGCCATATATCTACTCACAACTCCCACCACCTGTGTAATGTCTGGTCTGGTACAAACCATAGCATACATGAGACTCCTAACTACTTAAGCATATGGAACTCATGTCATGTATTTGACCTCTTATTATGATGATGGAAACTAATCTTTGCTCAATTTGAAGTGTCCAACCATAGGTGTACTAACATGTTTTACATTTTGCATCTTGAACCTTTCTAACACCTTATAGATATAATCCTCCTGAGACAAATACAATTTCTTGTTTTTCATGTCTCTATGTATTTGCATTCCAAGGATTATTTTTGCATCTCCTAAATCCTTCATAGAAAATGTGTGAGCTAGATTTTCCTTAATCTCACCAATGTCCTGCATACTAGATCCTGTAATAAACATATCATCCACATATGATAAAAAAATAATATATCTCCCATTTTCAAGCTTCTTGAAATAAACACAATGGTCAGATTCACATCTCAAGTAACCATGCTCATGCATAAAACTATCAAACCTCATGTACCATTTCCTTGGAGCTTGTTTGAGCCCATATAGACTCTTTTTCAACCTGCACACTAATTTCTCCTTACCCTTGACTTCATACCCAAGTGGCTGCTACATATAAATCTCTTCATCCAAATCACCATGAAGGAAAGTTGTCTTCACATCTAGTTGCTCTAAATGCAAATCCTCTACTACAACTAAACTCAATATAGTACGAATAGAATTCATCTTAACAACAGGAGAAAATATTTCACCAAATTCAATACCTACTTTTTGTGCAAATCCCTTTACTACAAGTCTTTCCTTGTACCTTTTCTATCCACCCTCTTCTTCCATGATTCTCGTAACTCACTTGTTCTCGCAATGTTCTCTTACTTGCTTTGAAACTTAACCAAATCCCAAGTTTGGTTCTTCCAAGGATTTCACCTCCTCATCCATGCCATGTTCCCAGTAGACATGGGTCTTATCATGTATTGCGTATTCAAAGCTCTTTGGTTCACCATTATCAGTCAATAATAGATAAAATAGAGAAGGTGTAAATCTTTCTGGAGGTTTACTTACCCTTTGTGACCTTCTCACATGAGTTTGGGGTACCAGGCTCAAACTGGACCTCCTGGACATTTGTATCCAAATATGACAGTGACCGACATTGGTCACCTCTAACCGACATTGGTTCTAGTAACCGAGGTTGGCTTGGATCTTTGTAACCGATACCGGTTACGCTAATCGATGTCGGTCAAGGGTCAACCAACACCGATTACTGTGTAACCCTGTTGGTAATACTTTTAAATCCAAGAGTTCATTTTCATTCATAAAATTCTCAACTGGTTCATCCTTGGGTACCAAAATTTAATCCATGTACATTCTCTTTTCATTCCATTCAACATCATGACTCCTAATAATTTTATAATTCTCTAAATCCCAAAAATGAAAACTGAAATCACCAAATCCATAACCAATGAAAGTGTACTCTTGGATTTTTCATCCAAATTTTTCCTATTTTCCTTATCAACATGCACAAAATCTTCTAAACCAAAATCTTTAAGAAAAGAAAGAGATAACTCTTTTCCGGTCCAAGCTTCCTCTAGTATTCCTCCATCTAGTGAACTAAAAGGCCCACTTTGTTAATCAAATAAACCATTGTATCAATTTCTTCGCCCAAAATCGTAAGGGTAGTCCAGAATGTATTCTCATACTTCTAGCACATTCCATGATTTTCATGTTCATTCTTTCTGCAACACCATTCTCCTATGGTGTTCTTGGAACCGTTCTTTCTCTACGTATCTCATTCACTGAACAATAATCATTGAAATTCTTACTACAGTATTCACCACCATTTTCAGATCTAAGGAACTTTAACTTAGAATTTGATTCATTCTCAACAACATATTTTCATCTTTTAAAAGTATCAAAAACATCATATTTACGTTTAATACAATAAACCCATACCTTTCTTGTAGCATCATCAATGAAAGTAACATAATACGGGGATCCTCCATGAGAAGCTATCTCGAGCATGTCCCCACACATCCGAGTGTACAAGCTCTAATTTTTGCTCCTTCTTAGTTGCCCAAACTTTGAGAAATCTCAATATCTTTTACTTTCCAAAGATACAATGCTCACAGAAATCAAGATCTAAATCTTTCAAATATGATAACTTACCCTTAGCCTTTAAGATCTGCATTCCTTTTTTACTCATATGGCCCAACCGGTTATGCCACATACATGCATCTAAATCTGAAGTAGATAATATAGAGAAGGAATCAAGAACACGGGTAGATAAATATAATGTTCCTACCTTCTTACCTCTTGCCAAAATGAAAGCACCCTCGGTGACTTTCCAAGAGTCTCTTGTAAAATTAACCATGCAACCAGATTCACCTAATTACCCTATAGAAATAATATTTTCCCGAGGCTTGGCACATGCCTCACATCTTTAAATAACCATGTATCTCCATTCTATAATTTTAGATGAAATTCCCTTTACCAGTATCTTTGCAAGGTTCATCATCACCCAAATAAACATGCCCAAAACTTCCTAGACATAATTTTTTAAATAACCCTTATTAGGGGTTGCATGGAAAGAAGCTATTGAATCTAAAACCCGTGATTCAATTCTATTATCTAAAGAAAGAATAAGAGCATCTTGCATTACCTCTGATGCATCAATATTTGCTTCTTTACCTTTTTTTGGTTATTAGTTCTCTTCATCCTTTGACAAACAATATTTCTTTGCATGTCCTTTCTTTCCACATTTCCAACAAGTAATTCCCTTACTTCTGGATTTAGATCTATTATCCCTTGACTTTGATTTCCCATTACTCTTACTCTTGAATCTCTCCTTCTTCCTACCCCTACTTTCTACATTCAAAGCATTTCCAGATGATGATTCCTCTGTACTCTTCCTATGAATTTCTTCATTCAATATTATACTAACCACATCATCAAACTTCAAAATATTATTAGCAGATGTTGTATTACTAACAACCATTACCAAGTTATCCTAAATATCAAGCAAAGAACATAAGAATAAGAGTGCTTTTACTTCATCATAAAATAGTATTTCAACTGATTTTAACTGATTTACAATAGATCAGAAATCATTCAAATGACTAGATACAAATCCACCTTCATGCATCTTAGAACTAAATAGTTTCTTCATCAAATAAACTTTATTTGAAACACTAGGTTTTTCATATAAATTAGCAAGAGATTTCGTTAACTCTACCGTAGAAGTCACTTCTATAATATTGGAAGCCACGGATGTTGTTACGCTCAATCTTATAGATCCCAAAGCCTTTCTGTCAAGAATATTCCATTCTTCATCAGTCATCTTTGTAGGTATAGAATTCTCATCCAACAAGAAATATAAATCTCTTTTATACATATAATCCTCAATCTGCATCATCCATAATTGATAATTTGGCTGTCAAACTTCTCTACCTTGTATTCTTTTTCTTTTTCCATTGTTGTAGCTCCCACTCAATCGAAAACCTTTTGTGAGTAAATATTTCAACACACAAAACCCACAAACAAATCTGTGATACCAGTTGTTAGGGATAGTGCACCGATTGTATAGATAATATATTAGATCTAATCATACATGCAAATAAAAGTGTATATTCTACTAGAAGAAATATACAAAATAAGAGACATAAATCAACATGAGATTTAATGTGGTTCATGCAATGTGGGCTACATCCACCAAGAAACAAGCCAATCTATTATCCAAAGATTTGACAAGATATACAATGAAGATTTACAATCTTCCACACCTCTTAGATGTACAGTACTTTCTTTCTCTCAAGCTTTTTCTTCATCACCAAGAATTCTCTCTCTCACCAACTTTTTCAAGTTCTTCTTAATTCTTGTTAATTCTCTACTTCTAAACCCTAGCTTTTATGCTTATATAGTCGTTTATAGACTTAGGGAACTTAGCCATGTAATTACAATTAATAGATATATTTTAATGTTAAAAATAGATCTAATTCCCGAGAGTTAATTAAAACATCCTCGCACAGGTAACTGATGTTGGTTAGCCCTAACCAATGTTGGTTCCTCCTTGCCTAACCGATGTCGGTCCTGGGTGACTGATGCCGGTTCCCCCTAACTGATGACGGTTACTGTATTTTCCATCAAGTTTCACATTTCATGCTAAACTGAAGTAATTGAGCTCCACAACTCAACAAAAATTTAGGTGTAAGTAATTCCTTAAATCCCTCCCAAGTACTAACAATTAGATGTTTCTTCTTTTCACAAGTGGCTAAGTGGGTTTCCCACCAAACCAGTGCATGATCCTCCATTTTGAGACATGCAAAGGTAATCCTTTGTGCCTCAGTAACATTATGGACACTAAAATAGACTTCCAACTATTTTAACCATTTATCAAGAAATTCTGCATCTACTTGTCCTTCAAATCTCTTAATTTCCACTTTGGTTTCAACTTTAAAGGGAGCATGATCATATTTTACCTTCTCTCTTGTAGTTGAAGTCTCTTCTTCATGTTCTTCCTCTTCATCTTCCTCTTCGTGGCTCTTCCCTATGCCAAAATTCTTGGCTAATGCTTGAACCACTAAGTCCATGGAGTCTTGTTTCACTAAAGTTTTATTTTTCAGATCTGAGAGCTCTTGTTGATACCTATAAATCATATCCATCATGGTCTCTTGCATCTCGATACTATGGACTAAGTTCTCTTCCTCCATTTTACCTTGAATTCTTTGTTTCCACTTCTTCATAGAAATTTCTAGATCGCAAGGTAAAGCCTCTTCACCTTTAGATTGTTTCATTTTCATAAAAATCCAAGAATGAATACCACAGTCTTGGATACCAAGTTAGCTCCAATACCAAAATAATCTGTAAACTCTCTACTTTGGAATTGTCTATAAAATCACAATTATTTTGTTCTACTTTCTATTTCAAAATGATAGTTTGGAGCTAGTGAATAGATTTCTCATTCTTTAGAACCAATTATTGTAGAGAAATAAAACAATTAAAAACTCATGAACAACAACAATTTTATCCTGGAAACCTCAAGAGGAGGAAAACTAGTCGGAAAGGGAAAAATATCTTTAAAGCATCTGACTTTTTCCCTTCCCTGTCATGACCTTTCACATTCTCTAGTGCATAGGAGGACATGGGAGACGCTATAAATACCTAGGAGGAGCAAAGGAATGTATTATCAAAAGCATGAGAGTAAGTGAGACAGAGTTCTTAGTGCTTTGGAATTGAGTTGGTAGAAGAAAGGAGCTTGAAGGCAAAGAAAACAAGTAATTGGGAGGAAGTGTGAGATATTATCTACTTCACTTTCATACTTATTGTAATTTTGTAACTTCTTATTTTAAATTGGCCAATAAAAGTGGGAAGAACAAGTTTTTTCCCTTCCCGATTGGTTTTCCTCCTCTAGAGGTTTCCAGGATAAAATTGTTAGTGTTCATGATTTTTTTAATTGTTTTCTTTCTCTGCAATAATTGGTTCTAAAGCACAAGTAATCTATTCACTAGCTCCAAACTGTCATTTTCAAATAGAAAGTAGAATAACAACATAATTGTAATTTTGTAGACAATTCCAAAGTAGAGAGTTTACATATCACCTTTGAATTGGAGAATCCATTTCAATTTATAGCCTTACGCAAATTCTATTCATCTACACCCCTACATGATTTTTCACTTCCCTTATCACTTATGACCTTTCATATTCCTAGGAAACAAAATTGAGCATTTTCTCGGTAATTAAAAAGAACTTATTATAATGTTAGACTATAGCTCACTTAAGTGAATAGGATAAAATAGTGAAAAACACCTCCCTAATGAAGAATTAGAACATTGAGAGAGAAGGAAGGAATAATGAAATGCAGGAGATATGATCACTCTGGTGAAAATGAAGCCTCTTCGATGAAGAACTAACTATTGTGGAAGCTGGTGGGAGCACTCCTTAAAAGAATTCTTCACCTTTGAATTCCTTACCAAAGAGGGTTGCCGCAAGTGCCACTTTTCTACTTGTGGAATGTAAAAAATCTCAAGGCATTGATCTAAGATTAAGAAGTATTGTCAATGTTCTTACATTAGTTGAACTAGACCGGGTGATCCTTCACAATATTAGAAATTAAACATCTAATTTTGGCAAGGGACTTGTAACACCTTTGACAACTCATTATATTTCTCTTTTGCATTGCAAGCGTTGATATGTGATTTTCTTGATGTAGTGTGCTCCTTTGATTGTTGAAAATCATGCATGATAGGGATAAATCATTTCTTCTCTTGGATTCATTAGACTGAAATGTAGTTCCTTGCAATAATCCATTTTCACTTCATATAGGTGAGTTGTAATCTAGTTATGATGGTTGCAAACTTATCTCTATTAACTGACTCATCCTTAGATCAATTCCATTGATCCAAGGAATTTTTTAAATCTCCTTACCTGGTCTGAATGGTAAAATGACATTCGATGTTGAGATACGTAACGGACTGAAATTTTGTATGTTTACAAATTATTTATGGTCTTGTAAGATCGTGCCTGCATTCTGTTGTATGTTTTATGCTCAGATCTTTCAGATTGATCTCTTCAGGACATTTAACGGCATTAAGTGGAATGAGGCATGCTTTAGGACTATGAAGGGAATATAAGTCCTAAACCTATGAGATCTATCCTAATGGTATTCTAAACTAAGGTAAATGTACCTACTTCCTAGCTATGTCTACTTATACAGGTGAAAATCTATCCTAAGCTTCATGTTCTATGTTGGGATGGGGAAAAACATAAGGTGATGCTAGGTAAACTGTTAACCTATTATCTACTACTAAATTGGTATGGATTATGACCTATCTTAAGTTGGAAAATTACCTAAGGCAATGTTTATAAACCTAAGGTAAATACTTTCTAAACTAACCTAAGGTCATAACCTAAGTTAAGGATATCTATCCTAAACTAATGAAAGGGACCTAAGGGTTGTATGGAAATTTGGCGATGGTTCCTAAGGCATTTATTTGATTTGATTTTCGAATTAATAGGAAGTACTTCTAGTTTTATCGAGACATGTAAACTTGGTGGAAGCTTACGTGGAATCATCGTTAAAATTGGAAATGCATGCAGAAGTTGAAATAGTATTCACCAATTTTGGATGGCGGTGGAAAGGAGAGATAGGCGAAGATTGGGGAGTAATGGCATTAATGAATCTCAATTTTTGCGAGCAAACCATCTTGGAAACAATGAGGGCGGATTTGTTGGAGGTTGTTTGGTCTTGCATGCTTTACAATTTTTTCTCTACATGGAGCTATCTGGTTCTTCAAACCAGCAGTTTGATTTTCACTTTGTGGCTATTTTTGGTTTCCCTAGGTCTATTTTCAATTCAAGGAAAGTATATGAGGCATTGGAGAAAGAGATGTTTGGTTGTTGATCTTTCTTGGAGGAGAAGAAGAGTTGGAAGCTCAGCTAGAAGTCTCCTTCGAATTGGCAAAAGCACTATCAGGCATGATAGGCTCTACCCATTAAGATTTATTTCTTTTCTCTAAATGATTCATTAAAATAACTCTGCTCTTTTGAGATATATGGTTATTTGTCTTGTTCTAGTTATTTACTTCATGTTGATGGAATCTCTATGATTTTTGGATATGAATCCATTGCATGATAATGATAGTTTTGGTTGTTCTCTCTCTGAGCAAGTTCAATGGTGAAATTCATATGGAACTTTTGAGGCTTTTGTGTTTTGTTTAGAACTCGCATTCGGGACTATCTTGCTCAAAAAAAGAGCTTGAGTAAATGGTTTTTGGTTGAGTCTAAACTGTAGTCTCTTTAGAAATCTTCTCCTTAATGCATCTTGAGTTTGAAAAATTTGTAGTACTTCTGTCTCGGATTGTACTATTTAATTTGAACATGTATTGGCATGAAATCGTGTGAGGATATTTTGTTTCCTCTGTTGGGTAACCCATGTCTTGTTTTTAACCAAAAGTCTTTTATTGTTTTGAAAGAAGGGTGCATGACCTTTTATGAAACTATATCTTGTTGTGAGGATATAGAACCTCTAGTTCGAGACTGTATTGTTTACTTACCCTTCGGTATGAATTCGAGCTCATTTGAAAGCAATCGATAATGGGTTATTGAAGTATATGGAAGTGTTGTGTTCAGTACTTCAACTTGTGTTTGATCTGACTGGAACAATTACCTTCTCTGCACTGAACTTCTCTTCCTCGATCTTTATGTGCTATATGGATCTGTGAAAGTTATTATAGTTGGGATTTCTATTACAGTTCAAGTTCATGAGTAATGTAGAAACTTTGTTTGACTTAAAACTTGTGTTGGGTTTTTGTATTCTCTTTTAGATCCATTTGAATGGATTTCTGGTTTTTAAAAGAGAAAGGAGTTGAATACTCTTGTAGACTATCTTTTTTTGCTAAGATTTTGTACTTTTACGTCGGGACTGTACTATATACTCTACTCTAAAGTATGAACTCGAACTTGTGTTAAAATAATGTTGAATAGATGAATGTGGATTTGGCATTATATGCGTCCTAGATTTCTATTTGTATTTGAACTGGGTTGGTGTTGGTATTGATGTTCTGATAAGGTTCAAATTCGTAAGGAAAATTAGAAGTATTGTTTTCTTTAAACTTCATGTTTGGGTTGTGTTCTCTTTTGGAACTTGCAAAAGAACTTCTGGGTTTTAAATGGGATTTGGAATTCTATTGATAATACAATGGTGAATGAATTCTAGGTTTGGATCCTTTCTATTGAGTTTCCTTTAAATTTTTGGAAGTTAAGTTCCATTTTCTTGAACTTCTCTGTAGATCGACTCTCTTCCATGTTGTAGAGTGATTACTATCCTAGGCATGTTCAAATTCTTGAGTTTGGATTTCTGCCCTTTCTACCTTGATGAAGTAATGTGATCTCACTCTTCAGAAATGGAAACTTCCTTGTGGATTGTTTAATTTAACTTGTTACTAGTTGACTGTGGAAAGTTTTTGGGAATAGTAGTATGTTCAGAAACTTTGGGACTGTCATTTTTGGTACTGGGAAAACCAAATCATCCCCGTTTGATCTTTCTTGATCTCATAACTTGTATAGAATCAATTCTCGTGTCGATTCGGGAAGTGTACAACTGAGTTTGTCCTGTAGAAAGGAAAACGTAATCATTTCTAGTCTGATTGTTTTGAATGAATGAGTCATGCATCATTAGGATATTGTTTTCGGATGGACTCCTCTCTGTGCACTCAATAATAATATGAACCTTCCCTGGATGGACATGAGTAAGAGATAATCCTTGTGTAAGTATTTCTTTGATTTATGGAACGTATGGTTTTAGATCACTAAATGATATCTCCAATAATGTAGAATATACTTAAGGCTTGCAAATAGGATGATGATTGTTTTGTTTCTCTCCCTTCTCGATTGGTTTGGGATTCTTGTTCTCAGATGTTGTCTCTTAAATGGTGAATCCTTTTATTGGTTTCCTTGACTAATATAGTAATATAGGTAATCGGTTATGTACTTTCTGAACCTGATTTCTATCTCTTAGATGAATAGTGAATCATGGATAGTCCGTATTGATTCTTCTTCTTATTTATTTAAGTTGTAGGATGAATCACCCTAAATATGTACTATGGCTAAATGAATTTGTCTGCATACATGATTCTAAAAACTTGGAAAAATGACAATAAGGTTTTTGTTAAAGTAACTCTTTTTGTTACATAGTAAAGTTAATTTTTGTATTTCAATTCAGAAAAAATTATGAAATAATTAGATGACTAGATCTGTTGTTTGTTTTAAATAAGTAATTGATTGGGTCAATTCTTATATGATATAATGCAGTTGTTTTTTTATTATATTATGCTCTTTTCTTAAAAGTGAATTTAGACTTATTATTTGTACTTCTTTATGGTTGTTACTTATGCTTATTGGTATGATATATATTAATTGTTTCATTAAAGTAGATTTGTTTTAATAGAACAATTAGTGGAATGCACTTTGTTTTAATGCTTAGTGCTTATCATTCTCAGTTCAATAAACTGACCCATGCTAGCAATTTTTGCAAATGGACTCCGTAAGTGATAAAAGAAGGAAAAACCTTTTATGATGTATTGGTTGATGTAAAGTCTGGCACTTTTGTAAAGAATTTCGATTCATTCTTGAGTTGTATTGAAAAAGAAAAGTTATATTCTTCTATGATATTAATGTTGTTTGATATGCAATATGCCTAAAATGCATAGTCTTGTAAAGTTTATATTTTATCATGATTAATTGAAAGGTTGGAGACTGACTCCTAATTGTGGTGTAAATTCTCTTGTCCTTTGTATGAAGGAAATAGTAATGCTATCTTGTCGATATTCTTTATATCTATTTGTATACCTATTACTGTTATCATTTAATAAGATGGATTAAGGGAATAGTTAAATCTCCCCTTACTAAGCTGCAACTTGCTAGTTGCATAGTATGTCGTTCTCTATCTAAACAATTATAGTATAATTATGGAATGTGTATTGGGCATACAATTAAACTATATGAGTTGTGAATGATAAAAAGGTTATGTTAACCCTAACCTTTAATCATGTAGAGGAAGACTCTTCCTCTCTCAAAATAATGAAAAATAAAAGGAATGGTGGTTATGATCGTTAATATTTGTACTTCATTTTCTATGAAGTAAACTCTAGCTGAATCTAGGTGGATGATACACCTTCTTTGACAACTAAGTTTCATTAAATTAATCATTTGATGTTTGTTTCCCTGTTTTTGGATAACTATTTGTTATGCTGAATTAATGAACATAAATGCAATCATGAGTTAATGAAGTTCTTAATATTAATCAGGTTAATTATGGATAAAGAACTTAATGGATGTTGGAATTAGGGTTTTGTAAGGTTGCTGCAATCTAAATCTTAACCCAAATTTAATTATGAGTTAAAGACCACCAAGGGGTATGTACATCGTGATGAAGCAGTTCTAACGGATGTTGGCACATGCCAACTGTAGGACGGTACCTTCGAGAAGACTAAGGGATTCTCGAGGATACAATGTTGTAGTTGACATGTGGCAACACCCTCTCGTAATTGCTCATCTAGATCTACACACATCTGGACTTGAACTTAGTTTCTCTCTAGGTCAAGTTAGTAGCATGATTAGAATAGGAAGTAGCTTTCAATGACCCAAGGTACCTAGGCACATTTGGTTGACTTAGGTCAGTCGAGTATGCCCATATACCCTAAGTCATCGTGAGTGTCTACCTATAACAAATTATGTTGCTAACTTGGGTTAGGGTCAAACCTTGGGAAAGTGGACTGACAAAAGTCAGTAAAAGACCATTCTAGATAACAGTAGAGTGAGGTGAAGGACGTGTTCTACATTGACGAGTATGTCATCTAGGAATAAGTAACATGAACAATATGTTGGAAATCTTTGGCCAAAGTATCGCAAGTTGCTGGTTGCATTGTCCTATATCACCTAGTTTAGAGAAATGTGATGTCGATGAATATTGGTAACAAATATTCGATAGGTTCTTTAAATAGATCACTCAAGACTTAATAGGGTAAGAAAACCAAATATATGTAGTATACATAAAGTATTCTATACTTTAAGACAAACATGAGAGATCGGTTAGTAATCGAGTCATGAAATGAGAGATTAGTAATTTATCGAGTCATTTACACCGCATAAGGTTTTCTCATTATGAGATATATTGGCATGGAATGTGTGTTCTAAATGATGTTTTATTTAGAATAGAGAACATTGTTTAAAAAAATCCCTTGTTTCTAAATTCTTAAAATAGGAATGTTAGAGGACTCCAAAGTATCTTTTTTGAAAGAGAAGGGATCTCCTACCTCTTTTTTGACCAATACCTTGAATGATTTCATAAGCTATTCCACTAATCAATTTTCATTAATTAGTGGTGAACCAAGCTTCTACACACTATTGTTGATATTTTCCAAAATATATGACGTGATCTCTTCACAAGAATCAAGCTTAGAGATAGCATCATTCAACATGTTGTACCAGGAACTCGTTGTGAGAGACCAAATAGGAGACAAATTCTAATTTATGGAAGTGAACACTTTTTTACCCACCAATGTAAAGGAATCAAGATTTCTCATTTCTAAAACCAATGGAACCACATTGTCCCAATGGATTGTCTCCTTTTCAATCTCCTTCTTATTCATTTTTTTTTTTAAGTGGCGGTGTGAGAAAACTTGAATAATAAGAGGATCTTTAACAACATTGTTTTCCTTTTTCAAGAATATTTTCTACCCGCATGTCACTATCCCTTACTTGTACTAAGTAACCTTGAGCTTTCTTGATTTTTTCAGGGTCGAAGCTAATGATAGGATTGATAGCTTCTATAGGAAGAGGTGGTACCGCACTAGGATTCAAGAATGCTTGCACATAAGAAGTGAAGGTTCGTATATGCTCTTACAACTATTCCATTTTTGCTTATATTCCTCATTTTGAGTAAGCATGTGGGCAATAGATTCCTTGAATAAGTGTGCATCACCCTCGATCGTATGTTTTCATTGATGTCTTGTCGGGAATTCTTAGTATGATGTCTTTTCATTGATGAATATGGTGTCCTCATAGTGTCATAGGGTTTTGTGTCAAATCGATGATGTTCTCAAGGTGTTATACGAGTCATGATGGTCATACAGGGTGGTTTTGTGGCTATTCCAAGTCCTCATGTCATGATATTTATGTTTTCAATCATGTAAAATGCTTCTAAGGGTCTCGTGCGTCCCAATTCAGGTTTATAGTGTTGTGTATCTATGAATCATCACTCTCTATCTTCAAGGTTAAATGCACATAGCACTTAGTAAAGATCAAATTGAAGGCAATAGTCATCCTAGTTTGTCACAAGGAGTCTCGGGAGGTGGAAGATTGCTCTACCCAATAATTTTAGGTCACTCACTTGCTCAAACAGAGAACCAAGCAACATCGATTCTTGTATACAGGCCTAATTCTCAAGGGTCTAAGCAAATTGAAGTTGTAAAGGATGCATAATGAGACTAAAAAGTGGGATCATGTGTATTTCATATGTATAACCTAAATTTAAGGCTTAGAAGGTCAAAAAAATAGATCTTGAAAGAAAAATGCAAACTCTACCCAAAACTTCCCTTGAGAACTTGAGTTGTACTTCAAACTAAATGAGATGGGAAAGGAACATTAAAATTTTCTCTTAATAAACCAATCATTAGATATTGTGGAGTTATGTTTTCTTAAGCTCCAATAAAAATTTGAGGACTCGTAGAGGTCATTTGAGCAAGGTTTTCAAGTTTCTCTAGGACTTGGTTTTGAGAAACTCTCATTCGACCACCTAAACTTATAAGGTGTCAAAAAATACACAAAGATTTCTCAAATAATTCATAGAATAAATTTTTCTAGTAAATTGAGATAAAATTCATGTATGAAATTTTTTATATCAAAAGGTGTTGAAATTAAGAAATTTCTATTCAATTTTCCAACATTGTTCAAGCCATTCTCACCATGGTTTGAGTGATAGGAAGAATCTTAAAAATTTGAACATAATATGAATCTCCAAATTTTTCTTGGGTCTTAAACATGAAAAATACCTTCCAGGATTGATAAAAACCTCATGTGTAGGTACATTCATGACTTTATGGTGTATAAGTTCATAGCTTTTTGACATAATTCACGGGTAAAGGAGAATACAAAGTATTCATGTAGAAATGGCCACCGCATGAGAAATTTTCTGAAGTTTTCCAGGTGATTCCAAAGTGTTTAAGCTTGACATGAAAGTGAATATGAGGAAAAATTGAGTCTTCTCTGTCTACCAATCGAAGTCTTAAGCAATTCCAACCTATATCCCAAGGCTCTTGAGCATATGCATGTATAAAAACATGTGGTTGAGAATTAAACTCAATTTACTTGCCTAATACAAGTCTAAAAGGACCAAATAAAGTCATCCATACACTTCAGTGAAGAAATTAGAGGTTAAAAATCTTGTTTTTACCGACTATGCAAAGAGTTTGATCAAGGAATCAACAATCTGAGTTGAGTTGACTCTTCCATCTTGTCAATTCAAGTTATTTTAAATGCTAAAATTATTTACAAGTTTGTAGTGATGGCATAAGCTGCTTACAGGTGCAATGAAACTGAAAAACAAATTCAAATGAGCCTTTTTACACCATATTAGGGTTTAGTGTGATGAAACCCTTATGTATAGTGTTTTGAATGGAAAGTGAATGTTTAAGCTTACTATCAAAATTCTAACCAAGGAAATGAGTTTGAGAAGTCATATGATGGTGAAGTGAGTCTAGCAGGGTGTGTTTTACAAACCAAAATGAAATAAAATCATCTTTCTCTCAAATTGTATGGAGAAAGATTGTTTACATTGTTCCATGGGTAAAGCTTCAACCTCATTTGTGAGTGTACTATCCTAAATCTCATGATGAAGAAAGTGTGTGTTTTTCTAGGCTTCTTAACACTGAAAACTAACATGGTTCTCTATCATCATTCCCAAAATATGCATTGTTTGCAATAATTCTATTGTTTTTGTGAGCATTCCAAGCACACTGTTAGCTAAGACAAGGGTTGGTCTTGTACACAATTTTTCTCTCTTTATCTCTGGTTGAAGGTAAAATACCTCATGTCAAGCTCAAATATGGATCTAGGAGGCTTCTACTGAGTACAACCATTAATGAAATGTCCTGCAAAACTTGACAGTGATGTTTTTGTAATTATATTTCATATTAGGCACTAAATTCTCTTCAATTCATCTTGGATCCCTTTGAATATAACCTTGACAACGAAGGCTTGGATTAGGAATATGTAAGAATCATTCTTATAACGTGTTTGTAACTTACCAAATCCTCTTAATATGTCATATATTTGAATGTAATGGTCACAAGGCTGCAAAGTGTTATTTTTTTAGTACAACTATGTTGACATTGTTGTTTTTTAGAAAACTAACTGTACAAAAGTTACATGAAAGCTCAAGAAAAGTGCCACATGTTTTTAATAATGTCTAAGCCTCATAGAAAGTTCTTGAATGCCAACAGAGGTTTCAAAAATTCAACATCATGAGTTACAAGAATCTTAATTCAAAAGGTGACATAAGCAACTAGGAGTTACAAGTGAAAGGTGAGTTTTTGTTGTTTGCTCAAACTAAAAGAAGAGAAAGATGAATATTTTGAACATGTGAAGAAGGTAAAAATTCAAAAACTGAGATGAGCATAGTTGTTAAAAGGTCTATATCTATGTGAAATTAGTTGTTGTTGCAGTGAGTACAAGAGAGAGAAAAAATCATGTGTGAGAGCATAATTATGAAATTGAACTAAGTAGTAAGGTCTGAGTGAATATAGTCACAAAAAAATTATCGTGATTTGTTGATGAAGAAACATAGGTGCTAGATGATCAATTATGAGTTTTAATTCTCTAAGTAGGTGCTTAGATTGAAGAAATGGGTGCTTTTTACAAGTTGTAGCTTGCATAATCAGCTGAGTGGGTGTTTGATAGTGTTTTTGAAGTTGGTGCTTCGGATATTAAGTAGGTGCTTAATCAAGTAAAGCGGTGAACCCTTTGGAATTAGTGTTCCTAATATAAGGCTTGATTTCAAGTGGGTTTTCTCCCTTCTTGGGTTTCCCACTATAATTATTGTGTCTACTTCATTTTCTTTCTTGCTTGAGTTTCAATTTGTGTTCATGGTTTGATTGTTGAATTCATCAAGAAAATTTGGAATTTTGAAATAGCCTAAAATTTTATTCAAAGACACTTATTCATCCCCCTCTCAATGCTTGTGGTACTCAATAATTTGTATCGAAGCGGGCCTTTTGGTGGAAGCTTAACAACTTCAAGGTGATCCTCTCTTCATAAGCATGGAAAACAATCAAGCACAAGGTATATTATCAATGTCAAGATCACCTCTCTTTAATGGGACAAACTATGTATTATGGAGAATAATATTGAGGAATTATCTCGTCCCTTGGATTTGACATATGGGAAATTGTGGATAAAGGTTATTGTTAGGGCAAATCAGCAGCACCCTCTAGATGTTTTCTCATATTTCTAGTTTGATAATGGACATCCAGTGTGATTGCATAACATTGAATCTTTTCCCCAAGCGTGGGACTTGTAAAACGGGAAAAGAATCTCCATATTAAACGTTGGTTCCTCAACTCCTCTGATCAAATGTATAACTTGAAAATTGCGAGAGGTTTAAACTCAAAATCCTATTCTAAATTTCAAGGGGACAGAGATAGAGGATGCAAAATAAATAAAACTAATACTAACAAGGTGATACACCAAAGGAGTGGTGAACATTTACTTCTGAAAATTGACATAGATTAAAGGAATGCAACAAACATCATACATAAACTACTGAAATGTAATGAAAGATCATAAATGAAGTAAAACAATACAAGAAGAGGATTGAAACTCATTCACAGAGCTTGTATTGTCATTCCCATTCAAAAATACATGCATTACAATAGTAGAGAGAGGTAGAAAACAAGTTGCGATTCCTGAAAGGAGGTATGATATTCCACATAATCACTTTCTAGGGTGAAGAAGTCAGCCTCGCAAAACATAAAAATGTCCAACCCTTACAAAATGAGCCAAATATGGCTTTTAATGGTGAAAATTCAAGCTCATGAAGGAGAAAACATGGGAAAACATGAAAGGATGCTTCAACCACCAACCAAATTATATTAAATAGCATGGGTACCCTTAAAATTTCATTCCCCAATTTTTTTGACCATGCTTTGGGAGAGAATGGAAGCCATACTTCATTTAAAATGGTGGTTGAAACATCAGTTCTACTCTCCTTCCCGTGACAGAGGCATTTTTGATTTTCTCCTCCAAACCCCACCAAAACAAAAAATTTAACCATTCATCATGTAGATAATTTCACTAGATTTCCAACACCACCAAGAACACAAAAATCTAAGCTCTGGATCAAAATTTATGCCCTTCTAAAGATTTAGGGAAAAACTAGGGCAAAAATGAATTGGCGGGCCGAAAATTTAAAATTTTCCCTCTTTTTTGACTTTGGGAAAATTTCCCCAAAAACTCCACCATATGAAGTTCTGATGCCATATGGAAAGTTTTAATTGGCTTGCGGGCCTTCCCTGACCATTTTAGAATTTTTTTGGTCTTTGGAAATTTTTCCAAAAAAATTTTGCTGGCCCGACGCTTCGAGGACGTGGCGTGTTCTTATTGGCCCTTGGGGTATTCTTCCAAATTTTCCTTTGACTCTGACCATTTTCTCGAATAGGACACGTGGCACCTTGTCATTGGCTCAGGCCTGAACAAGCTCTTTCTCCTCTACAGCCCGCTGAAAGTTTTTTTGCCGCCACATGGACATGTGGCATGCTCTGATTGGCGCGGGCCATCAAGGGCAAGCTTTCATCGCTTTATTTTCCCTAATTTGGCAAAAGGGAAAATTTCCCTCCATGCCTCTACCCCTATTGGTCTAAGGACATGTGGTGGGTTTTGATTGGCTGCGCAGTCCTTCGCTCCAAAATTTCCCATTGCGCTAACTTTGGAATCTTTTCAAATATCTTCCCATCGGTCGACCTCTGACGACCACATAAACACGTGGCCTCCTCCTATTGGCTAGCGGGCCTTCGGGCCAAAAAAATCCTTTTTGTGCCCCACCAATACTTGAAAATTTTCAAAATCTCCCCCGCTCGCCGCCATTCCGATGCCACGTAGCAACTTCCTACTAGTCGCGGACCTCCCTAGGGAAAATTTCCCTCCCAAACTCCGTCGAGCCATAACTTGAAAAATACAAGGAGTTAGAGGCAAAATTTTACCTTTCTGGAAAGCTGAGAAGATTCTCTATCCAATGAAACCATTTCTAGAAAATTTTGAGTTCCTAAAAAGTAAAAAAATATGACTGAGGCACAAGGAAGGAAGGAATGAAAGGGGTTAGCCCAAAATAAGTAAGGGGCTTATTTTGAATAACATTTTTGGTGACTCGAGGGGTCATCTCGCCACTGGATGAATTTACTAGTTTCTTGAAGCAATTCATTGGGCATGGAGTCATCAAAAACACCGCTTGGTACCCCCATCTACTTAGAAAATTTTCAAAAGGAAGATTTTGAGAGTAGAACATCATCTAACTGAACATGGCCTCGCAAAATGCATTTCTGGGATAAAAAGCTTGTGCCAAAGCACTTAGGGAAATGGAAACTAAGCTACAACAAAACAATGTGCACAAGCACTTGGAAGAATAAAAATATAATCTAATATATACAAGGTGAAGAGTTTCCTCTCTAGTAGCGATGCTTTAGATGGATTCCATTAACTGGAATCAGAGTTCTTCACCATCCAATGTTGACAATTGGAAGTCATTGTTTTTCTTACACTTTTTGACCATGTATGGGCCTCTCCAAATGGCATCAAACTTTGAATGCCTTCCTGGCTTTTCTCGATCTGCATCCCATTTCAACACTAGATCTCCAACCTGGAAGGTTCTAGCCAGTAGCCTTCCTATCAAAGGTTCTCTTGATTAATGCTTGATCCTTCTCCATTGCTCATGCTTTGCTTGATCTCGATTTCTTAGAGCTCCATTAATTTTGCATATCTAACCTCCATGGGTTCAAACTCCAACAACTCCAATTGCTTCATTAGTTCCAACGTTGGCAACTCAAGTGACATGGGAAATATTGCCTCTCTTCCATAAACAAGTTTGAATGGAGAGTTACCAAAGTGGATCTCTTGGGATTTATTCTATCATCCCACAAGGTTGATTTCAATTTAGTATACCAAGTCCTCGATTTTCATCAAGAGTCCTCTTGATGATCCTTAACAAGTTCTTGTTGGTACTCAACTTGGCCATTGCCTTGAGGGTAATAATTTGATGAAGTGCTTAGATAAATCCCATTTTTAACAGCCCATTTGGTTACCTTTGATACTATGAATGCCAAGGCATTATCTGATATTATAGTGGCACATACACCAAATCTAGTTATTATCCCTTCATAGAAGTCTAGAATGCTAAATTCATTTGCTTCCTTAAGTGCCACTGCCTCAATCCATTTGGTGAAGTAATCTATTGCTGTTAGAATCCACTTGTGTCCTTGGCTTGAGTTTGGGTTAATGACTCCAATGTAGTCCAAACCCCATTACATAAATGGCTGGTCAACTGAGATTGGGTGCAATGGAAGGGAAGCCAATCTCTCCTTGCCTGTGAAGAATTCACAACTCTTGCACCTCTTGATCTGTGCATAACAATCACTAAATACCTTGGGCCAATAATAATAGCCACCTTCATGATCTTGAGGGTTGTCACTCTTGGAGCAAAGTTACCACCAGCTAATCCACCATGGAACTCTTCTAGCATTCTATTGATTTGGTTTGTTCCAATGCATCTCAGCAGCAATCCATTTACATCTTTCTTGAACAAAACACCATCAACAAGAGCATATGGGACAACCTGCAATCTGAAGTGTCTTCTCTTAGTTTTGTTCATCTCTGGATGGCATAGGCCTATTTGCAAGAAGTGCATTATGTCTTGGGTCCAGCAAGGAGAGGGCATACCACTATTTTCTTCTTGAACATTTCCTTGTTCTTGGTTGTTTTGCAGCATCAAAACAACATCTTTCTCATTGCTTGCTTCTACTGATTTGCTTAAGACCAGCTATTCACATAATCCCTTTCCTCGGACCAGCTTGGTGATTTTGATCTCAATGTCATACTCCATGACATGAGTAATCCACCTTGCATGTTTTTCATTTAAATATTTGTTGAGGAGGAAGTCTTTAACTCCCACATGAGAAACTAGCAGTTGAACCTTGTTGTTTGAAACTAGATGCTTAAATTTCTTCAAGCTCCTAATCACTGCAAGAACTTGCTTCTCAATGAAATAATACCTCACCTCATAGTCCTCTAGGCTTTGGCTAAAGAAAGCAATTGGTTGCTCTACCTTTTCTTTATTCTTCTGTACTAAAATTGCAGAGATTGTATCATCACCTCCAAATGCATAAAGGATGAAATCCTTGGAGAAATATGGGTTAATGAGAGTTGGAGCTTGTGAAATGGCTTCTTTAATTTCCTCAAAACTTTCCTTACCTTCAACTTTCCATTTGAAATCCATGCTTTTCTTCAACATCATAGTTATTGGCTTGACAAGGGCTGCAAAATCTGGGACAAACTTCGAACAAAATTTATTCTTCCCAAGAAACTTTGAAGGGCCTTCTTATGACTTGGTAATGGCAGTGCTCTTATGGCTTCAACCCTCTCTAGATCAATTGCTAATCCTTCTTTGGAAACAATGTGGCCAAGGAGTTTTCCTTCATGAGCTAGAAAAATACATTTTTTGGGATTCAAGGATACCCCAAATCTTCTACATCTTTGGAACACTTGTCTCAAATGAAAGAGATGATCTGCTGTACTTTTAGAAAAAATAGTGATATCATCTAAGTATACCAGCACTATCTTGTTGATCAATCCCTTTAATGCCATATCCATTTCTCTTTGGAAATTATCTCCAGCGTTGGACAGCTCGAATGGCATTTTTCTATATTCATAAGTTTCCCATTTGGTGGTGAAGGAAGTCTTGAATTGATCCTCTTCCTTTACCATGATCTAATTGTACCCTGAATAACCATCTAGCAATGAAAACCTCTTAGAGCCAGCAACAACTTGCAAAATATTCTCCATAGAAGGAAGTGGGTAATGATCCTTGAGAACTGCTCTATTCAAATCTCTGAAGTCTACACACAGTCTGATTTCTCCACTCTTCTTTATGACTGGAACTAATTTTTCTACCCAACTAGAATGCTTGATGGGAAATATGATACTTGCCTCTATTAACTTATTCAATTACTTCCTCATGAGAGGCTCCATGTGTGGATTGACTGGCCTTTGTTTTTGCTTGATGGGTTTAGCATTTGGATCCAATTCAATAGTGTGTTGAGCTAGCTTGGGATTGAAACCTTTCAAATCTTCATAGCTCTAAGAAAATATGTCCGGGAACTATTGGAAAAGTTGCATGAACTCATACCTTTCTTGCTTGGTTGTCACTTTACCAATTTGAAGTGATTTACCCTCTTCAACCAAGATGGGCACTGAATCTTCTCCCTTGACTTGGATATTTTCCTTCTCCTTCCTAAATTGATCATTAGGTTTAAAAATGGACTCCAAAGTGACAAGCCCTTTTGGTAGTTTGTTGGTTCTCAAATGTACCACTTGATCACCATACTGTTGTTCCAACTTTTCTTAATTTTTGGCTGAGAACTCAGCTTCTTCTTTGTAAGAAATTGATGATTTGTTGATCATTTTCAAACAGCTGCCAACTTACATTATTGTATGGAATTAATGGCCTTATAATCACATGAATGCTTGGTTGTATCTTATCTTCCTTGATGCTTTCAACAAAATCAAAGGCTGCCCCAACTATTGCAAGCCTATCAGCAGCTTGGTTTTCTTTCCTAGGGATGGAACTGATGCCAAAGCTCTCAAAATCCTCAATGAGGTCCCATTCCCTATTATTATAACACTTGAGCAGATCATTTTTGGTAGCATGATGCCCCTTAACTTGGTTGACAATCATCTCACTGTCACCAAAAACTTGTAGGTTGTTGATACCTCTCTTGATTGACCAATGCAATCCTTGTATCAGGGCTTCATATTCAATAGTGTTGTTAGAACATGCAAACTGAAATCTAAAAGTTGAATAATACTTAATACCTTGAGGTGAAGCAATCATAGCTCCCCCTCCTACACCTTGTCTACTTCTTGATCCATCAAATAATATCTGCCATACCTCATTGTCATCTTTATGGTCTCGGTTTGGTGATTCTACGAATAGGCTGATTTTCTTCATGTATGCAATAGACTCTAGCTCAAAGTTATTCTATTTCTTGGTAGGTATCAAAAGCATGTACCTTGCTTTCCCACTCATCAAGAGTCAAATCTTGGATGCTTCCAACTTTGGTGTCACTTCATCTCGTGCTGGATAATCCTCTTGATCAAATGTTGAACAGTTGGTATTGATTTGGCTTGGAGCATGAGGCTCAATGTGAAATTTTGCAATAGATTTAGATCTGATTGTGGCTTTAGTTCTAGATCTTGTTCTAAACAACATGTGTAACCAATTATCAAATAGGTAGCCTCCAATTCTAGTTATGAAGTCCCTTGACAAACATAGGGCAAAGAGTGGTGGTAAATCTATCACTGAGACATCTTGCAAAATAGTGACATTGGGGCATGCATGTAAAGTAAGGCTCAAATCTTTAATTACTCCCACTGTTGTTACTACTATCCCATCTAGTTGCACTACCCCTTTGGATATGACCTCATATTGGAGGCCCATCTAATCAGCTATTTTCTTGGGCATTACAGAACTACTCGCCTTAATCAATCATGTAATTATGTACTAGTTTGTCCCTAATGATCATTGAAACATAGAATGGAGGGGGTTTAAAAACTTTACCTTTCTCGTCCTCCATCTTCCCCTTCGATTGAGTAGCATTTGTGAGTACCTTCTCTTACATATGAACTTTTTGATTTGAAGTTGACCAATTCTTCATGGCAGCTTGTAGTAGATCCCTTTGGCCTAGGATAGATAGTGATTCCCACATTGATATATTCACATTTGTCTTCTTCATTTGATCAATGATGTTAAATGGGGTTGAAACATATATTTGCTACCCCTTGGCCTACACATTCATTTCTTACACATTAGCAGCAATAGCTGGCATTTGAGCTGGTCTAGAAGATGGCTTGGGTTGTCCTTGCATGTTTGGAACTGCATTTTTCCTACCAACACCTTGTGGAGTGATGGAGGTTGTGGATCACCCGGAGTTAATGAATTCCCTTCACCAATATTCCTTTTCTTTGACCTTGTATTGGCCGCCACATTCTAAGACATTTCCTAATTCATTCCACAAAAATCCTTAGCTTGCCAATTCACCAAAGTGTGGTCTCATTTGGAGATGTGCTTTGTTGAGATGTCCCTTGTTGTTGATTTGTTTCTTGGCTCACCTCACCTTCTACGCCAGTTGTTGTTACCATCAAAGCTTGGTTCAAGACACCATTGAAGCACATGGATTTTTTGTGAGGTTCATTACATGGAAAACACCACTCATACTCTTGAGCTATATTATTTTTCACTGCACTAAATCTTTAGAGGTAGATGCAAAGCATTGGGATTATAGGGCTTAAATGGTCTATTAGTAGGAGGCCTTACTTGATTTTGATTTGTAGCTGGATTGGGTGGCCTATTGGGCTGATATGGTTACCTATTAGGCTGAGCTTGAGGCTAATAAGAAGGTCTAAAACTTTGGGTCTGCTGCCTCTTGAGTGTAACCAGCTCATTGCCTAGATTTTGCAATTGTTTCATGACCTCTTAAAGTTAATTTGAGGCACTAGAGGATGAAGTAGAAGTTTCATTTGAACTCTGATTTCTAGGAGTGGGAATAGGAGCTATAGTAGGTGCTTGACTAGTGCTTGGATTTTCTAAGTTTGGATACAAGGGCATGGGAGGCCTAGGAGCTAGTTTACCAGCTTGAATCAAACAATTCTCAGCCCTAATGGAAATGCTATAAGCTACAGGTATAATGGTACCTCCCATGGATTGAATTAACATAGAAATATCAGAATTTAAAGCTTTAAGATAGTATAAGAAAGCACCTTCAGTTGTTGGCCTTACTGCCACTGGAATTCTATCCCAAGTCCTTTGAAATCTGAAGTTGAAGTCTGTCAGCTACTCATTGGGAGCTCTCTTGATGGTAGTCAGTTGTTCTAATAGAGACAAGTTATCTCCCTTTTCTCCAAACTGCTCATGGAAAGCTATGCATAACTGGTTCCAATTTTGGATAGAGCTTGCTGCAAGGCTCCCGAACCATTGCAAGGCTTTCCTTTGAATGAAGATGCCAGCAATTTACATCTCAACAATCTCATGGATTGCACAAATGTTAGCAATGTCTTTGACATGATCACCGTGAGTGGTCCGATTTTCTCCAGTGAAATACGGAATGTTCTTCAATGTTGAATCGGAACTAGATTTTGTGCATTAAGAGCAAGTGGGCTGCTGCCAGTGAAGTTGACATAAGGGTTTTGTTGTGTCATTCTAATTGGCCTGAGAACCCTTGTTGATTGAGTAAAAGGTCTAGAATGTGGAGGAGTTGATAGAGTTATGTTTGGTGGAGATGGAGACCTTTGAATCCTCCTTCCTCTATGCCTTCTTCCAGAGATAGTTACAGATATTTAGACAATCCTTCTTCTCTGGCCCTTCACCTTGTGTTGATTCTTCTCATGGATTTTAAGACCTAGACTACTAAAACCAGTTGATTTTTCCTTTTGGGAGTCACCAAATGTGCATATCAAGGCTCTTTTTAAGCAAGAAACTTGCAAAAATGCACATCAACTTTTTTGCAATGAAGATGAAGACCTCTAAGGTCCCACCAGGCATGCCAAAACTGTTACGGAAAATCAGCAGCACCCTCTGGATGTTTTCTCATATTTCTAGTTTGATAATGGACATCCAGTGTGATTACACAACATTGAATCTTTTCCCCAAGTGTGGGACTTGTAAAATGGGAAAAGAATCTCCAGATTAGAGGTTGGTTCCTCAACTCCTCTAATCAGATGTATTACTTGAAAATTGTAGAGGTTTAAACTCAAAATCCTACTCTAAATTCCAAGGGGACAGAGATAGAGGATGCAAAAGAAATAAAACTAATACTAACAAGGTGATACACCAAAGGAGTGGTGAACATTTACTTCTGCAAATTGACACAGATTAAAGGAATGCAACAAACATCATACACAAACTGCTGAAATGTAATGAAAGATCAAAAATGAAGCAAAACAATACAAGAGAGGATTGAAACTCATTCACAGAGCTTGTACTGTCATTCCCATTCAAAAATACATGCATTACAATAGCAGAGAGGTAGAAAATGAGTTGCAGTCTTGAAAAGAGGTCTGATATTCCACAAAATCACTTTCTAGGGTGAAGAAGGGAGCCTGTAAAACATAAAAATGTCCAACCCTTACAAAATGAGCCAAATCTGGCTTTTAATGGTGAAAATTTAAGCTCAGGAAGGAGAAAACGTGGGAAAACATGAAAGGATGCTTCAACCATTGACCAAATTGCATTAAAACAGCATGGGCACCCTTGAAATTTCATTCCCCAATGTTTTTGACCATGTTGGGAGAGAATGGAAGCCATACTTCATTTAAAATGGTGGTTGAAACATCAATTCTACTCTCCTTCCCATGCCAGAGGCGTTTTTTATTTTATCTCTCCAAACCCCACCAAAACACAAAATTTAACCCTCCATCATGTATATAATTTCACCAGCTTTCCAACACCACCAAGAACGTGAAAATTCGAGCTCTGGATCAAAAGTTATGCGCTTCTAAATATTTAGGGCAAAACTAGGGCAAAAATGAATGGACGGGCCAAAAATTTAAAATTTTCCCTCTTTTTTGACTTTGGGAAAAAATCCCCAAAAAACTCCACCATTCAAAGTTATGACGCCATGTGCCAAGTTTTAATTGGTTCACGGGCCTTCCATGACCATTTTAGAATTTTTCGGTCTTTGAAAATTTTTCCAAAAAATTTCCATCAACCTGACGCTTCGAGGATACGTGGCGTGTTCTTATTGGCCCTCGGGGGCATGCTTCCAAATTTTCCTTTGACTCGTACCATTTTCCCGAATGGGACATGTGGTGCCTTATCATTGGCTCAAGCCTGAATAAGCTCTTTCTCCTTTACGGGCCCGCCTTAAGGTTTTCGTCGGCCACATGGACACGTGGCATGCTCTGATTGGTGCAGGCCATCAGGGGCAAGCTTTCGTCACTTTACTTTCCCTAATTTGGTGAAAGGGAAAATTTCCCTCCATGCCTCTACCCCGCTAGTCTGAGGACACGTGGCGGGTTTTGATTGGCTAGCATTCCTTCACTCCAAAATTTCCCATTGCACCAACTTTGGAATTTTTTCAAATTTCTTCCCATCGGTCCAAACTCCGACGACCCCATAGACACGTGGCCTCCTCCTATTGGCTGGTGGGCCTTCGAGCCAAAAAAATCCTTTTGTGTGCCCCACCAATACTTGGAAAATTTTCAAAATCTCCCCGCTCCCCGCCATTCCGATGCCACGTGGCAACTTCCTATTGGTCGCGGACCTCCTAAGGAAAATTTCCCTCTCAAACTCCGCTGAGCCATAACTTGAAAAATACAAGGAGTTAGAGGTAAATTTTTACCTTTCTGAAAAGCTGAGAAGATTCTCTATCCAATGAAACCATTTCCAGAAAATTTTGAGTGCCCAAAAATAAAAAATTATGACTGAGGCACAAGGAAGGAAGGAATGAAAGGGGTTAGCCCAAAATAAGCAAGGGGCTTATGTTGAATAACAGATTATACTACCCCAAGCACTCTAATTACCTATGTAGTAAATAAGGAATCATATGAGAGAAACTCAAGATCCATGAATGCCTTCATTTATGGCTGAATAAATCTAAATTTGTGAAATTAATGCATTGTACCACAACCAAGGGCATGTGGGATAAGCTCTAAAGAATTTATGAAGGGGATGAAAAAGTAAAAATTTCCAAGCTATAGACCTATAGATCTCAATTTAAAATCTTGAAGATGAAATAGGATGAGAGAATTACATCCTACATGTAGAGGGTGGATGAAGTGATCAACATGATTAGAGGCTTGGGTGAAAAGCAAGAAGAGACTACCATAGTTCAAAAATTCCTAAGATCATTGACCTCTAAGTATGATGCAAAGGTTTTAATCATTGAGGAAGAAAAAGACCTGAAAACTTTGACATTGGATGAATTACAAAGCATTCTATCAGCATATAAAATGAGAATAATTGGAGTCAAATCTGCCAAGAAGGAAGTTGCATTCAAAGACAATTAAGAGACTCAATCCAAGAAAGATAAAGAATAATCATATTTGGAAGGTGAAGAAGATGATGAAAATATTGAAGCAATGTTTGTAAAAAGACTAGGAAGAGGCTCAGGAAAATATAAAGGTAAACTCCCTTTCAAGTGCTTTAATTGTGGACAAGTAGGACACTTTGCTACTAAATTCCCAAAAAAATCAAGGAAGCTCAGTTTGAGCATGGTGAAGAAGGTCATAAGCATGGCAAGAAAAATATGAACTTCAAGAAGAAGGAAGGCAAGAAGAAATTCTTCAAGAACAAGAAAAACTTCTACTCAAAGGAAAAGTCAAGTGATTCAAGCAGCTTAGAGAGTGAGGATAATGGAAGTTAGTGTGAAACCTTGTTCATGGACTTGGAGAATTCTCGTGAATGTAGCACTAAAGGCTAAGAACTCAATCACCTATGAATATTGTGATGAATAAGAGGCAAAGATAAATGTTATCCATATTTCACCCCGGGCCAAATATTGCAATCAGCCATGACCCCGCATAGAAGGAACTTGAGAAAACTCATTCGGATCTATAAATTGGTCGTAGAGGGACTCAACTATGAAATAGAAGGGGAAGAAATGGAAAATATCCGAAGTCCCCGGGCTCGATTCATTGAAAAGGGTCCAAAATCGACTAAGTATGGGGGAGGCAGCGGAAGGAGCCACGTGTCCTAACGGCGCTTCTCCAAAGGTGAATCCAAAAAGGGAAACCCAAACTAGCGCCAAACTACCGCATGTCTCAAGGAAAGCGGGCTGTCGGGAAAAATTGGTCTTTCGCCCCTTGTTTTTCTAAAAGGGGTAAAAGTTGCAAAATGCCCCGCAACTCCGCCCAAAGGAAAAATTTAGCGTTCAAGCCCGAGTCAAAGCCAAAGCGGGAATCGAAGGAAAAGGTGAAATTTTTCCTTTTGTCAAAAGGCACAAAGATAAAGATGGAAGCACATCCCCCAGCCAACCAAAGGGTGCCACGTGTCCAGGCAGAGCTTCAGACTATTGAGTTTTTGAGTTTTGCATTTTTTGTGCAAAAGGGAAAAAAGATAAATTGTAGACTCACGAGCCCAATTTTTGCTCTAATCTGGCTGCCACATGTCCCATATCAAAAAGGGGACCCATTTTTCAAATTGTTTTCCCGCCCATTTGTACGGACTCGATAAAAATTTGAAGGGGCATATCTTTCGACTCAGGGCTCGAAATATTGTGAATCTGACACCATTGGAAAGATCTCGGCCTTGCCTACACCATGGAGGTATGAAACTTTAATTTTGAGGAGGTTAGGTAAAGGAAAATGAAGGAAATGTCTTTGGTATTTCAATGTAGGATCTTCTTGCCTCAATAACCAAATAAAATTTGATCTGTTCTATCTTTTCCTCTTCCTTCAAGGCACTAAACCAAAGATTGATGCAGTAAAGATGGATTTTGGGGCATATTTTTTCAAGGGCATTAACAGCAGTAGTTGAGCTTCAACCTATTTTACTGATTCCCCCTCTCTTTCTCCTCTCTAATTGAATATATAAATACGGGGGCAGGATTTATTGTAAAGGGTTGGATATTCCTTGTTTTGCAGGCTCCCTTTTTCTTCTAGCAAAGGAATTCTCAACTATAAACCAAAGCAGACTAGAGTAGAAATATGGGAATTAGATAGTACAATGCTGCATACAAACAAGCTTCCCAAAGGCTTAGTGACACTGGAATCTATTTTCAATCCTAATGATCAGTTTAGAAAAGAGAAGGCTAACTTACGGATCGAGGAGAAGATTCGCATTCAATCCCAGGTTGGAGAAGACAAAACACTTCAAATTGGCAAAGTGGCCACCGAGAAAGAAAGATATGAATTCATACAACTTTTCTAAGAATTTCCAAATGTGTTTTCTTGGAGTTATGATGACCTAAGAGGGTTTAATCCGAACTATCACAACACAATCAAACTAGATCTAACCGCTCACTCATCAAGTAGAAGTAGAGACCAATAAACCCACACATTGAGCCTCTGATGAAAAAATAATTGAACAAGCTGATAGAGACAAGTATCATATTTCCAATCAAACACTCAAGTTGGGTTGCAAACTTGGTCCTAGTCAGAAAGAAGAATGGAGAGATTAGGCTATGTGTTGACTTTAGAGATTTGAATAGAGCATCTCTCAGGGATCACTACCCACTCCCCTCGATGGAGTAGATTTTGCAAGTGGTGTCTGGATGGTTATTCAGGATACAATCAAATCATGGTAAAAGAATAAAATCAATTCAAAACAGCTTTCACCACCAAATGGGACACCTATGCCTACAAAAAAATGTCATTTGGGTTGTCTAATGCCGGAGCCACTTTTTAAAGGGCAATGGATATGGAATTCAATGGGCTTATCAACAAAATAGTACTGATCTATCTGAATGACATCACTATTTTTTCTAAAAATACAATAGATCATCTCTTCCACCTAAGGCAAGGGTATTCCAAAGATGCAAGAGTTTTGGGGTTTCATTGAACCCTAAGAAATGCATATTCTTGGCCCATGAAGGCAAGCTGCTATGCCATATTATATCAAAGGAAGGATTGGCACTTGACCCAGAGAGAGTTCAAGTAATAAGAGCATTGTCATTACCAAGTCACAAGAAGGCTCTTCAAAGCTTCTTAGGAAAAATCAATTTTTTCTGCGGGTTTGTTCCAAACTTTGTTTCCCTTGTTAAGCCAATAACATTGATGATGAAAAATATCTTAGCATTCGGTGGACAACTAAAGGAAAAGAAAGCTTTGAGGCTATCAAAGAATCCATGTCACAAGCCCCAACTCTTGAGAATCTAGATTTTTCTAAAGACTTCATACTATATGCCTTTGGTGGCAGTGACACGATTTCTGCAATCTTGGTTCAGCAGAATAGAGAAGGTACAAAACACCCAATTGCTTTCTTCACCAGTAGTCCGGAAGATTATGAGGTGAGGTACTCCTTCGATGAGAAGCGAGTCCCAAGGCGGCAATCGAGAGGATTGAAGAAGTTTAATCATTTGGTTTCAAACAACAAAATCCAATTATTGGTCTCCCATGCAGGAGTAAAGAATTCCTTCTCAAAAATCGACTAAGTATGGGGGAGGCAGTGGAAGGAGCCATGTGTCCTAACGGTGCTTCTCAAAAGGTGAATCCAAAAAGGGAAACCCAAACTAGCGCCAGACTGCTACTTGTCTCAAGGAAAGCGAGCCATCGAGGAAAATTTGGTCTTTCACCCCTTGTTTTTCTAAAAGGGCTAAAAGTTGCAAAATGCCCCGTAACTCCGCCCAAAGGAAAAATTCAACGTTCGAGCCCGAGTCAAAGCCAAAGTGGGGAATCGGAGGAAAAGGTGAAATTTTTCCTTTTTCAAAAGGCACAAAGATAAAGATGGAAGTGCATCCCCCAGCCAACCAAAGGGTGCCACGTGTCCAGGCAGAGCTTCGGGGCTGCAGGAGTTTTTGAGTTTTGCGTTTTTTGCGCAAAAGGGCAAAAAGATAAATTGCGGACTGCGAGCCCGATTTTTTCTCTAATCTAGCTGCCACATGTCCCATTTCAAAAAGGGGACCCATTTTTCAAAAAAAAAAACCTACCCATTTGTACAAACTCGATACAAACTTTGAAGGGGAATATCTTTCAACTCAGGTGGCTCAAATATTGTGAATCTGACACCATTGGAAAGATCTCAGCCTCGCCTATGCCATGGAGGTCTGAAACTTTAATTTTGAGGAGGTTAGGTAAAGGAAAATGGAGGAAACGTCTTTGGGATTTCAATGCAGGATCTTCTTGCCTCAACAACTAGATCAGATTTGATATGTTCCATCGTTTCCTCTTCCTTTAAGGCACCGAATGCAGTTGATGCAAAGAAAGATGGATTTGGGGGCAGATTTTATCAGGGGCATTAACAGCAGTAGTTGAGCTTCAACCTGTTTTCCTGCTTCCCCCTCTCTTTCTCCTCTTTAATCGAATCTATAAATACGAGGGTAGGATTCATTGTAAAGGGTTGGACATTCCTTGTTTTGTAGGCTCCCTTTTCTTCTAGCAAAGGAATTTGTGGAATTTCAGGCCTTCCATCAAAGTTGTAATATATTTCTTGCCTCCTGGTTATTTTGTAATGTATTATATCAATCTGCAGAGCAATAAAACATGTTTGTGATCGATTCTAGATCATTTCTGTCTCTTTTTCTCACATCTTGTCTTTCGTTATAAATCTGGTTATCTGTGTTTGATTATTTCATGTATTTGTTGGTTTGTGTCTATCAGCAGAACTAGTGTTCATCATTCCTTCGGTGCATCACCTTGTAGTTTAGTTATTGTTGATTTCTTGTACCCCTTTCGTATCCTTGTCTTCTTGGCAAGTTTTAGATTAGATATTGAGATAGATCCTCTACAAATTCTCACGTATGCATCTAAACAGAGGAATAAGGAACCATCCTTTAATCTGGAGAGATTTCCCATTTTGTGAGGTCCCACACCTTGGGGAAAGTTCAATGTTATGTAATCACACCAAATGAGTCTACCTTTGAAAAGTAAATTTTTAGAACTCATTTGGGGGTGCTATGATTTTTCACTAACATTAAATCTAGAAGTTAAACTTGTAAGTGCTCTTGAAGAGCTACAATTATGTAGAAGAAGGAACCAAAAGTTAAGATGCACCTTAAAATATTATGAAGAAAAATTCACATCTTTGAAAAGAGGAAAATTCAAAAGGAAGAAGAGGAAACAAATGAACTCAAAGAACTTGAATCTCATCTTGAAAATATCTCTCAATCCTACAAGGAAAATGAAGAAGAATTTTTAACCTTGAAGTCTGATTTAGAACTCCAAAAGGATGAACTAGAATAAGTTACTAGCAAACTCAAGTTGTATGGGAAGCTAGAAAATAGCCCAAATGTCTTGGCTAACATTCTAAGCACTCAAAGTGATGCAAATGACAAATCAAGAATAGGTTTTAAGGAAGAAAACAAGAAATTTGAACCAGAAAAGTAGGAGGACAAAGTTCTACACTAATTGCCTCTCATACCACAAATATGGAGGCCACAAAATCTGTCAAGAGGAGGTAAAAATCTCCTAGGATCACCTATGTTATGAGGTACTCTCATTCCTTCTATGGTTATTTATTTTCATGTAACATGTTTGGACACAAACCTGCAAAATGTAGAAGAAATGCTAGAGGCAATAGGAGAAACTATAACTTGCAACATACAAGAATGAGTCATAACCTTGTTTGCTACAAATGCCAAAAGGAGGGTCACATAGCTAGCATGTGTAGCTCACAAACACCTAAACAAAGCAAGTGGATATATGTTGTGAAAGATGGATCCAACAAGAAAGGAGAAAGCTGGTATGATAGCACAAACTGCATTCCATGTGCAAGATGAGGGAATGATTTGGTACTTGGATAGTGGCTGCTCTAGTCATATGACAAGTGAAAAAATAAAATTCATTTCTCTATCAAATAATGCATCAGGTGTTGTTAGATTTGGTGACAATAATTCAGCAAATATTGTGGGAAAGGGAACTCTTAGTCTTGATAATGGAAAAACAATCACTAAGAATGTTCTATATGTTGAAGGACTCAAACACAATCTCCTAAGTGTTAGTTAAACATGTAAACAATGTTATAATATGACATTCCATGATAAAGGATGTGAAATTATTGATGGAAAATCAGGAAAGAGAGTTGGAAGAGCCAAAAGGACAAAAATTACATGTATGTGCTCAAATAAGTGAATAAAGAAAAATGTTTCACAAGTAAACTTGATGACAATTGGTTGTGGCATAGAAGATTAGGACATCTCAGCTTTGAAAATCTTGTGAAGTTAAGTGCTAAAGATGGAGTTAGAAACATGAAAATATTTTAAAACCAATAGATTCTATGTGTAATTCTTTTCTACATGGTAAACAAACAAGAAGGTCTTTCAAGTCCAAAGAGTACTCCACTACTCAACCTTTAGAGCTGATTCATACATATTTGTGTGGGCCTACAAGGACTACAAGTATGCAAGGAGATGAGTATTTCATGCTCCTAATAGATGACTTCACTAGGATGACATGGGTAGCTTTCTTAAGACACAAATCAGAAGCCTTGGACAGATTCAAATCCTTTAAAGCACTTGTAGAGAATGAAAAGAACACCAAAATCAAATGCTTAAGATCAGACATGGGTGGAGAATTTTGGTCTAATGAATTTGATGATTATTGTAAAGAACATGGAATACAAAGACAATTCTCAGCTACTAGGACACCTCAACAAAATGGGGTGGTTGAAAGGAAGAACAGAACTATGCAAGAAATGAGTAGGACTATGTTGAATGAATCAAGACTTCCTGATAGCTATTGGAGTGAGGTAGTTTGTATAATTATCTACATTATAAATAGAGCTCAATTAAGAGTGAATAACAAAAAAACACCTTATGAACTCTGGAAAGGGAGGCCAACCAACGTGAAGCACATAAGAGTCTTTGGAAGAAAGTGTTATATTAAGAGAGATGAAGACAATTTGGGAAAATTTGATTCTAGGTGTGATGAGGGCATATTTCTTGGGTATTCATCAATTAGTGTTTCTTATAGATGCTACAAAAAAAGGCTTCAAAAGGTGGTTGAAAGCAAAAATGTGAAGATAGATGAGTCTCAACCTTCAAAGATCATAAATCAGCTTAAGGAAATTCATGAAGATGATGCACCTTGCATTGATGATCAAGAATATGATGATGAAGTAGAAAGCATACATGATGAGGTGGAAGAAGTGGAAGAGAGGCATGACACCAAGACACCTTCAAGACAAGTTAGGAGAGATCATCCAACAGATCAGATCATAGGAAGTAAATAAGGTGGTGTGCTCACAAGAAGAAAGCTAAGAAGTCAACAAAACAATGAAGACAACTCTATTATCCATGCTAGAACCCAAGAATGTGATATAAGCTAGCAAGGACTAGCATTGGGTGGATTTCATGAATGAAGAGCTTGACCAAATTGAGAAGAATGAAACTTGGGAGCTTGTACCTAGGCCAAAAGACAAGAATGTGATAGGAACAAAATGGGTGTTTAGAAACAAATTGAATGAGAAAGGTGAAGTGACAAGAAACAAGGAAAGACTTGTATGCAAAGCTATGCAAAAATGGAAGGAATTGACTTTGATGAAAATTTTGCACCAATGGCAAGGATGGAAGCAATCAGATTGTTCTTGGCATATGTTGCTCACAAGAAAATCAGAATTTTCCAAATGGATGTCAAGTCTACTTTTCTAAATGGCAACTTAAATGAGGAGGTGTATATTGAGAAACCTGAAGGATTCTCTTTGATCAAGAGCAAGGACTATGTATGCAAATTGAAAAAGGATTTATATGGACTCAAACAAGCTCCTAGAGCTTGGTATAGTAGGTTGGATGCATATCTTATTGAGAAAGGTTTTAGAAAGGGAGTGGTTGATAGCAATCTTTACATCAAAGAAGAAGGATACCATCTACTAATTTTCATAGTTTATGTGGATGACATCATATTTGGAGGGGATCATGAAAGGATGACTCATGAATTTGTTGATGTGATGAGAAAGAGTTTGAAATGTCTATGCTTGGTGACCTCTCATTCTTTCTAGGCCTTCAAATAAGTCAATCAGATCAAGGAATCTTCATATCTCAAGCTAAATACATCAAGGAAATTCTCAAAAGGTTCAAAATGGAAGATTTCATACCTATAGGCACACCAATGGAGGTGGGATGCAAGTTGAGAAAAGAGGAAAACTCACCAAAGGTGGAAAAAACACTATATAGATCTATGATAGGAAGCCTTCTCTACTCTACATCAAGACCTGACATTATGCAAGTTATGGTTCTAGCTGGAAGATTTCAAGAAAATCCAAGAGAAACACACCTCAAGGAAGTCAAAATAATACTGAGATATCTCATGGGAACATTAGAATATGGTCTTTGGTATCCTGCAAGTAAGGACTTCAACATAAGGGCATACACTAATGTTGATTGGGCTAGAAACATTGATGATAGGAAGAGTACAAGTGGTGGTGCCTTCTTTGTTGGCAAGTGTCTAGTATCTTGGTTGAGAAAGAAACAATCTTCAGTGGCATTGTCAACTTGTGAAGCTGAGTACATAGCAGCTTCCATGTGTTGCACTCAGGTTCTTTGGATGAGGCAAATGTTGGAGGACTACAAGGTAAGGTTTGATGACCCAAATCCTTTACTTTGTGATAGCACTAGTTCCATTAGTGTCTCTAAAAATCCAATGTGTTCCACTCAAAGACCAAACATATTCCAATCAGATTTCATTTCTTGAGAGAAAAAGTAAATGATAAAAAGATCAATCTTGAGTATGTAAGCACAAAAGAGGAAATTGTTGACATCATGACTAAACCACTACCAAAGGAAACTTTTGAGAACCTAAGAGATGAATTGGGGGTCATTCCTAATCCTACCAATAGCTAAGAGAAATAGGACAACTCAAGGGATAGTTTTCAAGAAATATCAACTCATGTAATGTGCAAAAAGGGCGTCAAGTGAGGGGGAGTTAGCTGGTTTGTTCAATAAAATATTATATGTTTTAAGGCATACCTTAATGTTGTGCATAGTATTATTTCACACAACCATTATTGACTACAAATTAGGGTTCAGTTCAGATCTGAGTTTAATTTTGTCTAGTGTTAAAATGTTCATGAAACATGAATGGTGTTTATGTGTTCTCAAGTATGCCTAAATCCTGTGGGGAGAAATTTTAGAGGTAATTCATGTCTCATTCTATTTCTTTTCTATTTCATGCTTACCCGTGTTTTCCATAGATGTCAAAGGGTGAGTGTATGTCCAAATTGCCATCAAATGGAACATGAAGTGCTGATTAAAAATGGTCATCACTCTGTTGTGTTCTTGTCATCAATTTGTTCTGTGTGTGAGTGTTGACATCAATGACAAAGGGGGAGTTCATTTCCCACCTTGTGTCATGTTTTCCTTGATGTCTTGTCAGGAAGTCCTGGTATGATGTTTTTCATTGATTATTATGGTGTCCTCATAGTGTCATAGGGTGTTGTGTCAAATTGATGATGTTCTCAAGGTGATATAGGAGTCATGAGGGTCATGCAAGGTGTTTTTTGGTAATTTAAAGTCATTATGTCACGCTTTGTATGTTTTTCAATCCTTTCAAAGGATTCTAAGGGTCTTGTAGGTCACTATTTAGATTTAAAGTGTTGTGTATCTATGAATCATCACTCTCTATCTTCAAGGATGAATGCACATAGCACTTACTAAAGATAAAATTGAAGGAAATAGTCATCTTATCTAGTCACAAGCAGTCTTAAGAGGTGGAAGATGGATCTACCCAAGCATTTCAGGTCATTCACTTGCTCAAACAGAGAACCAAAGCAACACTAGCTCTTGTACATAAGCATAATTCTCACCGGTCTAAGCAAATTAAAGCCGTAAAAGAGGCATAATGAGGCTAAACATTGAGAGCATGTGTATTTCATGTGGAAAACCTAAATTCAAGGCTTATAAGGTAAAATAATAGGTATTAGAATTAAAATACAAACTCTACCCAAAATTTTCCTTGAGAACTTGAGTTTTACTTCAATCTAAATGAAATGGGCTAGGAAAATTCAAAGTTTCTCTTGACAAAAAAATTATTAGATATGGTTGAGGTATGTGTCCTTCAGCTCTGTGTGAAATTTCAAGAGTCACATAGGTAATTTGAGCAAGTTTTCAAGTTTCGTAGGGACTGGGTTTTGAGAAAGTCTCATTCAGACCACCTGAAATTCTTAGGTGTCAAAAAAATTATAAAGTATATCTCAGATAAGTCATAGAATAATTTTTCTATTAAATTGAGATATAATTCCTATTCAAAATGTTTTATATCAAAAGGTGTTTAAATTAAAAAGTTTTATTCAATTTTCCAAGACTTTTTTAGGCCATTCTCATCCATGGTTTGAGCGATAGGAGGAATTTTGAAAATTTGAACATAAAATGAATCTCCAAAGCTTTTCTTGGGTCTTGAACATGCAAAATACCTCCCATAGATTGATAAAAACTTCATGTGCATGTACAGTCATGATTGTATGGTGTATAAGTTCATAGTTTTTTTACAGTATTTACATGTAAAGGAGCATGCAAAGCATTCATGTAAAAATGGCCACTATGTGAGAAAGTTTCTAAGGTTTTCCAGGTGCTTCCAAAGTTTTTAAGCTTTATGTGAAATATAATATGAGGAAAAATTGAGTCTTTTATGTCTACCGATTGAAGTCTTAAGCAATTTTAACCTATCTCAATGCTCTTGAGAATATGTTTGTGAAAAACATGTGATTGAGACTTAAACTCAATTTTATTACATGGTGCAAGTCTAAAAGGACCAAATAAAGTCATACATACACTGTTGTGAAGAAATTGGAGGTTGAAAATCCTATGTTTACCAACTATGCAAAGAGTGTGATCAAGGAATCAACAATCTGAGTTGAGTTGACTCTTCCATCTCATCAATTCAAGTTATTTTAAATGCTAAAATGATTTACAAGTTGGTAGTGATGTCATAAGCTGATTACAGTGGAATGAAACTTAAAAACAAGCTAGAATGGGAATTTGTACACCATACTAGGGTTTAGTGTGATGAAACCGTCATGTACAATGTTTTGAATGGAAAGTGAATGTTTAATCTTACTATCAAAATTCCAATCAAGGAAATGAGTTTGAGAATTCATATGATGGTGAAGTTAGTCCAATAGGGTTTGTTTTACAAACTAAAATGAATCAAACTCCTCTTTCTCTCAGATCAGACTCTTGAAAAAGGTTACTCACAATTGTTCCATAGGTAAAGCTTCAACCTCGTTCATGAGTGCACTATCCTACATCTTGTGATGAAGAAAGTGTGTGTTGTTCTAGGCTTCTTGACACTAAAAGCTAACATGGTTCTCTATCATCATTCCCAAAAGATGCATTGTTTGCAATAAGTCCATTCTTTTTGTGAGGAGTGAGGAGTTCAAGCACAATGTTATCTAAGACAAGGTTTGGTCTTGTACACACATTTTCTCTCGCTTTCTCTTTGGTTGAAAGTAAAATACCTCATGTCAAGCTTAAAGATGAATCTAGGAGGCCTCTACTGAGTACATCCATTAGTGAAAGGTCCTAGAAAACTTGACAGGTGATGTTTTTTTAATTTTATTTCATCTTGGGCACTAAATTCTCTTTAATTTATGTTGGATCCCTTTGAATACAACCTGTACATTGAAGGCTTTGAGTAGGAATATGTAAGAACCATGCTCATAACGTGTTTATAACTGCTAACTCCTCTTACTCTATCATGTATCTGAATTAACGGTCACAAGGATGCAGAGTGTCGGTTTCTAAGTACAATTGTGTTTATAGGGTTGTTTTTAGAAAAGTAACTAGTACAAAAGTTTCAAGAAAGCTCAAGAAAATTGCCACATATTTTTGATAATGTCTAAGCCTCATATAAAGTTCCTTAACTCCAGAAGAGATGTCAAAAATGTAACTTTAGGAGTTACAAGAATCATAACTTTAAAATGTGACATAAACAACTAGGAGTTACAAGTGAAAAGGTGAGTTGTTGTTTGCTCAAGCTACAAAAAGGGAAAGATGAAGAGTTTGAACATGTGAAGAAGGTGAAAAGTCAAAAAGTTAGATGAAACATAGTTGTTAAAAGGCCTAGATCTATGGGAAATTATTTGTTGTTGCAGTGAATGCAAGAGATCAAAAAGAGCATGTGTGAGAGCAAAATTATGAAATTGAACTAAGTAGTAAGGTGTGAGTGAATCTAGTCACGAGAAAATTTATCATAATATGTTGAAGAAGCAACATAGCTGCTAGATGATCAATTATGAGTTGTAATTCTTTAAGTAGGTGCTTAGATTGAAGAAGTGGGTGCTTCTTGCAAGTTGTAGCTTGCACAATTAGCTTAGTGGGTGCTTATTCTTCATCAAGTAGGTGTTTGATAGTGTTTTTGAAGTTGGTGCTTCAGATATTAAGTAGGTTCTTAATAAATTAAATTAGTGTATGTTTTAGAATTGGTGTTTCTAATATAAGACCTGATTTCAAGTGGGGTTTCTCCCTTCTTGGGTTTCCCACTATAATTGTTGTGTCCAGTTCATTTTATTTCTTGATTGAGTTTCAAGTTGTGTTCATGGTTTTATTTCTGAATTCAATCAAGAAACTTTGAAATTTTGAAATAGCCTAAAAATTTATTCAGCATTGATTCACTCCCCCTCTCAGTGCTTGTGATACTCAATAGCTTGACCCAATGAAATCCTTATCATCTCACAATAACCTCGAGTCATTTCTTCCATGATTTTTGTAACCTTTGGTTGGGAAATATCTACATATTTATTAACGAATCTCCACTTTGAAGAAATGAGAGGTTACATGTTCCTTCTTGCCTCACTTAGCTTTTATAATCTTTGAGATAGCTGCAAAATCAAGTGTTGATGTTTGTTGCACTAACCTTGATTCACTCCTAATCAAATCTTGAATCCAAGGAAAGTATCCACTAGTATGGGCTCAATATCAGGTAAGGGATCACTTTCAGGTTCATGGTGGGGAATCACATCTTGCACATGGTGGGATCACTCAATTTCCATAGAAGACTCGGGACTATAAAGGATCAAACACACCTAATTCAAGACGTTCAATGGGGATTTCAATGACTTTGGATTTCTTGTGAAGCCTCTTGGGGTGAGAATCTTAAATATTCTCTTCCTCCACAATCCTCTCTTTAAGATATGTTCTGAGTGAGGGGATCTTACAATCTTATAGAATATCTTCACACAGAAATGTGAGATTCCTATCTTGATAGAGTCGGAGAACACCAGACTCGATGAAAGCATTTCTATTTCTCCTAAACCACTCTCTAATATTTCAATTACCATTGTGGTTATTTCCTTGATGTCACATGATTCTCTTATGTTCCATGAGATTGAAGGAAAGGGAGAATTTGTCACCTGGTTAGTACTTGGGATCAAACAAGTTGGATTCATCGTCCTCTATTCCCTCAATGAATGAATCAAATTGGAGGCCCCTCATCTGATCGAATTTCATTCACATATGGTCCCTCTTTCTTACTTAAAATTCATCAATATAATTATCCCAATAGTCCTTAATTTGAGGTGTGTGATGCAATCCAAGGAAGGTTAAAGTTTCAAGATTTCTCTTGATATCAAAATCAGGCCTAGATGCATAGGAATAGAGATTGAGGGAGTGAAAGAAGATTCAATATTTGATGCATATACAACATTCTTACATAAATATATTCCCAAAGAGATGTGAAATGATACACCCTTCTTCTTATTGTTTCTACAACTAGTATGAACATGATAATTTTTTCTATATAATTCAAACATTACAATTTTATCACTAGGGTACACAGGGTAGCCTATAAGGAGAAAGATCAAAGCCCAAAACCCTGATGTAGGTGAAGATTGAGAACTAAGTGAAGTAGCTCCCGTATTTCTCAATCAGTGTAATTATTTGATAAGATATCCTCAGCTCTAAATTGCCCTCGAGAATTTTGATGATGAACTTGTCGAATGTATCATTCACCTTGGAAAAATGACGATTTCTTTTTCGTGAGAGAGTTGTGGGTACCTCTCATAGGCATGGTATTTTGGGACACACCGAGAGCAGCAGTCAGGCCCTTAAAGGGTCTTGTGTAGGTGAGAGCATATACTAGGTAGGAAGTCATGGTGAAATTCCTAGTGGAAGGAAACTGAAGTAATTCTTGATGAATGTCATCATTGATAATTATTCCCTAATCTATTACTTGATTCCCTTCAGTGGAAACAAGGATGAACTAATCCATCTAGTATTGGAACTCTTTTTTCGTTTCCTCACCCATCACCTTGCTTGGTAACATGATGGCATCTGAATAACCTTCATGGAATTCACTCATGGAAAAGTTCTTTGGAACACAAGAAGGTTTTCTTCCTTGCCTAAGCCACAAACCGAGCACAAGGCCTTACAAATATGAATCATTCTTCACCCACTCCTGTGATGAAAATTCCTTAGTGATGATAACCATGTTACTATTGGTAGGAAGTTGGAGACATAATGAGATGCCCTTGGGAGTGAGGACTATAAGGATTAAATTATCATCTACTTGCACTATCCTGGAATTAGCTTCATACTGTTGTGCATAGGCCAATATTAATTTAGTGCTTTAAACGGACAAAGGGTGGCCTCCATTGATAATAACCCACTCGATAACATCTTCTCTTCCATTGGCTCATGAGGTTTGTCAAGCATCTTGTTTTTCAAGTCTTCAAGATCCATGTGAGTGACATCAGTGTCTCCCACACCAGGATACTCTATGATTAGGGTCAAAATGGGTTCCAAAATTTCTTATTTTAACTTCATAGTGCCAAAATCACCGAGATAATAATAATAGGATTCACCATTCTCGCACTCGATTCCAAAACTTTCAATTTTTAGTAGGTCATGTCCAGGATGTTATTTTCGAGTTTCCACTATTTTTTCTCTCTATTGCTTCCTAGCTCATTTTTATAAACTTACTATTTTTAGATACCCATTGTTCGAATATTGTTATTTTTAGTAAGTTCTCCAAAATTCTCCCTTTCTGAATTTTCTTACTTATTCGGGATATTACAAGTGCTAGGGATTCACTACTATTAGAAACTTACTATTTTTAGCCACCCACTACTCTAAATACTTGCTATTTTTAGAAATTTCACTTACATGTGTTGGCTTGCAATGAAACCACTTGTCAAAATTTTATGTTTTGTACTAGGACCTTTTGCTCCAAATTTCATGATTTTCTATCCTCTAGATCTCCGTAAATTTTAAAATGTAGGTTTAGGGTTTGGAAATTTCAATTTCCTAATGTAAAAATCTATGGCATCAATGAATTTTCTTTTAGAGTCCTCCCAGAGGCATTTTGGAGAGGAACTCAATGGAAAAATTTCAAGGCAAATGGGTGTCTAAATGAGAAGTTATGATCGAATCTCTGTTTCGATGGATATGGATGTCTGGTGAAAATTAGGAATCATGTCTGGACAAAATGATGTTTTGGAGGATGTTGCAATAGCATATTTCATGAAAAATGGTTAAGTATTTTATAAATGAGAGTTGATGAAGTTTTATTATGAATCTCAAATTACCTATTGATGCACCGCTTAACCAAAGTTTGAGTGGAGTCATTGTGAGGATACACATTGTGCAAGGGGACATAGGGGACACCAGGGACACCAATGTGTGAATTTCACTAGATGATGACAAGTGGCATCTTGTGGTGTGTGGTGGATGAGATGCATGGGATAGGAAATGGAACCGAAGGAGCCGGAGATGGTCACATTGGTCCAAGAGCTATATGCATGAGTTGGGTCACACTTTTGTGTCCCCCTTGTCCTTTTGAGGATAGAGGGGATAGAGGGGACACCATGGAAACAAAATTTTGACCTGGGAGAAGGAGGAAGGTCCCACTTTGGTGTGCCCCTTGCACCATGGCGGCAGAGGGGACACTGGTGATTTAATAAAATTTGAATATTAAATATAATTTCAAATTCATTACTTAGAGACATTTTGGAGAGGAACCCAATGGAAAATTTTCAAGGCAAATGGGTGTCCGAATGATAAGTTATGATCGAATCTCTGTTTCGATGGATATGGATGTCTGGTGAAAATTAGGAATCATGTCTAGAAAAAATGAGGTTTTGAAGGATGTTGCAATAGCGTATTTCATGAAAAATGGTTAAGTATTTTATAAATGAGAGTTGGTGAAGTTTTATTATGAATCTCAAATTACCTACCGACCGCACCGCTTAACCAAAGTTTGGGTGGAGTCACCGTGAGGATACACATTGTGCAAGGGGACAAAGGGGACACCAGGGACACCAATGTTTGAATTTCACTAGATGATGACAAGTGACATCTTGTGGTGTGTGGTGGATGAGATGCATGGGGTAGGAAATGGAACCGAAGGAGCCGGAGATGGTCACATTGGTCCAGGAGCTATATGCATGAGTTGGGTCACACTTTTATGTCCCCCTTGTCCCTTGGGGGATAGAGGGGATAGAGGGGACACCATGGAAACAAAATTTTGACACGGGAGAAGGAGGAAGGTCCCACTTTGGTGTACCCCTTGCACCATGGGGGCAGAGAGGGGACACACAGTGATTTTAATAAAATTTGAGTGTTAAATATAATTTCGAGTCATTACTATGATAAAATACAATAGGATACAAATGCTAAACACTCTAAAGATACAATTGTGTAAGAAGATAGGATGGATAGGGAACTTATCTTATTTACACTTGTAACAAAGCAAATATGACCTGGAGAAACCGATGAATTGGCTAGGCGAGTGTCAAGACTACTCGATATTGATTCTCGGAACCCGCGGACTAAGTTATACATGGGCACATGGATTGTGTCAAGGATGCATTGGCACTAAATTCTGTTCTTGGGTGCTCGTGAGTATGCGAGAGGATTAGAATATAATTTTTCCTATGTTGTTATGGTTTTACTATCATTCCCTGTTAATCACCCAATATTCACACTTGGATTTCTCAAGTACGTGTAACCCGCAACACAAATCCTATCTACTTGCACAAGCTCACAAGCACATCAAATTAGAATGAAAAATGTAATATGTAAAGTTAGACTAACCCCGGTGGTCAACCAAAGGGTGAACTTACATACGAGCGATGCACTACATTCTAGAATCCATGTAGTTTGTTTTTCTTGTGTATGAAATAGTGTCCTTTGGCTGCCCTCACACCAATGACACCAAGATAGCAGGATATGGCTAAGTAGAATGTAAATGTGTGAGATGGAATTCTGAAATTTCCCTTTATGCTATGCAAAGTATATGCAGAGTAATCAGCCCAAAAATGCGTCCCTTTGATAGTATGTAGATATGCTTTTCCCTTTATAATTTTCTTCCCCTATAATGGTATGTATGTATATATAGGGGTCTCTTGTTTGAATTTCGACACTAGTGACACGATATGTCGATTAGGACATCGGAATATGAGAAATAAAATTGAAAAGGATAAACATAAATGTCAAATATGTAAATAAGAACAAAGAGGATAGAAGCACTCATGTTGGACAGGGAGCACACGGGCGCTAGTGTCCAGACCGGTGTTGGTGTCCTAGGATAACTAACAACAAATGTGAGAAGACAAACAGACAGGGATCCCCATGACCCGACCGAGAAACAAGTGTGGAAGTGACAAATGTGAGAGAGAAAGAAAATAGAAACAACCAAATCAGGTAGGTGGACTAAGGAGTGTGTCACCAGTGAATACTTTTCTTACTTAAGATCCATATATATAACAACATACTTGGTGGTATAGTAAAATAGTAATATGTGCATGATTTTGTGTCTACACCTAGGACACTGGGAGTCAAAAGTGTGACTTTGGGAGGAGAGTGAGTTGACACTTTTGTGTCCCCCTTGTCCCCTGGGGGATAGATGGGACACTTGGGTGTCCAAATTGTGACTTTTCTATATTGGGAAAGTAGATTTTTCCTTAGTTGTCCAAATTTGGACACCGAACTTGATTTTTTTGCCACGAAGCTTAGGAAAATGCTTTTGGGTAAAATATTATATGAATTTGACTCCGAATCACATTTTAAGATCAATGGAACCATTATTAAAATCCAATCCTCCCTATATTTCTAAATTTATGGCCTATTTCATTTTGAACTGAGAGGGGTAACTATAGAGTTTTGAAATACCTCTGAAATATTTGAGCCTTGGAGAAACTTTTATGTTTTTCCTTGTATATGATTACAATATCTTTCTGATGCCTATTATTTTCTTCTTAATTCATTCGGGAACTCCCAGAATCATCCAGAAAAGTCAGATTTCACCGAGGAGCTTTCATTTCCTACACCCTGAATTACCCGATATTGAACAGATTGCTCCTGGATCAAATTTTCTTTCCTAAAATTTCCTAAATTAATTCATAAATCTTCAATACTCTCCTAAATCACCCTCATGTGCTTTATGTTTTCCTAAACTCTTCCGGAGGGTGTTTAGTTGGTTGCAAAATGGCCAAAAATGGCCTTTTTAGGCCTTTGGAGGAAATTGTCTCTCATCGAAGATCACTGAGTTCGTCAAGAATCTTAGACACTCTTCCCTGCACATTGAAACACACTTAATGATGTTATTAAAAATTTCTTCTGAGCCAAGGTGAGGGTGGGACTGAAGGTCGAGGAAGGATGCACAAAGGATCGGGAAGTCTAATTTTCAATTAGGGGCTTAGTTGTCATGCTTAAAAATTTTAATTTTTCATGCTAGCTATTTTTCTTGACAATAGTTATATCTATCTCTTTTTGGTTCGTATCTTCAAACATTTAATAGAATCTTTCACTATCTACTATGTTTCAAACTGATCAAGTTGGACACTTGTTGATTCCATTTGGTGAAACAATCTCAATTTTGTGTGAGGATTCCCATGTCTTCATTATTTTCTCATGCGATTAACGAGCATGACGAAAATATTTTCCTAAAAATTGTGGCAATACACTCGTCGGGAAACACAAACATTTTTTGGAAAATGGATCCTCAAAGAAGGACACATCTAGTATAACAAGATTAATAGATAAAAAATTGTATTGAGTGGAATATTTCAAATTTTTAGTAATTATTTAACATAATATAATGCTTTAAGTATCCAACACAAAGAAACTTGTTTGGGTTTTATATATAAATTTACAAATTCTAGGTGATTTTTGATATCATCAACAAAATTAAGATTTCTAATATTATAATTAAAAGTTAGTATAGGTGGAGCCTTTGGGTATCAATAAATCACTTTGACACATTCAAGACATAACCTTGATATAATATAAGCAATTAGGTTCCATATTTGAATGGCAACAATATATAGCCAATAATATGTTTAACAATTTCCTCTTTCAAAAAATTTATATGAAAAATACTCTTTCTTGATACCCTATAAATTTTCAAAATGATCATTGAAATTTTATGTAATTCATCAACTCATCAGTCACATGATTTACAACGCTCATAACTAATTTCACCAAATTGCACACTGTAATGTCTATGGTTGCACTTAAAGATGCATATTTTGAAATTATAGATTCGTTGAATCTATCTATGTAATAATCATACAATCCATACAAATGAGCATCATAAAACACTTAAATAAGGAAAGGAAATAGGGTCTCAATCTAGATGTTATGCTTCCACTTTATCTAAGTATTTCTTTGACATATTCTTCACTATTAGGTGTTTGTCATTATTCCCTTTGTTCCCTTAGTGACTTCCACTCCCATGCTTTACAATGCTTCTTTTTCATTAGAAATATTTATGCATTTTTGAAAGACTCATTAAAATAGTAGACATGTTTAACTCTATTAGAGCATCAATTCCTAGACACGATTATTGAATTTCTAATGCAAACCGGGAATATTAAAATATTGTAAATAATTTTTGAAAAATGAGAAAATAAATTTGAATAAAATAAAATATTAAAGCATGTCAATCTTATAAACTCATGACACACTTACCATGTCACAAATTTCCATAAAGAACCATTGATTTGAAAAGAATGTGATTTGTAACATCAAACATGTTCAAAAATGGAACAAGTGTGTCTACATGCTAGGAAACAAACCAATACAAAATTTAGGTATACAAAGTAATTTGAAAGAAATAAATTATAAATAACATTTATAATTTTAACTCTAATCTTTCTATCTAATTTTGTGTCTTTTCTTTCGAATATCCTCATTTGATTCTCTTTTACCGAAGCCATTATCCCTCTATGAATCTCTTCCATCATATTGGCATAGAAACTCCTCTTAAATTTTGAGTAAGTCATAAAATCTACCCATTTATTTACTTCTCCATGTTTCTTTTTTCCCTTTTGGATAACTGTAAAATTCAAACTACAAGGAATTTCAAAGGAGACAATTTTGAAGATGGAAATATTGTCAATTTAGTTAATTCCTTCAAAATAATAATTCACATCTAAATTTCAAACAAACGTAAATGATTTAGAGCATAAAATGTTGAATATATACCATAACCACAATAATTAATCGGACATTACATGTCTCATCAAGCTAGATTTTCCAATACCCCAATTCTAGAGATTCCAACAACAATGGGAGGTTTTAAATAAGGTTCCAATGGTAATGACATAAGATCATGTGCATACTCAATTCAGCGTATACACCATATTTTTTTCACTTGTTAACCATTTCTTTTTTACATGGGTTATTGGTGCATTATCCTCTTGATTGGGTGCCCTATGGGGCCTGTCGGGATTGGGGTATTGTTCTCACCCATTCTAGAATGGTGCAAATTTTCAAAAAAAAAAATTAAAAATTAGGGTTAGATGTCCGTGTTGTGGATATTCGAGGAGGCCCGCCTTCAGCAAAAATGGGTGAAATCAAGAACATTGCTCCGGAAACACCTCCAAGCACTCCGGTTGTAATAGGCTAGAGGCATGATTGAAAAGGGTTAAAAGTTGTGTTTTGTGCCCTTGGCCGAGCTACCGAGCTACTCTTGCAACAACCGAACTAGTTTCGTGTTGAGGGGAAGCTACATATTGATTATATTGTACTAAGCTATCTTTTCAAATTAGCGAGCTGCATCGTTGAAGAAGAGGTCGAGTTGTTCAAAGAAAATCAAGCTCCCATCGTCATAAACCTAGCCATCCTTGTATAAGCGAGTTATTTTGGCAGTGAAAGATTAATTCACTTGTTTCGAACAGACCGAGCCAAGTTGTGATAACCGAGCAACATTTGTTGAAAACAAGCCGTTACTTCCAAAACAGAAAGAACTCAACCTGATGCACGAATGGTGAGCTTATCGTAAAGCCACTGAGCTATCAAGATATCACAGTGCATCAGTCATTTAATCGGGCATGGAAGCATATGGAGGAATAGTGATCGAGCCTGTCAGCGAGTTCCTCAAGTGCATCGGAACCGAGTCATTTGGATAAAGGAGCTAGGCCCACGAAATATTGAGGCGAGCCGGTTGTTGATAGCTCGGTCCACATAGGTAAGCCAATTTTCAAAGGACACTGAGTTAGTGTCGTGGTAGACGGAGGCGTGAAAACTGAAAACACATAAATTGAGCTCACTCATGCATGATATAACCGGTTGGGGTAGACAATGACAGATCAAAGGCCCTCGAACTATGAGAGACAACAAATTGAAAGCATAAGAGCTTGCGAAGTCTCGAGCTCATGGATAATTCTCAACTTATGGTAGAGGTACTTGGCATTGAGCTCTAAGGGCCCTGGAGCAAGCTCTATCAATTTGTGAAGAACCGTCACTTAGGTTAAGAAATGTGAAAGTGCCGAGCTACTTTGGACGTCCACCGAATTGTATAATGTGGAGAGACATCGAATTTTTATCACAAATGAGACTGAGTTGCTCAGAAGACATTACCTGGCGAACTGCATAATACCTGAGCAGAGTTTTCTACAATAAAGCCGAGCTAAATCTCAAAATCGAGCCATTTCCCACAAATGGCCAAACTCGCTTTTGCAGGCCAAGCTAATCGATGGTGAACGTGATACAGAGAAAAGAGGACGAGCTCTTGGAGCTCACATCGATGATCATTGTGTATTACATTGAAATCACCAAATTTTTTACCCAACGACGAGTTGTATGTTTTGATGCCAGACTAACGCAGGTCAAGCTATGTGTGAAGGGAATCGAGCCATGTAACTATGCACTAAGCTATTCGGATCAAGCTCTATGGAATAGCGAGCTAAGCAAAGGAGGACTAAGTTCTTGGTTTGAGAAGAAGATCTAACTTTTCCTAATGTATGGTCGAGTCATTTTATTGCATTGGGGCATTCGAGCCAAGTTATGGTATAAGAAGAATCGAACTACCTTAATGACATTGTGAGCCGAGCTGGTTTTGTTGCCGCTGAGCTCTTTTGATGTCCTAACCAATTCCAGAGATGGTGATCGAGCTCGTTTTGAGCATTCATGGCAATAAGGTAATTAGCGAGCTCAGTTAATATGCACCGAGACATGCATCGGGTTACCTAAGAGGGAGGATGAGCTAATAAAGAAGACTGAGCCGTTTGTATTATGCACCGAGCTATGTGCAAAAATGGAATCGGTGTATCGACGCTTGAGAGGCAGGTTCCGAGTTATGCGGGCGATGCGCAGATAGGCGGCCTGAACGGCCCTAGAAAAATAGGGACTCGCAAGTGTGGAAAATCTGAACTATCCGCACAAGACCAATGCGGAGATGGCGGAAAAATCCGGCCTGAGCTGCACTTGGGACAAGCGTGCCTGAAAGACCCGAAATCGCCGAAGAACAAGGGGAGATGGTCAATTAACACATGGAGTTTGCATTCGAAGCGACTCATAATACAAGATGTTATACAACGTGGAGGCAATATGCCAAGATGGCTCGGCGTTCATAACACGGGAAGTGCTAAGCGGGAGTTAAAAGGGTTCGACACACATAGTTTGGTTGTAACCAGCTCGGCCGAGCTGGCCAAGCTGGCAATGAATGTTTTAAAACAAATACAACCCAAGTTGAGTCAACTTGAGGTTTAAGATAGATTAGATCTTGGTTAGGCTTAAAGTAGTTTCATAACTACTTCTTGGAGAATAATGCCTATATAAGGTTTTGATGTAAATGTAAAAGGGGTTCCTCTCTCATTTTTCTCATTCTAAAACTCTTTTGGGGAGTTCTTCTATCCTATTGAATATTGTTGGATAGGCTATTGTAACTTTGTGTGCATAGACTTTTCCTCAAGAATACAATGCTTTTTATGCTACTGTGTTAATGGTTTCAATTGCAAAATCTGTTAGTCTACTTGTAATTGAATTATTGATACTGTTGTTCCTTCATAGTATGCTTGATGCTCAGGTGATCAAACTTTGTGTTGGATGTCAGAGTATGTGGACTTTGTGCCATATCAATATGTTCTGAAGGAGATGAAGACTTTGTGCTTCTCAGATTTCACACTCATTGTATTCCTTTCCATCTGATAGGAAGTTCTCCTTTTGTGCAACTCTTTGTTTGCAATCTGCACTTCTTTTTCCACATTCATTCTTCCTTTCTCTTCATATTTTTATTTCTCAATTTTGTTGCCCTTTTGTGCTTTCCGGTTAAAAGCACCAAAAATACAAAAAAACACCATACGAGGGAACTACCCCTCTCACAAAGCAAAGGAAATTCCACCATGTCAAAAGGTGAATTTCCTAATCTTGTTGTTGTTTCCGTGCACTTACATTGGGTAATTTTCAATGACCGTAAATCCAACCAATAAGTATGATTAGAATTGGTCATGTGAGTTAGAAAACAACATTTGAGAGATGTTTCCATTAGCCTTAATCACCCTATACATGCCTCGTTTCTTCCCTTTTTTCACACATTACACCCATTATGTCTACTTGTCTCATTATGTCTACCTAAGTTTCTTCTTATTGTGCATTATTATCCTTGCTTTCACTCACTCTGGACCTTCATCATTCACTATCATTTATGTCTTGGCCTCCATTCCATATTTTCCACCTTATGACCTTAGGGCTTCTAATTACACCCTTACTAAAAATAATACATTAATGATTTAATACACTAAAAGGATGTAAGGGAAGCTACATGAGGTTCTTCTGATTCATTAACTTCCAACATTAATTATGAAATATCAAAATCTGTATTCCTTCTTTCTCCACCCTTGTAACATTGTGTCATTGAATCCATGACCTCTTCCATGAACAAAGGATCCTCTACCCCTAAAAAAATTTCCTCTTCCTCGACTTGTTCCTTCATTTCACATAGTTAAACTCACCTCACCTTTATGATGCATAGACTTTTCTCTACCACCACCTTGTCTACAACTTTGCAAAAAAATCCTTTCCATGGGTTGTGCTTTGCTACTTCGATGTTGACTTCTCTTCCACCTTCAATGTGTATTGATAGGATTTCTTAAATGAGCACACTTGGATCATTATAAACTCTTCTTGAATCACAATTAATAGTCCATTCATATAAGTAGAGATCTTATACATGCCATCTTATATATGCCTCTCTTTAATAGTGAGTCGATAAAACTCTTCAATGTATTCTTCACACTTAGCTCTCTTTGTCACAAATTTTGTAACTTCTCAAAAAACAAAGCTAGTATTTCTACAGAGACCATAACTATTCCTTCAACTTTGCAACCAACCTATCCCATGTCTTGATATTTTGTTTGCTTGTTTACATTCATTTTTTCTAAATATGCTCCCATCAAGCAAATGTGCATGACCCTTTAACTTCATGCAAACAAATTTGAATTTTTGTGGGATCTTCCATGTCTTCATACTCAAAATAATTCTCAAACTCTATAATCCAATTAATGAGCTCTTCTAGTTGAAAACTACCATAATAACTTAGGGTATCCAATCTAGGCTTACTCCCCATTCTACCATTTCCATGCAACAATCTATCTTTTGGACCATCTTTTGCTTCCTCTTCTTCTTCATTTGTATTTACATTCCCGACTCGTGCTCCCTATCATGGGGCTCTGCTTCATTATTACTTACATCCTCCACAATAAAAATCGATGTTTTTGGGTAGCTTTCATGGCCTCTAAATAAGATTGCATCATCCACATTAACTCGGCCAAATACTTAACTCTCTCCCGATTTTGGCAATCTCTAACATTCCTCTTGTACCAATGTGTTTCCTCAAATGATTGTGACATCCAAACCCTTCACACGTTCTACCCCAAAATCACTTGCTCAAATATGTGCACAATAATTTTCTATCCACCATCATAAAAGTGGAAAATCATTAATGATTTATGTTTAGTCCTCCCTAATTTTGGCCATCTCTAACATTCCTCTTGTGTACCAATGTGTTTCCTCAAATGATTGTGACCTCCAAACCCTTCACATGTTCTACCCCAAAATCACTTGCTCGAATATGTGCACAATAATTTTCTATCCACCATCATAAAATGGAAAATCATTAATGATTTATGTTTAGTCCTCACACCTTCTATCCAACTATTACCCATTAGAAGATGTCCGCAATGATTTTCTACCCACTTTGCCAAATTTGGAAAACTTCCAATCTCTATTGTGTTCCACTTGTAAGGAAAATAACCTTTCTCTAATACCAAAATGGCACAAATGAAGGCAAACATGTTAAGATAAACTCGATTTTAAAAATATGAATGTGTTGCTAACTTGGATTCTTGCATCTTTCATAGCTTCAAATGATTTATTGTATAGGACAACATTATTGTACTTGCGTGTTTGCTAATGTGACGACAAAATTGTCGTATACTTTAAAAGCTATACTCTCTTGCATTCTTGATTGATGACATACCTTGAATCAATTCCATTGATCCAAGTATGTTGAGGTCCTCTTGTGATTTCTGTGTCGATTCACACTTGAACCGAACCCGAGATTGTTATGAGCGTGCAGCGCCTGATTGCAGTTTTGGGCAGTTGGCACGTAGATACCAACGACAGGGGTTCGATTCTTGAACCCTGTACTGTCGAACTTGGGACCTCGTGAGGCAAGAAACACGGACACAGGTGGCCTTGGCACGTGATCCAAAGGACGGAACGTCCTGCTCTGCATTAACGTGAATGTCAGTAGGGAGGCTGGATGGAAGTTGTTTAGTGTTAGTGGTTAGTATAAATTAAAACCTAAACTAATCCTAAGTCCTAACATGCATCCTACACTACTACCCTAAGTGGATTTTTAAATTACAAAAAAAAAAAAAAGGAAAATAAAACCTAAGGCTAAACTAAGACCTAGGTTGAACACTTTATGCAACCTAAACTAATCCTAATCTAAAAAGGGCGCGCAGACCCTTGGAAGGAAAGGATAAGGATGGAAAGGGCATTCATTGGCATTTAATAAACAGTCCATACGTGGACAGCGCCAGTTTTGGCGGGGCAGGTAGGAAATAGAGGCATCTATTTGGAGATAGAGCCAAATTCAGTTTTGCATGGGAAATTTGAAATTTAGAGTTCGCCAACTCAAGTGGCGGTGGCGTGGAAGTTAGGAAAAGGCAGAGCCTTAATTGCATTGATTATTCTTGGTCCTCGTGACCAGTTCACCTTGGAAAGTGTATGAGGGAATTTGATTTTTCATTGTTTCGATTTGGCTTTTGCAAAGTTGCTCTGCATTTGGTTTTTCGTGCTGGTTGGTCAGACCCAGCTCTTGGAATTTGACACTGTGCTTGGAGATTTTAAGGTTGTTGCTAAGCCTGAAGAAGAAAGGAGTCTGGGAAGTTTGTGTTGTCGTTGTGGAAGGAAATAACGCGGAAAACGGATCTTTCTTCGAGTTTTGGAAAAGAGATTTCAGGCATGTTAAGCCCTTCTCTTTAAAAATTCTTGCTTTGATTAAGTGTTTCATTAAAACAACCCTGCTCTTGGGTTTTGATTCTGTGATTGTTGTCGAGTCGATTCGAATTGGGTTTCATCGATTCTTGCTTCTTTTTGTTTGGAAAATGATATGATGAATCGTTTCTGGTTGCTCGGTTTTGATTTGTTTTTGCTCGAATCAAGTTGGAAATGAATTACTGTATCGGTTGTGATGTATATGGTGGTTGGATATAGATATTCCCTTCTCTGTTCGTGTTGTGTGGAAATTGGAACAGGTTGTGTAATCGTTCCTTGCTGTTGTGTCTGGAACTGCCTTTGCATGTAAATGGAGGTTGAATATGGTTGGGTTGTGTTGCCATGATTTGGGTTCGTCGACCCTTGCTGTTTCTTTTCTTTTGAAATGATAGGAAAATCATTTCTCTTTGCTGTGTTTAACTGTCTTGCTCTTCTTGCATGGAATACCTCCATGCTGTGTTGGTTGTTGACGTTAGACGGAGTTTCGAACTGGTTTTCTTGCAAAAAAAAAAAAATGATGATGATAGGAAACTGTGCAGGTAGTGTTGGTCATCTTATTGCTGTATGATTGTCTTTTGTCACATGAACTTGGTGATAAGATGGTGAAAGTTGTGTGTGCGACTTGATGTCGTTTCTGTGCTGAAGTTTTCTTGCTGAAAGAAATAGAACTTTTCTCTTCCTTCTGCTGTTTCGGGATTATAAGGAAATGGCATTTGTATTTTAAAAGAATGGGCATTGGAATTTTATATGAGTGCTCGTGAAAGTTAGAAAAGAAATAGTTTCTCCTTCTGAACTTATAGTATAATATATTGTTTTCTTGCTGAAGAAGGTATGATGAATTGTTGTGTTTAAATGATGATCGCTCAATCCTCTAGTTCAGACTGTTTTGTGAATGCGTACTTGACTTTAAATTGCTGTGCGAAAGAAGTGATGCATGGGAACTCTGTCTTGTTGTTGGGTTTGTCTTAACTGTATCTGACTTACGCATTTAGCTCCCTATATGGGTTTACTTCAAAATGAGGTATTGATAACTGAATATTGCATTCCGAAGTTCTGCATATTATTTTGAACTCAACCAAAAAGGGGGATTCGGGCAGAATGCTTGTTGGCAGTGAGCACGATTTGGATGTTTTATTTCTTTCTGAGCAAATGATTGTTCTTACTGATATCACGGAAATTAGTTCTTCCTCCTCTGCTGTTGATTTCGAAAGAGATAGTAATTAAGTTATTTGAACCTTATAAGATCGGATTGTTGGAAGTGATAGCGGTAGTTAAATTATTTTTCTAAGTGTTGTACCTTCTGTGCAAATGAAATTTTTTTAAATATTTCGTGTGGTCTTCCGATCTTGGTACTGTCATTTGGGAGAATTGAAATTAGCTTGAACAATTCTTGATGAGTCCAAAGAAGATGGTTGTTTTCTTAGTGAAGGTTAAGGGCAGGAAATGTTCTCTGTTGGCTGTTGAACTTTGGAGATAGCATTAGGGGCTTACTGTGCTTTATGATGGGATTTGCTGTAGGCAACAACAATGAATAATATGTTATTCTGAACGGGATACGTTCATAGAATTAGGAAATCATGAAATTAATTGACTGCATGATTGAAATACTGTTTATCTTTTTAGCATACAGTGAAAGAAATATGGTTTCTTTTAGTATGGTAAATATATGGTATGCATCCTTATATTGTTTGATCTTGGATGAACATAATGTTGTACTAACCTGTTTCGGATTTTTATATGAGTCTGATTCAAATGAAGTATGGATATGGATGATGAATTCTTCCCTGTTTTCATTTAAAGCGGATTATAAATGAAATTACTCTTATTATTGGAAAGTGAATTCTGAATGGATTTTGTAAGTTTCACTCTGAACTGTTATCTTGATTTGTCTTTCGTTTGGATTCCACTGTTAGGACAGTCATGTGGAAAGAAATAGAGATATGAATGAATGACTTGGGAAAAATAATCTTTTCTACTTTCATTCAGTTGGAAATCTGTAATTCGTGAATAATGAATTTTATAGTGCTTAGATGGGAGCAACTATATGCATTGTTGTTCGCTTTCTTGTCTGTACTTGATTACTTGGATTCTAATATGATGTATGAACTGAAAGGAAAGTAATGGATTTACATTCCAGTTAGTTTCATCCTTTGCATTCATTGTTATTGAAAGGCGTGGAAAGGATAACAGTATGTTATATATGCAGTAAGCTACTTGTATTCCTAACTTTACAAATATTGTGAATTGATACTTGTAATGATTATGTGGAAACGGGACAGCAGTTCCTTGGCTGATTGTGATGATATTTTGATAGTTCAGTTGTTATGCTGATCTTTCTTTTGTGCCTATTTCGTGATTGATGTTTAACTGTCGTTTCATAAAAGCAGGGTTCTTTTATTGAGACAGTTAGTTGAAGCACCTTATTTTAAGGATAAGTGCTTAATATGCTCAGTTCATTGAACTGACCCGTGCAATTCATTTTGCAGATGGAATTTGATTAGAATGAAGACTTGGCTATTTTCTGATGCTTCTTGATTTGTTGATGATGTATTGTAATTGTCGCTTTTATTCCTCTTCGAGGAATTGTGAAAAGAAGAAAGTATATTCTTCTATCTATGAGTTGTATGGATGATTTATGTAAACCATGCCCAATCAGCTGGATTGGCAAATGTACGGATTATGACATGAAATATTGAATACAATTACATGTGTGATATTTTAATGTTTATATCAGTTTGAATTGTTGTCTAAATTGGAAATATAATGTTATTTCTTGATTGGATTTGTTTAATTGTCCTTGGATGGATGTTAAATGGAAACTGATATCTATTCTTACCTAAATGCAACTTTTAAGTTGAAAAATGCAATTAATTCATACTTGGGTAAAGATGAATTTTTAATTGACATTAAAAGGATTAGGAAGAATATGATTCCATAATTGGAAGGTATTCGGGATTAGCTTAGGAGCTAAGGAATACCAATTAAACTTCGGAGTAATCGAACTTCGCTTTCGAGCTCCATTAATGATCTCGTGTGTTAAATTCAGAATAAAGGATATAGGATAAGTATATCCATAACTAATGGACCTTAACCATATAACGTTAAGGAGAACAAATGAATACATTTCTTGGGAATTAGACCTCGTTTAAATGACGTCTAATAAGTTAGAATTCTGAATTTAGTTGCAGTTGGAAAATCTTGGCTAAGTTTAATAGGTTAAACTTATCACGTCCGTCGGTACGGACTGCTTAATCCAATGATTAAGAAGTGAACCAAGTAGGGAAATGTAGCCCTTCGATACGAAGGAGAAGATGCATAGCAAGCTAATGGACGGTTTAGTCCCTCTTAGCTATATGCAACTGCAACGGAAACGAGGATCAAGGGATCAGCACGAATGCTGAAAGTTGATTTTAATTATTAATTCGTGGCTAAGTCACTTGAGCAGGATGTGTGTTCTCGATGGGTGGATTCTGCAGGACATTGGCATACGCCAGCTACAACAAGGTGTCTCCATGAAGACGGGGTCTTCATGACGACACAATGTTGCAGCTGACATATAGCAATGCCCTCCCGAATCAAAACATCTAGAATACATAGGCTGAATGTGTAACTCTTAGCGGGGGATAGGATATGATCAGATATACGGAGTGACTCCGGAATACTAAGGATAACTAGACACACGGAGTCGTGGGGTAACGACACCGTATGTCTGCGTATCTTTAGTTACCAGGAGTGCCTTCTTATATTCGTTCATATTACTAGTTGGAAAATTGGAAGTTTAAAACTGACCTTAAACGAAGAGGACTGGTAGGAACCAGGAAAGACCATTCTAGATAACAGGTGAAGTGAAGTGAAGGACGTATTCCGTTGATGTGTATAACATCCAGGAATATGATCATGCAAAGCATGTGAAAATCTTTGGCCAAAGTATCGCAATTGCTGGTTGCGTTGTCCTTATCACTTAATTTAAGATGCAGGATGTCAGATGAATATCAGTAACAGATATTCAGATAGGCTTCTTAAATGGATCACTTCGATAACCGGAAATGGTTATAAGAACTGGTATATATATTATACTATGCATAAACGAACATGAAGGATCGGTTGTTGCCGAGTCATGAAATGAAGGATCGTTGAAACTCCGAGCCATGAAAATGGAAGATCGGCAGTTCCTCGAGTCATTTACAGCAGCATATAGAATCTGTTATAAGATTGAATGGCATTGAATGTGTGTTCCATATTGTAAATATGCGAACAGGGAACATTCGTTTTAAAAAGAAATTGTGTGATCCAAACTGTGTTGTTTGGGCAGAGAACAATTATTAAAACTTGAACGTGTGTTTGAATTTTATAATTCATAACAGAGAACGTTATCAAAAAAAAAAAAATTTTTCCCTTGTTCTGGTATTTTAAAATGGGGATGTTACATCTTGGTATCAGAGCTGAAGGTTGCAGCTCTTGGACCTAATGAGTCCACGATATTAATAAGGTTTACATTTTCTTATTGAACAGAAAATGGTCAGGACAAGAGGGAATGCTGCGAATAACCCGTTACAGGGTGGAGAAGCAGCAATCGCCCAAAAGCTGGATGAAATCCTTGCTGCCCTACTTGATACGAGGGATCGTTTGACTGTTTTGGAACAGCAGTCAATGGGCAATGATGAGGAGGAGAATGAAGCTGAAATAAATGATCAGCTGCCTCCTGTGGACAACATCAACGGAGGGAATCCGGGTGTTGATGATAATAATGTAATTGCTCCTAATCCCCCTGAAAATAAAAGGGCAAGATTAGCAGCTGAACTTACAAATGATATAAAGAGAATAAGTCCTCCAAAGTTTGATGGAACAACTCTTGGGGACGGAGCTGAGAACTGGCTCAGTGAAATGGAGAAATACTTTGCGATAAGAAACTTCTCTGAAGAGACTAAAGCGATATGGGGAGCATATCAGCTTTCTCATGAAGCATCATCATGGTGGGACAACCGTAAGGTTGAGCTGAATATTGTCGAATCAGACATAACTTGGGATCAATTTAAGGGTTATTTTAGGCAACGATGGCTGCCTCAACTCTATTTTGATAGGAAAATGACTGAATTTCAGAACTGGTCGCAAGGAAGGCTGTCGGTGACGGAATACTGGGAAGGGTTTACTAAACTCCTTAAGTATGTGCCGCAGTACCAAGCTGACGAGAAGTTCAGAATACGGAAATTCATAATGGGACTGAATCCCATCATTGGTGGCGAAGTGGATGTCCACGGCCCAACCACCATGGATGGAGTTGTCGAAAAGGCAATCAGACAGGAACAGAAATTGAGAGGGCAATATCTGCTCACAGGGAAGAGATAAGGAAGAAGATTCCCAATCCTTCTTCGTCTCTTGCACCAAAAAGGGGACCTTGGAAAAGGTTTGGTGTGAAAAAAAAAATTGTTGTAGATAACAACAAGAAACCTGTGATGAATAGACCTGTAAATAGTGTGCGGAACAACTTCACAAAAGTTAATGGCATTGGACAGAAGTCCTATGGAAGCCAGAATGATAACTTCAAGGCTGGTAACAAATTTGAGCCTAGAAAAGGGCCAGCTGGAGGATGCTTCAACTGTGGAAAGGACCACTATGCGAATCACTGTCCTCTGAAGAAGGATGATCGCGGACAGCAGCATAGGATACACGCTGCAGTGGCTAACAGACAAGCTGAAAAGCAAGTGACGCCCATAGAAGTTACGGGTAAGTTATTCGGTACACCTGTAGTTGTACTTTTTGATACTGGAGCTACAGAATGTTTTATTTCTGCTAAACTTGCTATGAAATTAAAAAGAAAGGCTGCAAGAATGGATAAAACATGGACAGTGCATTATGGGAATAATGTTGTCCATACAGTCGAAATGTGCCTTTTTGGGGCAATTCTTGATCTGCCTGGTTTCTCCACCGAAGTTGACTTGTATGTCACTCCTCTAGGATCATATGATATCATTATTGGAGTTAACTGGTTGGCTGAACATAAGGCAAAGGTCGACTGTTATGAAAAACAAATCTGTTGCTTTGATGACTGCAGAAAGTAGCAGTCATTCAAGGTGTAAAACGGGAAGTTGCAGTTAGGAAACTGACGGCTATGCAACTAAAGAGGGCTAAAAACAGAGGCTGCACTTTGTATGCAGTAAAAGTGACAGAAAATGCGAGAAGAAGATAATGATTTCATGGAAAGATATCCATTGTTGAGGGATTTCCGTGATGTGTTTCCGGAGGAATTGCCAGGTCTTCCACCCAAACGTGAGTTTGACTTCGCAATAGAAATCAAACCAGGAACGGAACCCATATCTAAGGCACCTTATAGAATGACTACCATTGAGTTGGTAGAGCTGAAGGCTCAGTTACAAGAACTTCTGACTAAGGGGCTGATAAGACCGAGCGTCTCACCTTGGGGAGCGCCGGTAATTTTTGTAAAGAAAAAGGATGGCACTTTGAGGCTGTGCATTGATTACAGAATGCTGAACAAAGCAACTATTAAAAATCGATACCCACTTCCAAGAATTGATGATCTGTTTGATCAGATGCGAGGAGCATCAGTTTATTCAAAAATAGATCTTCGATCAGGGTACCATCAGCTGAGAATAAAGGAAGAAGATATTCATAAAACAACTTTTAGAATGAGGTACGGGCATTATGAGTTCACGGTGTTGCCTTTTGGGCTGACTAATGCACCTGCCGCCTTCATGAATCTAATGAATAATATTTTTCAAGAATACTTAGACAAGTTTGTGCTTGTATTCTTAGATGACATTCTTATATACTCTAAAAATGTCGAAGAGCACCAAGAACATCTCAGGATAGTGCTGGAAATCTTAAGAAGGAGAAAGTTGTATGGCAAACTATCCAAATGTTCCTTTTATGATGCAGAGGTGCATTATTTGGGACACGTTATAAGCAAAAATGGGATAGCTGTTGACCCTTCAAAGATCACAGCTATAACGGAGTGGCCTGCGCCTAAGAACGTGCACGAAGTGAGGAGCTTCATGGGCTTGGCTGGATATTATCGAAAGTTCGTTAAGGACTTTTCAAAAATTGCTGCCCCAATCACTTCGCTGCAAAAGAAAGAAAAGAAATTTGTCTGGACAGACAAATGTGAATCTGCCTTTAAAAAGTTAAAGGAACAGTTAACTACAGCACCTATTTTGACTGTACCTGATCCAAATGGAGATTTTATGGTTGTAACGGACGCCTCAGGAGAAGGCCTTGGAGGTATTCTGTTACAGAATAACCATGTCATCGCTTATGAAAGTAGAAAGCTTAAGTTACATGAACAGAACTATGCTCCACACGATCTTGAGCTCGCTGCCATTGTTCATGCACTTCAAATATGGAGGCATTACCTTTTAGGCAAGCCCTTTGAGTTAAAAACAGACCATCTGGGGCTGAAGTATATTTTTACTCAGCCAAATCTGAATGCAAGGCAGCGAAGATGGTTAGAATTTCTGTCTCAGTATGATTTTGATATAAGTTACATTAAGGGCAAGGAAAATCGGGTAGCAGATGCTTTGAGTCGAAGGAAGCATATCTCTGCTCTTATAACGTTAAGAACTCAGTTTAAGGATGAGGTGAAAGATGCCTTGGAATTAGATCCTTATTTCCAGCAAGTCAAATCAGCACTTGCTGCAGACCCATAGGACATCAGGTATAAGGGATTCCGTTTTGATAATGAAGGAATTCTAAGGTTCGAAAACAGGGTGTATATACCTGTGGCAAATGACTTAAGAGGGAAATTGTTAACTGAATTCCATAATTCACCTTTTTCTGGACACCCTGGCATTACAAAAATGCTCGCTGATCTTAAGCAGCAATATTTCTGGAAGGGAATGAAAAAGGATGTGGTAGAGTTTGTAACACACTGCTTGGAATGTCAGCGTGTTAAGGTGGAACATATGCACCCACTGGATTATTGTATCCCCACAGTATTCCGCAGTATAAATGGCAAGTGATTACGATGGATTTCGTTCAAGGATTGCCTATGTCAAGAAATAAGCATGACATTATCCTGGTAGTAGTCGACAAATTGACCAAAGTGGCACACTTCATTGCTGGTAATTTGAAGGACGATGCACCAATGCTAGCAAGAAGATTTGTACATGAAATCTTCAGATTGCATGGAATACCGGAATTAATCATATCGGACAGAGATCCGAGGATGACATCAAGGTTTTGGCAAACGCTTAATGCGGCCTTGGGGACTAAATTGAACTTCAGTTCTGCATATCATCCGAAAAATGGATGGACAGACTGAGAGAGTTAATCAGGTTTTAGAGGACATGTTAAGGATGTATTGCATGGACCAGCAGTATAAATGGGAGGAATACCTTCCGCTGGTAGAATTTGCTTACAATAACACCTATCATGCCTCTTTAAAAATGGCACCCTTTGAAGCATTGTATGGAAGAAAATGCAGAACCCCTGTCAGCTGGGACAGCGTTGAGGACAGAGAGGTAATTGGGCCAGAAATCCTTATGGAAATGGAACAGCAAATCAAAATGATTCGGGAACATCTAAAGGAGGCTGCCAATAGGCAAAAGAGTTATGCAGACTTGAAGCGGGTTGACAGGCATTATAAACTGGGAGAGAAGGTCTTTCTTCGGGTGAAGCCGAAAAAGAGCTCAATAACTTTTGGCAAGGCTGCCAAGTTGTCGCCACGTTACGTGGGACCTTTTGAAATTGTTGAAATAATCAACCCTGTAGCTTATCGTCTAGCATTACCTCCTGCTTTGTCTCAAATGCATGATGTTTTTCATATTTCTTTGCTTAAGAAATACGTGACAGATTTATCACATGTGCTAAATTGGAATTCCTTGCAGGTCCAAGACCCAGGAATAATCGTGGTTAAGCCCATTCGAGTGCTGGGAACTCGCCAGTTGTACTTGAGAAATCGTGAAGTGAACCAATGTAAGGTCCAGTGGGACCAGTTCAGTGAAGAAAGTGCAACTTGGGAAAATCTCGAAGAAATGAGATCTACTTTTCCACACCTGTTTAATTGAATTTGAAATTCAAAGAACTGATAATTCTACCAAATTTAGACAATTATTAGTCTATTGTACAGTTGTCTTAAAACGTTGTTTTTAAGAGTGAATCTGTTTTTGGTATGAACTTATGAATGAAAGGACAATAACTGAACTTTGTCCTAGGAACTCCTTGATTTGTATAATCTGATCATCGGGACGATGATTCTTTAAGGAGGGAAGAATGTAACGCTCTGATTTTGCATGTTATCTTGGTGAATGTTTTACATGTTGTTATAACTGCTGGAATGAAGGCAAACATGTTAAGATAAACTCTGATTTTAAAAGAATGTGTTGCTAACTTGGATTCTTGCATGCTGTGATTTATTGTATAGGACAGCAATTATTGTACTTGCGTGTTTGCTAATGTGACGACAAATTGTCGTATACTTGCTATACTCTCGTTACTGATTGACAGCATACCTTGAATCAATTCCATTGATCCAAGTATGCTGAGGTCCTCTTGTGATTTCTGTGTCGATTCACACTTGAACCGAACCCGAGATTGTTATGAGCGTGCAGCGCCTGATTGCAGTTTTGGGCAGCTGGCACGTAGATACCAACGACAGGGGTTCGATTCTTGAACCCTGTACTGTCGAACTTGGGACCTCGTGAGGCAAGAAATGCCTGGAGACACGGGTGGCCTTGGCACGTGATCCAAAGGACGGAACGTCCTGCTCTGCATTAACGTGAATGTCTGTAGGAGGGCAGGATGGAAGTTGATTAGTGTTAGTGGTTAGTATAAATTAAAACCTAAACTAATCCTAAGTCCTAACATGCATCCTACACTACTACCCTAAGTGGATTTTTAAATTACAAAAAAAAAAAAGGAAAATAAAACCTAAGGCTAAACTAAGACCTAGGTTGAACACTTTATGCAACCTAAACTAATCCTAATCTAAAAAGGGCGCGCAGACCCTTGGAAGGAAAGGATAAGGATGGAAAGGGCATTCATTGGCATTTAATAAAAAGTCCATACGTGGACAGTGCCAGTTTTGGCGGGGTAGGAAATAGAGGCATCTATTTGGAGATAGAGCCAAATTCAGTTTTGCATGGGAAATTTGAAATTTAGAGTTCGCCAACTCAAGTGGCGGTGGCGTGGAAGTTAGGAAAAGGCAGAGCCTTAATTGCATTGATTATTCTTGGTCCTCGCGACCAGTTCACCTTGGAAAGTGTATGAGGGAATTTGATTTTTCATTGTTTCGATTTGGCTTTTGCAAAGTTGCTCTGCATTTGGTTTTTCTGGCCTGGTTCAGTCGAACCAGCTCTTGGAATTTGACACTGTGCTTGGAGATTTTTAAGGCTGTTGCTAAGCCTGAAGAAGAAAGGAGTCTGGGAAGTTTGTGTTGTCGCTGTGGAAGGAAATAACGCGGCAAACGGATCTTTCTTCGAGTTTTGGAAAAGAGATTTCAGGCATGTTAAGCCCTTCTCTTTAAAAATTCTTTGCTTTGATTAAGTGTCTCATTAAAACAACCCTGCTCTTGGGTTTTGATTCTGTGACTGTTGTCGAGTCGATTCGAATTGGGTTTCATCGATTCTTGCTTCTTTTTGTTTGGAAAATGATATGATGAATCGTTTCTGGTTGCTCGGTTTTGATTTGTTTTTGCTCGAATCAAGTTGGAAATGAATTACTGTATCGGTTGTGACAGTATGGTGGTTGGATATAGATATTCCCTTCTCTGTTCGTGTTGTGTGGAAATTGGAACAGGTTGTGTAATCGTTCCTTCTGTTGTGTCTGGAACTACCTTTGCATGTAAATGGAGGTTGAATATGGTTGGGTTGTGTTGCCATGATTTGGGTTCGTCGACCCTTGCTAGTTTCTTTTCTTTTGAAATGATAGGAAAATCATTTCTCTGTGCTGTGTTTAACTGTCTTTGTATCTTCTTGCATGGAATACCTCCATGTTGTGTTGGTTGTTGACGTTAGACGGAGTTTCGAACTGGTTTTCTTGCAAAAAAAAATGATGATAAGGAACTGTACAGGTAGTGTTGGTCATCTTATTGTTGTATGATTGTCTTTTGTCACATGAACTTTGGTGATAAGATGGTGAAAGTTGTGTGTGCGACTTGATGTCGTTTTGTACTGAAGTTTTCTTGCTGAAAGAAATAGAACTTTTCTCTTCCTTCTGCTGTTTCGGGATTATAAGGAAATGGCATTTGTATTTTAAAAGAATGGGCATTGGAATTTTATATGAGTGCTCGTGAAAGTTAGAAAAGAAATAGTTTCTCCTTCTGAACTTATAGTATAATATATTGTTTTCTTGCTGAAGAAGGTATGATGAATTGTTGTGTTTAAATGATGATCGCTCAATCCTCTAGTTCGGACTGTTTTGTGAATGCGTACTTGACTTTAAATTGTTGTGCGAAAGAAGTGATGCATGGGAACTCTGTCTTGTTGTTGGGTTTGTCTTAACTGTATCTGACTTACGCATTTAGCTCCCTATACGGGTTTACTTCAAAAAGAGGTATTGATAACTGAATATTGCATTCAAGTTCTGCATATTATTTTGAACTCAACCAAAAAGGGGGATTCGGGCAGAATGCTTGTTGGCAGTGAGCACGATTTGGATGTTTTATTTCTTTCTGAGCAAATGATTGTTCTTATTGATATCATGGAAATCAGTTCTTCCTCCTCTGCTATTGATTTCGAAAGAGATAGTAATTAAGTTATTTGAACCTTATAAGATCGGATTGTTGGAAGTGACAGCGGTAGTTAAATTATTTTTCTAAGTGTTGTACCTTCTGTGCAAATGAAATTTTTTTAAAATATTTCGTGTGGTCTTCCGATCTTGGTACTTTGCATTTTGGGAGAATTGAAATTAGCTTGAACAATTCTTGATGAGTCCAAAGAAGATGGTTGTTTTCTTAGTGAAGGTTAAGGGCAGGAAATGTTCTCTGTTGGCTGTTGAACTTTGGAGATAGCATTAGGGGCTTACTGTGCTTTATGATGGGATTTGCTGTAGGCAACAACAATGAATAATATGCTGTTTTGAACGGGATACGTTCATAGGATTAGGAAATCATGAAATTAATTGACTGTATGATTGTAATACTGTTTATCTGTTTAGCATACAGTGAAAGAAATATGGTTTCTTTTAGTATGGTAAAAATATGGTTTGCATCCTTGTACTGTTTGATCTTGGATGAACATAATGATGTACTAACCTGTATCGGATTTTTATATGAGTCTGATTCAAATGAAGTATGGATATGGATGATGAATTCTTCCCTGTTTTCATTAAAGCGGATTATAAATGAAATTACTCTTACTGCTGGAAAGTGAATTCCGAATGGATTTTGTAAGTTTCACTCTGAACTGTTATCTTGATTTGTCTTTCGTTTGGATTCCACTGTTAGGACAGTCATGTGGAAAGAAATAGAGATATGAATGAATGACTTGGGAAAAATAATCTTTTCTACTTTCATTCAGTTGGAAATCTGTAATTCGTGAATAATGAATTTTATAGTGCTTAGATGGGAGCAACTATATGCATTGATGTTCACTTTCTTGTCTGTACTTGATTACTTGGATTCTAATATGATGTATGAACTGAAAGGAAAGTAATGGATTTACATTTCAGTTAGTTTCATCCTTTGCATTCATTGTTATTGAAAGGCGTGGAAAGGATAACAGTGTGTTATATCTGCTGTAAGCTACTTGTATTCCTAACTTTTCAAATATTGTGAATTGATACTTGTAACGATTATGTGGAAACGGGACAGCAGTTCCTTGGCTGATTGTGATGATATTTTGATAGTTCAGTTGTTTTGCTGATCTTTCTTTTGTGCCTATTTCGTGATTGATGTTTAACTGTCGTTTCATAAAAGCAGGGTTCTTTTATTGAGACAGTTAGTTGAAGCACCTTATTTTAAGGATAAGTGCTTAATATGCTCAGTTCATTGAACTGACCCGTGCAATTCATTTTGCAGATGGAATTTGATTAGAATGAAGACTTGGCTGTTTTCTGATGCTTCTTGATTTGTTGATGATGTATTGTAATTGTCGCTTTTATTCCTCTTCGAGGAATTGTGAAAAGAAGAAAGTATATTCTTCTATCTATGAGTTGTATGGATGATTTATGTAAACCATGCCCAATCAGCTGGATTGGCAAATGTACGGATTATGACATGAAATATTGAATACAATTACATGTGTGATATTTTAATGTTTATATCAGTTTGAATTGTTGTCTAAATTGGAAATATAATGTTATTTCTTGATTGGATTTGTTTAATTGTCCTTGGATGGATGTTAAATGGAAACTGATATCTATTCTTACCTAAATGCAACTTTTAAGTTGAAAATGCAATTAATTCATACTTGGGTAAAGATGAATTTTTAATTGACATTAAAAGGATTAGGAAGAATATGATTCCATAATTGGAAGGTATTCAGGATTAGCTTAGGAGCTAAGGAATACCAATTAAACTTTGGAGTAATCGAACTTCGCTTTCGAGCTCCATTAATGATCTCGTGTGTTAAATTCAGAATAAAGGATATAGGATAAGTATATCCATAACTAATGGACCTTAACCATATAACGTTAAGGAGAACAAATGAATACATTTCTTGGGAATTAGACCTCGTTTAAATGACGTCTAATAAGTTAGAATTCTGAATTTAGTTGCAGTTGGAAAATCTTGGCTAAGTTTAATAGGTTAAACTTATCACGTCCGTCGGTACGGACTGCTTAATCCAATGATTAAGAAGTGAACCAAGTAGGGAAATGTAGCCCTTCGATACGAAGGAGAAGATGCATAGCAAGCTAATGGACGGTTTAGTCCCTCTTAGCTATATACAACTGCAACGGAAACGAGGATCAAGGGATCAACACGAATGCTGAAAGTTGATTTTAATTATTAATTCGTGGCTAAGTCACTTGAGCAGGATGTGTATTCTCGATGGGTGGATTCTGCAGGACATTGGCATACGCCAGCTACAGCAAGGTGTCTCCATGAAGACGGGGTCTTCATGACGACACAATGTTGCGGTGACATATATAATGCCCCTCCCGAATCAAAACATCTAGAATACATAGGTTGAATGTGTAACTCTTAGCGGGGGATAGGATATGATCTGATATACGGAGTGACTCCGGAATACTAAGGATAACTAGACACACGGAGTCGTGGGGTAACGACACCGTATGTCTGCGTATCTTTAGTTACCAGGAGTGCCTTCTTATATTCGTTCATATTACTAGTTGGAAAACTGGAAGTTTAAAACTGACCTTAAACGAAGAGGACTGGTAGGAACCAGGAAAGACCATTCTAGATAACAGGTGAAGTGAAGTGAAGGACGTATTCCGTTGATGTGTATAACATCCAGGAATATGATCATGCAAAGCATGTGAAAATCTTTGGCCAAAGTATCGCAATTGTTGGTTGCGTTGTCCTTATCACTTAATTTAAGATGCAGGATGTCAGATGAATATCAGTAACAGATATTCAGATAGGCTTCTTAAATGGATCACTTCGATAACCGGAAACGGTTATAAGAACTGGTATATATATTATACTATGCATAAACGGACATGAAGGATCGGTTGTTGCCGAGTCATGAAATGAAGGATCGTTGAAACTCCGAGCCATGAAAATGGAAGATCGGCGGTTCCTCGAGTCATTTACAACAGCATATAGAATCTGTTATAAGATTGAATGGCATTGAATGTGTGTTCCATATTGTAAATATGCGAACAGGGAACATTCGTTTTAAAAAGAAATTGTGTGATCCAAACTGTGTTGTTTGGGCAGAGAACAATTATTAAAACTTGAACGTGTGTTTGAATTTTATAATTCATAACAGAGAGAACGTTATCAAAAAAAAAAAAAAAAATCCCTTGTTCTCGGTATTTTAAAATGGGGACCCACAACATGCATGACTTATGCAAGGACTCCACAGAATTGCACGAACTATGCAACAAACCAAACAATTGCTCAATAGGATTGTGCACTATACTAACATTGTGTACTAGGCTTGCACTAATGCAACACAAGACTCCATGGCCCGCCAACAACATAAAATGTAAAAAGAATGCAAACAATTGACTCAACCTATCCAAACATACAATTGGTTGATAAAGGATTACTTGTGATCCCAAATGCTCCTGCATCAACATGGTTCCTCGATCTTTGGTCCTTAGCTTATATCCATGTATTGGTCCTAATTATATTCCCAAAAGTTATTTCTTAGTTAAAAAAATTAATATTGTGCTTTGGGTTAAAATATGAATAATAGTGTCGAAAATTTGTATGTTCCTTTAGTGTGCTTCCACATTTTACATCCACGTATCCAACTGGGAATTCGCAACTACAACAATATAAATTAATGTCTTCTCTTGCCTAGAATTAGGATAAGACATTGTTCAATATTTTTCATCAAACATTATTTAGCATCTGCAAAATATTCTACATTTTTTTGGCATACGTAAAAGGGCATTTTGTAAAATTTTGTTTCTAAAAATTCAATGTGCCTCTCCTAGATGTGGGATTAGATTTGCTTACCTTTTATTAAGCCTTTCTTAGAAACGCTTCGCTGCAATAATTGAAGATATGTAGAAAAGTTTTTTGGTGGTTGCATGTGTGAGATTGATATTTAAATCACCATGCTCTAACCTATCCAAGTTTTATATGCCTAAACTTTAATGTTACTATGTACATGTCGTTGGAGCCACTAGCAAGAAGATAAAATGTCTTGTTTTCACCTTTCAAACCATAATAAAGGTTGATTTGATTGCATAGTGTGTAATGTAATTACTTGTATAAATCTGATTATTAGCAGCAATATAACACCAATGAACACAATATTTCAGATAAATGATCTCAATGTGCAAGTAGAATAGCTTAGCCACTTCAAGGGGGCAACCTCCAAACTAGACAATAAGACTCAAATGTTGAATATGATGATCAACTACTACCTACTAACCCCTATATATACTATTCTTATGTTATGGCCAACACCAAGGCCAACCCACTAATGAAAATATAACATGTATGAAAGAGATACATAATGATAAGAAGTTATGATAACCACAAGTCGGCTATATACATCCAATATAAGATATATGATAAAGGGCATAGCAAGCCCCTCCCCTTCGAAGCAACATTGTCCCCAATGTTGAGAAGATTTGGATGTTGTTGCAAGAAATTTGCATCCTCCCAAGTTGCATCTTCATTGTCTAGATTTTTCCACTTGATCAAATACTCAATGATGACCCTTTTCCTCAATCGCTTAGTGCATGTTTGAAGGATGCATTTGGTTCCAAGATGATTTTGCCCTCTTCATCAAGCTTAGGTAACACTGTCTGGGTTGATATTGTATGTCCAATTACCTTCTTTAGGCAAGATACATGGAAGACCAAATCAATTCGAGTAGCTGAGGAAGTTCCAGTTTGTATGCTACATTTCCAATCTTCTGTAACACTTGATAAGGGCCATAATACTTAGGTGAAAGCTTGTTATCATTTTTCTATTGTTTTAAGGACATTTGCTTATATGGTTGTAAATGCACAAAAACCCAATCATCGACTTCAAAATTTCTTTCACTGCGATGTTGGTCTACCTTTGCTTCATGCGGTTTTGTGCCATGGCCAAATTCTCCCTAAGACTAGAAAGTACCTCTTGTTGATGTTGAATATGTTCTTCAACTGCTTGAACCCTTGGTTGGACTCTCAAAGATGAGGTGATAGATGGTGGATGGTACCCATATAATGCCAAAAAAGGAGACATTTTAGATGAAGTATGAAAGGAGGTGTTATACCACCATTTTGTCAGTGGTAACCATTGGACACATCTCGCTTTCTTATCTGATGTAAAACAATGAAGATATCCCTCCAAGCACTTTTTTACCACCTCTATTTGCCCATCAGATTGGGGATGATAAGAGGAACTACGAGCTAGTTGTGTGCCCAAGGATGAGAACAAGTCAGTCCAAAAATTACTAGTAAAGATAGGGTCTCGATCACTTACTATAATCTTTGGTGTCCCATGTAGCTTTTGAATTGTATCCCTGAAGGTCGTTCTACTGTACTACAACAAATGGATGTGATAAAGCACAAAAATGGGTATATTTTGTGAGTCTGTCCACCACCACCATGATTACATTTTTACCTTCTAATTTAGGCAATCCTATGATGAAGTCCATGGACACCTCTTCCCACCTCTGCTAGGAATAGATAGAGGTTGTAAAAGACCTAGGGGACTTAATTGTTTCACCCTTATTTTGCTAACAAACCATGCATTCTGCCACAAACTTTTGGACATCCCCTTTTAGCCCTTCCTAGAAAAAATCATGCTTGATTCAATGATAAGTCTTTAAGAAGCTAGAATGACCCCCTACTGGAGAAGCATGGAGCTCAGATAGAACCCTATTTTTAAGGATTGAATTCTTACATAGATATAATCTATCTTTATACCATAAAACATATCCTTTCCATAAAAATTTTTTTGACATGCTTGGATCTTGTTGGAGATTTTGAATGAGATTTTGTGTACTTGGGTCATTTTTCCATTTAGACCTTGCATCCTCTATCCAATCCTCATGTAATATAGATATGGCACACAACAATGCCTCGGTAGATTCATCCTTCCAGATAAAGCATCAACAACTACATTCTCTTTCCCTTTCTTGTATATTATCTCAAAATCATACCCCAACATTTTTTAGACCCATTTATGTTGTTCTTCTAATGATAAACGTTGCTCTAAGAAGTATTTCAAACTATCATGATCTGTCTTTACTTTGAAATGTCTTCCCATTAGATATGGTCTCCATTGCTTCACTGCATGAAGTATTGCTAACATTTCTTTCTCATAAACTGGTTTAGAGATATTCTTACCTTTGAATTGGCGGCTCTCGAAGGCAATGGGTCACCCTTCTTGCATGAGTATTGCCCCCATACCATACCCTGAAGCATCACATTCAACAATGAATGTTTTTGAAAAATTTGGGGTGGCTAGAACTGGAGTGGTGCACATGGCCTCCTTCAACTTCTCAAAGGCCATAGTAGCTTGCTCATTCTAATGGAAAGAGTCCTTCTTCAATAAAGTTGTGAGTGGTGCTTGCGATGCTACCATAATTCCTTACAAATCTATGATAATAACCTGTAAGCCCCAAAAATCCTCAGAGATTTTTTAGGGTTTTGGGAACCTTCCATTCAAGCATGGCTTTTATCTTGTTAGGATCCACTTTAACACCTTCATAAGAGACAATATGACCTAGATATTCAACCTCCTTGACACCAAAAGAACACTTAGAAGGCTTTGCATAAAGTTGATGTTGTTCAAGAGTTTCCAACACCTTATTTACATGATGCAAGTGTTCCTCCCATGTTTTATTATAGATTAATATATCATCAAAGAACACTAAAACAAATTTTTGAAGAAATGGCTTAAAGATGGAATTCATCAAGCTTTGAAATGTAGAGGGTGCATTTGTTAGTCCAAAAGGCATTAACAAGAACTCATAGTGTCCTTCATGTGTCGTAAAGGTTTTTTATGAATATCTTCATCCCCGATTCTAGTCCGATGATATACGTAATGAAGATCAAGTTTTGTAAAGTAAACAACACCATGTAACTCATCTAGTAAATCATCAATTACAAGAATAGGAAACTTATATTTAACTATGTACTTATTGAGTTACCTGTAATCTGGACACATTCGCCAATTTTCATCTTTTTCCGTACCATCACTACAGGAGAAGAGTAAGCACTCGACTATGACGAATAATTCCCGCTTCTAACAACTCTTGAACTATCTTCTCAATCTCACTCTTTTGCATATAGGGGTACCTATAAGCTCTGATGTTGGGTGGTTGACTCCCGTACTAGATGGATGGCATGGTCATGGTCTCTTTTTAGAGGCAAACCCTTGGGCATTTCTCCAAACACCACTGAGTGCTCATCTATAATGTTTGCATATACTGCTGGTATAAATGTATTGGAATGACGTGCTTCCAATGAAAATAGTTGTGCCACAAACCCTTCTGCACATTTTCTAAGTAATTTTTGCATCTGATGAGAACTTACCATCTGTGGGGACTTTGCTCTTAGTCCTTTTAGTTTAAAAGTCCTCCTTCGACTTTGAAATTGCATGAACAACTCTTGGAAATTCATTTCAATGGTTCCCAAGGTGGTAAGCCACCGAACTCCTAACACAATGTTTGCTCCTCCCATGGAAATGACATACATATTGCTAGTTAGCAAGTAATCTCCCATCGTGAGATTAATCTTATGGCGTTTTCTGAACAACTAACAGCTTTTCCCATCGCGATCATGACTTGACATTCGGAGTTGGATAAACAAAGCGGTTCAAGCATACCGCCAACTTATAATTGATGAAATTGTGAGCACTTCTCGAATCAATCAACACATTACCCTCTATTTTTTAAGAATCCAACTACTTTGAGAGTTTGGAGAGTGCTAATACTGGAAATTGCATGGCATGATGTTGTTGGTCAGGGATCTCCTAATTCCTCCTTTGGCTCTACCTCTCTGTCTTCTTCATTTTCTTCTTCTTCAGTAGGTCCCTCAATGTAGAACAACTTCTTTTCAGCACACTTATGTCCTGGTCCAAATTTGTTGTCACAATTAAAACATAACCCTTTAGCTCTCTTTTCTTCAATTTGTTGATGTAACGTCTTGATTTTTAGAAGCTACTCTGATAACCTCTTTTCGTAATGTTGTAATTGTGGAAATGAGGATTATTATGTTAAGATATATCTTTTAATCTTAAAAAGAATGTGTTACTGATCTGAACCCTTGCTTACTGTAACTTGTTTACTTGGGACGGAGGTCATTATAACTTGTGTTTCGCAAGTATGAAACTGCAAACTTGCTTTTGTATTTGATGAACTCATATTTTTGTTGACAACACACCTTGAATCAATTTCATTGATCCAAGGTATGCTTCGGCCTTCCTTGTGGTCGCTTTGTCGATTTAATTCTAATTAGAACGAAATCTGGAACCAAGCTGGAGATTGTCGTAAATTTTAAAGAACCTGGTTACATGTATAATTACTCGACACCATGCGCCAATGGAAAGATTCGATTTCTGAACTACATACAAATTGTAACATTGGAAAGCGTAAGGCAGTAAGAGTTTTGATGCAAGTGAGCCAGGTATATGTCAAGCATTGGACGGAACGTCTTGCATTATGCTAGTTATGAACGTAAGATGGTAAAACTTACTAAGAACCTATTAATTAAGATACTATGGGGTTAAGTTCTAACCTATGACCTAATAACTATCCTAGAAGGATTTTATAAATTAAAGGGGATGTAAATTTTCACAAATCCTAATGATTTGCGACCTAGGTGAATACCTAGCTATGGATAATGTAACCTAAACTAATGTTAGCCCTAAAAGGGGACCTATGGATACATGCCGATGAAAGGATAAGAAGGGAAGGTTTTAAATTTAATGAAGGACATTAAATGATGTCCTTGAAGTTTTAAACACCAAAATTGGCGGGAGCAGAGAAGATAGAGGCTCCTAATTAACCATGCTACTAAATTTGAATTACAAGCAAAAATTTTGAGGAAAAGGCCGCCAAACCTGAGTCGGTGGTGGCGTGGAGAAAGAGGAAAAAGAAATGCATTCAATGCATTTATTGACCTTGGTTTTGACACCCGCCCGCCTTGGAAAGAGAAAGAGGAAATTTTGTGGGTTATTGTTGTTCATTCAGGTTTTGAGTTTTTGCTCTACATTTCTTTTGTGGTTCTTTCGAACCTGCAAATTATTTTGGTCATTGTTCTTGTTATTTTGATTACCCACGGTTGTTTTTGAGCCTGTGGAAGTAAGGAGATCGTTGGGGAAACCTTGTTGTTGTCGCCGTGGAAAAGAATAACTCCTGAGGGCGCGGACGCGGTTTTCTTCAAGCAACAAGAAGTTTTACAGGCATGTTAGGCTCTTTTCTTTAAACCGTTTTGCTCTTTGTTAAGCATCTTCATTAAAAGAACTCTGCTCTTATATTGGGTGTTTTTGTAAAATAAAAATGTTGATATGGTTTGCTGTGATTTCTGGGTTGAGTTTTCTTTTGAGATAAATACGACTTGGGTATTTTCTTAATGCATACTAGAGAAAACTGGTATTTTTTTTTACTAAAATGGTAAATGAAACAAAACCCATCTCTTTTGTTTGAATTTTTAAATGTAATGGGTATTCAGTTTATCGCCCATTATGGGTTTGATTTGATGGAAGTAGCAGTGATGTGTAAATTGTTTTCTAAGTTCTGTGTGTGCAAATGGTTTTGAAAAACCGTGAGAATGCTTAGATAGGACTGGTTGTGTGAACTACTTCTCTTATCATTTTAAAGTGTATGGGATGCAAATCCTTTAGAGGCATCGGAATTAATGTATCACCCTTACTCTTGCCTGATGTAAAATGATACAATGTCTCCTTATTTGGTTTGAAAGCCATGAATGATTGTTGGGAAATAATTTATTTAAACCTGAGAAAGAGTAACTTGGTTATTTGATGGATGGAATAGAGCGTATCGTTTTATTTCTTCCTTGAATTCAATGATATATATATATATATATATATATATATATATATATACGAACTGCATATTTGAACTTCTTCATTGTGTTCGATTGGAACTGAACTTGAGTAGATTCTTGTTCTTGTGGTTAAAAAAAAAATGGTTTCTTTACTTATTACAGTGAAATTATGGTCATATAGCTTGCTGTACATTCTTGCTTGTTTCAAACCTAGCTGGAGATGTCTGTTTTTGGTGAATAATCATTGAAAACGATTTTAATTGAAAGATTCAGTTGTTATTGATATTTGCGGGTCAGATGCAAAATGAATTCAGGAATACTTCCTTGAATGATAGTTAGTAAATTATGATTACTGTAATAGTCTGGTATAGGGAAATTACCCTATTGGAAACAGGTCTGTACTAAATAGTTGATACTCGGCCAAGCAATGAGAAGAGGTAATATGAATCTTCTTCCTTTCATTCGATTATTGACTTTAATTGTTCTCTCTTCTTGACTGTTACTGTTGATTGTTATCTCTTCTTGTTCTATCGTCCAGTTCGGTCGTAATGAAAAGAAAGAGATTATTGAGTGGGTAATCGGAAGTACTAATTATTTTCTCCTCTTATCTAGTTGAAATTATGTTATCTGAAATTGAATAAATTTCCCGTTGCCTTTGGCGTAAATGACTGCATTTATCTATTGTTTTTCTTCCTTTCTGAATTGAAAGATGTACTATGTTGTTGTTGAATTCTGGGAAATAACACCGGTGTTGTCACGGTGTATGTCTACCTTTCTCTTCTGCATTTGATTTGGTTGAAATTAAATGTGTAGTATAAAAGGGAAGGAGTTCTATTTAAATTTTAATTAAATTCTCTTCTTTGAAATTCCATCTATAATGAGGGAAGAGAATTGATAGTAATTGCATTAGAACAACTATATGTATATGTATATCAGTTCTTACAGATGCTTTTAATCTAGAACTATTTAGAGAAAATACTCTTGGTAGTAATTGTCTAAATCTGAAATGAACTCCTTGCGTTATTGGAAGAAAACAGTAAGGAAACGTGAATAAAGTGTTGCGTGTTTACAGTAATTATTTGGGAAAGGTTGTTAGTAAATATTTTGTCTGATTGTGATGATAATTATTGGGATTTGGTTGTTAAATTATTCATCTTTATCGGTAATTAATGCGTAGATGATGTCCATCTCAAATTCAAAAACGTTTCATAAAAGCAGAGTTCTTTTATTGAGACAGTTAATCAAGAGCACCTCATTTTAATGATAAGTGCTTAATATGCTCAGTTCGATGAACTGACCCGTGCAAGTAAATTTTGTAGATGGATTCCGTGAGTAAAAATGAAGACATGTTGTTTTATGATGCTTCTTCTGATTAACTAAGGGATGGATCTTTTCTGAGATTTTATTATTCTTCTCTGGGGAAATGGAAAAAGAAAAAGTTGTATTCTTCTTTCTTTTCGAGTTGATAATGTTGTTTGGCATGAATGAAGTCCGGTCGTGTGGACTTGTAAAAATGTATGAATTTTAATCTTGAGAATGGAGTAAAAGGAGATGGTGTGTCATTTTAATGGTTGTACTACCTTGGGACTGTTTGAATATGATTGAGAATATAATTTTATTTGTTGAATTTGGACTTATTCAAATGATGGTTGTTAGATTTTAAAGGGGCATAATGTTTATTCTTTACTTGAATAAATCTTTTAAGTTGAAACATGTAACTAGTTAATACTTCAGTCAAATATGGATTTCAAATTGACACTAGTAAAAGAGAAAAATAAATATGAACTCTTAAATGAATAATATTCGAATTAGTATATAAACTAACGAATATTAATAAATGGACAATTGAATCCTGTATTCTGATTTCGTAATATTCTTGGGATGTTTTGGTCAAAAGGATATCCGGTATGAGGAGTCATATCTCCTCATAACAACCTTAACTGAAGTAAGGTTATAGTGATTAAATGAATACATTCAATTGGGGTTAGGCCTCATTCAAATGACGTCTAAAGAAATGGAATTTTGAATTTGAATTCATTTGCGAATAAATACTTGGTTAAGCTTAGTAAGTTGATCTTGCTACGCTACACTGTAGTGGACTATGAGTCCGAAGCTTAAATTAAAGAACTAAAATGAAAATATGCAATCTTTCGGTAAGGAAGGGTGAATGTATATAAAGCTATGAGACAATTCAAGTCTTTTCTAGCTGTGCAACTATAACGAACCGTGAGGTTAGAGGATCAAAGATGGTTGCTTTGAAACTCATTCTTAATAGAGTCAAAGTTAAGAATCTAATCACACTTTTAGCTGGATGTGTAACCCTTGATGGGAGGATTCCGTAGGATGTTGGCACACACCAGCTGCAATATGGTGCCCTCATGAAGGCGGGGCCTTCATGACGACACAATGTTGCAACTGCTTTTTACAACGCCCTTTCGAATCGAATCATCAAAGTTTACATAAGCTTGGACCAAGTTAGGAATGTGACCTTGTATATGGAGCGACTCAGGAAGACTGAAGGTAACTAGACAGACACAGTCGACTAGGGTCGACAAAGTATGTCTGCGTACCTTTAGTCACCACGAGTGCCTCCCTATACTCTTTCATATTGCTATCTTGGGTTAAAGATTAACCTTGGACGAGAGGACTGACAGAGATCAGAAAAGACCATTCTAGATAACAGACAAAGTGAGGTGAAGGACGTATTCCATTGATGTGTATAACGTCTAGGAATATGATCATGCTAAGCATGTGAAAATCTTTGGCCAAAGTATCGCAAGTTGTTGGTTGCATTGTCCTAATCACCTGGTTTAAGAAGTAGGATTTCAGATGAATATCGGTAATAGATATTCAAATAGGCCTCTTAAATAGAACACTTCAATAACCGAAAAATCGGTAAGGAGAACCAAGTATACTTAGTATACAATGCATGAATTGACATGAAGGATCGGTAAGTAGCCGAGTCATGAGATGAGAGATCGTTGAAACTCCGAGCCATGAAATAGGAGATCGGTAGTTCTTCGAGTCATTACAGCAGAAAATGGTATCTGTTATATGATTGAATGGCATTGAATGTGTGTTCCATATTATAAATATGCGAACAGAGAACATTGGTTTTAAAAGTATTGTGTGTTCTAAATTACATTATTTGAACAGAGAACAATTATTAAAACTTGGTCGTGTGTTCTGAATTACCTAAATTAGAACAAAGAGCATTATAAAAAAAAAAACTCCCTTGTTCTGATGTCTTAAAATGGGAATGTTACAGTTGAGGTGTCAATCTAACTGGCCGAGGGAATGATGGTGGAAGGGTGCTACGATCTCTGATATTACTTGGCGCTTTGTTTCCTACTAGAAATAATTTTTTCCTCTGCCCTACGTGTCATGATCATAGAGTCTAAACCTTATGAGGATTAAACATACGCACCTCAGTCTCAATTTTTTATTTAAGACCCCCAAGAAATAAGTCATTCAAATTCTCTTCAGCAATATTTTCCACCCGTAAGGAATGGTTTTGGAATTGATGGATGTAATCTTTGATTGTTCCTATTTTTCTGAGTTTTGCTAATTGACTGAAATAATTTTATGACACACTAGAACTATAGTGCAATTGTAACTCTTCGGTGAAGACTATCCATGTAACATTGAGGCCACTCTTTTTCCTTTGAGCACATAACCATCGATACCAAATGAATTGGTCAGGTTCAAGATACAACGATGCGATGGTAACCTTTTGTCCCAATGGACTCTGATGAAGATCAAAAAAATTGTCCATCTGGTTAATCCATCTGAGTGGATCCTTTCCATAAAACTTACGCATTTCCACTTTTGGAATCATGTTACGGGCTTGCAGAGTGTTTGTATTTGGATTGGTCATGTTTGCAGATCCACCCTGGCTAGTTTGTCTATTACTTTGACCTAAAGATCCACCCTGGTTAATATGAGTATGATTGAGTTGTGGCTAATTAGGAAGGATATGATGACCCATGATATTGTAACTAAATTGGTGAATGAAATCCTCCAATTGTTGTCCAATCTTTTCTACATCTTCTTTGTTGGCCACTCTACCCTCAAGGTTTCGCAACTCTAACTCAAGATAGTTGACCTTATGGTCAGTTGAAGTAAACCCTAACCTTGAGGACTCTGTAGATACCCCTTCTGACTCTAACTCCTCAACTATTATCTCATCCTTATCAGGGGTTTTACCCAGAGTGATGGGATTCTTTTTGCCTCTTGTCGAAGGCCCAGCCATGATGCCCCAAAATGGTAAGATTTAAGGATCAAGGTCAAAATTTAGGGTTTGGGATTTCAATAGGAATTCGGCCAAATTTTATAAAACTCAAAGAACGAACTCAAACTAATTTTTAATCTTCTTTCTGGAAATGTAAATAACTTTGAAAAATTCCACAAATTGCACCCTAGGTAGCCAAATTATGAAAAAACATAAAACTGCTATAAATTTTGCAAAACAAGTCAAAAATTCTTAAAATTTGGAGGGAATCTTACTTGACTAATTTCGCCACACCACAAAAAAATTTGCAGAAAAATTCGCTACCAATTTTGAGATATGGACGAACCTTCACAATTAGGGTTTGACGTAGTGTTAGTCAAGTTCAAGCTCTGATACCACTTGTAATGTAATTACTTGTATAAATCTGATTATTAGCAACAATATAACACCAATTAACACAATATTTCAGATAAATGATCTCAATGTGCAAGTAGAATAGCTTAGCCACTTCGAGGGGGTAACCTCCAAACCAGACAAATAAGACTCGAATGTTGAATATGATGATCAACTACTACCTACTAACCCCTATATATATTATTCTTATGCTATGGCCAACACCAAGGCCGACCCACTAATGAAAATATAACATATATGAAAGAGATACATAATGATAAGAAGTTATGATAGCCACAAGTCAGCGATATACATCCAATATAAGATATATGATTAAGGGCGTAGCATAGTGAAGATTGGAATCTTTTGTCATGATATAATAATATAGCTCTATTTCATTTTGAAATGTAATCTCTTGTTTATTCTAACCTTGGTGTTTTTGGTTTAAAATGTGATTAATGGTGCCTAGTTTTTATGTGCCTTCAATGTACTTCCACATTTTACATGTTTTGCGAGGAATTCGCAAATACAACCAATGTATGTCTTTTATTCACTAGAACTAGGATATTCCATGACAAGACATCCCATTCAATAATTTCATCACAACACTTTTGCAATATCCACTAACATTATGCACTTGTCATAACATGCATACAAGGGTATTTTGTAAAAGTTTTCTTCAAGAAAACTGAAATTTTATGTTCTTATTGATGTGGAACTAGATTTTCTTACCGTCCTCGAGGGTTCTTTTAGAAGTGTAGGTTTACAATAGTTCAAGACAAGTAGAGGAGTATATTGTGGGGTGTGCATGTGAGATTGTGATTTAAATTGGTGGTGAATAACAATGGAAATGACTTTTTATAATTAGAATTGAATCTCGAGTAATGGATATTGATTTTCAATTTACTTCTACAAAAATGTCAATGAAGCATTGTCACCATTCGGTATGATTTTATCTTCTTTGACCATGAACTATTATACATTTTAAAGAGAAATGTGAAGTGCACAACCATCATATATATATGTCCCCTCTCTCTCCTAGGCCCAACACCCACTCCCCACCCCCACACACATACATATACAAGGACACATGTATGTATGTGTATACTATATGTGTGTGGATATATATATATATATATATATATATATTATTGAGTTTGAATTTTACACGAGGAAATCACACTTTTTGTGATATGATGGTACTCTAATGCCCACACTTTTCGTACATTGACACAACTACATTCCAAAAATTGTGTACAATTGATACATGTATTTATTTCACATATATTTTTATATTTATGATTGAATTGTTCAAATTCAACAATTACAATTCCGTCAAATTTTGTGATAGCGATTTACATAAAAGACACAGTACTTAACACTAATTCTACTCGAGCAACATCTTATTCATTTGTGCAAGGTATTTCCCCAACATAGGAGCTCCCCATTTGGTTCCTGCTCAATTACTTCTAGTAGTACCTTTGGCCACCTACTTAGATATCTTTTACACAATTACTAAATGATTGTTAAGAAAAACATGATTTGTTTTATTTAGTACATTTGTATTGAATGCACAGCATTGTTTTCACGCACAATAAATAAGTGTTTTTGTGACTAATAAAAATTCTTAAGAGGTTAATGTGGCAAATGGATGTGGACAATTGGCAATGTGTGTCAATTGTGACAATAAGCAATTGTTTTCACAAATAAGTTCCATTTAAGATGGCGTGGGTTATGATGATACACATATAACAAGGCTTTCCGTTATAAAAATAAATATAAATAATATTGAAAATATAAATGGCAGGGTTTAACAATTGTTGCTGTCTCTAGAGTTTAATATTTGTTGCTATCTCCAAAGTGCCTTTTCTTTTCAATCGTATGCTAGAATGCAAAGGAGTTTAAGAAAGTTGAGTTGATGTAAACAGAATGACATGTTCACAGAAATAGTGAAGAAACATATCAGGTGTTTTATGCTTGCTGTATTTTGATAAATATTTAAGCTAATCAATACTCAGATATATATATATTTTTAAGACTGTGAATGTTGATTTGCTGCAATTCCTATCTCATTTTTGCATGACGTTTCTGTGGTTGGTTCTTTTTGGCATGACTCAGAATTACAACTATTATAGTTAAGAAACACAGGCTTGAATTCTAATATTGTTGAATATGTATACCTGCAAAATATTAAGAAATAGCTCTGAACAATCTTGGCACAATGTTTGTGTTATTAATTCTCTTCATTAAGAGGATACGGAGAAAACTATAAGAAATGTCTGATTAATTTTGTTTTTACTTGTTCGCGCGGTTTTGGCAAAGAAAAAAAAGTATCTACATTCTATCTACATTCTCATCTATTGATAGACCTCATTTTACAGTTTGCACCTTAAAAAATTTTTGATTAATTTTACAAACACGCCACTGTTGTTAAACTTGAACAATTAAACACCCCCATTCAAAAGTTTAACAGATTCGTGCTTGTTAATATCCCAAGTTGCAACACTAAAATTTGGCATACTCTAATACCTCTATGATCTCTTTGGTATTTCCGATGAAATATGAAAAGAAATTTGTCCCATAAAATTGGGCTCTTAAATGAGTAATTTGCCTTGGAAATCTTCATAATTATGAAATTATCCTCCAAACAAGTTATCAAGACACATCAACAATTTCCAAAACAAAGAATGAAACAGACGGTCACATTCTCTGCCTAATTGAAAGCCAAAATATATTTCCATTAATATAAGATTATCCTGGTCTGATAGTTTACAAACCTGGTTAAATATTGTTTCTTATACTTTGAAACTATTAATCCTCTATATTAAGATAAGAGTTGTAATAAGTGCACCTCTACTTCAAACACTCTTGGGCACCAACTGGGCAATAGGCAGAGTAGCGCCTTTCACCACCGTGAGATAACGTTTTCCTTGAACAAAGTGAGACATGGTCAGATGTGCCCCCACTCTCACTCTGCCTTCACTTGGCAATGGCAGAAGCCTGGTATATCCAGTCACAACACCACTCTCTGCAGGCTCAAATTCAACCTCATTATTCCCTTCATTGGGGTTGTAATAACTCTTGAAAAGATACTCTACACGGTCGCCTTCTCCTGTGTTCCCTTTCTCTGCAACACTGAACAGGGCATCTGCAATTCAACAAACACCTCCACTATCAGGCTTATCAGCAAAACCCATATATATATCTTACTAAACCCTCTCATTCCTTACCTACAAAACCCTCCTCTTTCTCTGCCAAACTGGAAAGGTAGTTTAAAAACGAGGAATACATGTGTGGGATTTGCGCTCTCCCCAAAACAAAGGAATCGCATTCGCGAATCTTCCACGCCTGATTAGAGTTGTGTATTTTGCTTGCAACGATACTCTTGATAAAGTCTTTGGTCGTTAGCTTTTCCAGCAGCAACGCCAGAGTCTGTAATAATACCAAAACCCAAGATCATGTTTACATAAAAGTATAAAAGAAAACCCCAACTTCTGTAATTAAAAATAAAAATCAGAACCTTTCTGGTGAGTGATTTGAGCGGCTCCGACCGCCCGAGGGTCTTGGGAAGCTTCAAAACGAGATTACACTGATCGTCTATGATGCATCGAGAGCTCAATGTCTGAAGATCGACTGTAATAGATGGCACCATGCTTACAATATCTTTTCCTGCTGCTTCTTTCCCTTCTCTGTTAAGGTTGTTGTTGCTGATATGACGCCCCCGGGCTGGTGTCACAAAAGCGGCAACGTCTCTCTCCCTTCGGATTCATCTTCTTCCTGTGACAAAAGCAGATTTCATAAGATTATGACGATGAATCCAAACAGATTAATGAAAACAGGGATGAAAGGACGAGTGTGGACACCTGATCATGATGTGAGGAGGGGGGAATTATTTTGACATCTCTGGAGAAGCCTGTACTGAGATTTTTTTGTTTCATTGCGAGCAGATCGATTGTATAAGTCGTTCCCGCTGGATAGCGCGAAGATATGAGCGGACCGACTGTAACATTGGCATCTCCCTTATTCTTTGCCCTCAGGATTTGAGCTGCGATTTCAGGGGCATACATAACCCACTTTGTATCATCTTTCCACCAGACACCCTTCTCAGTTGGATCCATGATTCTACACATCTCTCCCCTCGCCTGACTCTAGGCAATAAGCTCTATTAACTCTGTATTGAGGAAACACGGGTTCAGTTTGGGTCATTACTCCTAAATACTCGAGACGCGAGTCGTGACAGGCAAGTGGCATGGGTGTGCGAGCATGCTTTTACACCTCAAAGCAGAAAGTACGGCAAAGTCCAAACTATTTATTATTTACTATCAAACGCAAATCTTTTTACTGTCTACTCCGCAATCGCAGAATTCTGTGTCGGCGTTGTTAATGGCGGTCCATTCGGGCATCATTCCCATTTTTTTTTTTGGTTTATTTTGCCACGAAGAAAGAAAAAAACATTTATTTATTATAACTTAAGCAGGAAGGAAGAAAATGAACAGCCGGTTGCCACTTATAATGGAGTCTTTTGGGGGAGAATTCTTTGATTTAGCTTTTAAAGTATATAGTTAAAGTTAGTGTTTAAGGAATATTATTTACTCCTTGTGTTGTTCGGACCAGGTTTCACTTTTATATATATTAGAACCAGTATTTAAGGGTGTTTCTGTAGGAATATCTTAAATTGCCCTACGCATTGGTGTTAAGTGTTTTTTATTTCTTTTCGGAAGAACTCTTTGATGGAGCTTTCGAAGTTTGAGCATGAAGCTAAAGTTAGTGTTTAAAGAATATTATTTAGTCATTTATTATTCTTCCGAAGAATATATAGGCTTCAACATAGTAATTAGCTGGTTTTATTTGTTCAATCATAACTTGTTAAGTGTTATTTATTTTGTTTATATGATGTTTTACAAAAAGAAATATTTATTTCATTTTTACAAAAAGTTTAATCTAATTTTCTGATTTGTTGAGATATTTTAATCGTCATATTAGAATTGTATAATTAGTTTAAAAGTTATTTTTCTTGCTGACCATTCAGAAAGTAACATGTAGCAACTATTTGATTTTTCTATAATTCAAACATATAAAAAAATTCTAACAAGTTATAAATGACCTTCCCATTGAATGCAAATGACACATCATTGTACTTCAAACTCTTCCAAGGTGGACAGCCTGCTATCAACTAAGTCACAAGACATGGAAAGCAACAAGGTGAATGTTTTTACGGGTGACCTACAAACAAAATCAGATAGCTGGAGTGCAGACCTAATTCATGATGCAATATATAGCACAGCAAATGAGAAGCACTTTCAAGGCATAATTGATTTGGTTGAGACCACAAAACTAGCTCCTTTGTTACCCAAGATTTATTGCAAAAGAAGATATTGAAAACTTGATTGCCTGTTGGTTGTGGATAGTAATTAGAGACACATGCAGATAGTAAGTAGGGACACAGTCATTCGATTGAGGGTTTAATTTTGCATCTCACAACCATGACTCAGGTAATGGTTTTATAGCCACTTGGGTGTGCTGTCAGCCATGAGTGGTTGCATTGATTAGCCATCTTATGTAGTAGTTGTGGATGCATTGCTTCAAGTGAGAATATATGCATACAAGTTGTGGGTGAATATGTTGCTTAGGAGAAACTGGTCAACAGACAACAAATCATGTAGACATTGGAGGGACTATGTAAATATCCCCAGAATGGATATTTCCTTTGGTTTCAAAGCCAAATTTGGGATCTTTGACAATTCCAAGGCACATTGTTTCACACAGCATTACAAAAATATTTATAATTAAATGATGGAACCAATTTTCATCTCTCACAAAATTTTGCCTTGAAACAATCTTGGAGATAAACTTTGATACAATGTGACAATCAACACACCACGAGGTTCCGTCTACATCTTAAAAAATCAGCTTCCATTATACGTTTATGGTTTTCCATAACCTTCTATAAACCTCATATTTGACACACAGTGCAAGAAAGGCTTCTTTACACCTGCAAATTCCATTTGCCTATAAGTATCCAAGGTCTTTCCAACAAACGCCCCTGCTCCCCATTTTTTTTTCCCTTTGCATATACTGCAATCATTGCAGTCTATGACACCACACATATTTCAGGCTTTTTTCAAACACTTCACATGCTTACGCATTTTGCGTAGACATATCTAACATGACACTTGCAACTAAAACATTTGTCCAAGTCAACTTTGTGAGCATGCCCATGTCTTCTGTTAGCTGTAATTGTGACATTCCATGAGAGACACTAGATTAGAAACCAAAAAAATATCTAGGTGATGAAGTATGGAAAAATATGAAGCGCTTTCTCAATATCGAATCCCAACCCAATTGCATTCTCCAACCGATTACTCAAGATCTCATTCTATCATTGTGGCCACTAAATATGATGCATCTACATTCCCAAAATGCAAGTAATGACATTGTTTACTTTATCTACAAAGACTTTTTCAAAAGGAAAACACTCTTTAAAAATGTGTACCTTTGAATGTAATGAAGTTTGCAATATAGTTAAATTTGAGTTATTATATTTACTTGTGTGTGTGTGTTTCAATCTGTTTAAATGGACTTCACTCGAACCAAAATCTTTATAATAAGAATTGATATCTCTTTTTTTGGGTCGTGGCATTTCTAAATACTTATTTAGACCATTCACTCGACAAAACGTGAATGGTCTAAACTTTAAAGGTACTTCTATAATAAATTTATGTGTCTTTTACAAATATTATGTAGCCCTAAACTTTTATTTAATAGGTTTATTTGTGCAATTAGTATTTGGTATTTACATGTTTTTACTGCTCGATATTTCTACGATTTTATTTTGTAGTTAGGGTTTTTGAATTTGAAGGATTCATACTTTATTTAAACATATTGCTTTCTGGCATTGTCATTATTCTTCTTGTAAATGGATGATTGGAATGGAAAATTCAAAATTCTAAGCTTGGAATAAATTTATATGTCAGAAACCAAATGAATAAGTTTCACAGCTAGAAACTTCTCATGGATGTGTGGCATTGGTGACACATTGAACTTTAATGCCCTTCTCTATATTTTATATGTTTGTTCTATTAACGTTGTTGGTATTGTTTTTTCTCATGTTTTTTATACTCTTTGGAAGTTTGTAATTACATTGGCTTCAAAAGCATTTTAGTGTCAATGTTATTGTCTTGAATGGAATGAATAATGCTTTCATTATTTTAGATTCCAACGGAAATCATGCTTTGTTCATGTTACAAATGAGAAATTCTTATGAAGTTAGCAATGTCATGTACCAAATTCTAATTTTAATTACTTAATTATATAGTATATTTCAAAACCCTCTCACAAATTTCACCCCTACAAAGTAACGGTTTTAGGCCATTTTTCTTAATTTAGACAGCAATCACAAGACACAAATATATTAAGTAATCAACGTATTTGTCAAAAAAAAATGGATGCTTTCACATCTTATATTTTCGCAAAATTCTTTAGCATGATTTTTTTGGTGCTTTTGCACTTTATATTTATGTTAAGGTCTTCAGCAAAACTTTCAAGTGAGGGTTAAATTTGATGGCCGCTTATTCTTGTCAAACAATTTTTAGGTAACCATAATTTTCCAATATTACCTTTCAAAAATATAAAACAAGATTATTTATACATTACTAACAAAATATATAAAATACCATTGTATAATTATTTAACTATTTTAATATATATTTATATATGCAAGTCACATGTAATGCTTATTTTAAATATTTGTAAGTATTTCGTTGCAAAAATTACAAAAATAATCTAAATGACTATAAAATTGAACCCCTTCGTTCGGACACTGACACTACAACTACTATTATTCAATCCATTTTTACTTCCCACTCTCGCACTCCTTTCGGCAGGATATGCCATTCCATGGCCTTGTTATTGTGTGGTTTGCCTTTGGACCACGTTCCATTTTTATATATATTGGAATTTCTGTGTTTTTTTAGGAATATCTTAAATTAGCATTCACATTGGTATTAGTGGTGAGTAACAATATTTGTATGGATAAGTATATTTATGCGAGTATTAAAAATATTATTAACATAAGTGATTTTAAAATAAATTATAGAGATATTATGAGTAGTTAGTATGTTGTAATGTGGTTGTAATAAACAATTCTTTAGGAGAAATTTTAGGGTTGTGTAAGTTAGTGAGTTGCTAGAACAATTTACTTATATTCTAGGAAAGTGGTTATAGGATAGTTCTAATAAAAAACATTAGATGTAATAAAATTTAATAACAAAGGAATAAAATGAAAAAAAAAAATTAAGTTTTAAGCAATTGCCACTTATAATGGAGTCTTCATATTTATTAATTTATTACGGGAAAGAATTCTTTGATTTAGATTTTAAAGTTAAAGTTTAGATATAAAGGCAAAGTTCAAGTTAGAATTAGGCCCACCTCCATGTCTAATTTAGGGAAAGTGTTCTAAGATTCATTCATAAAAGTTAATTACCTTGAATTAAGGTAAGTTGGCGTTGCATTGCAACAATGTTAATGTTGATATAAATTTTTAAATTCATGGTGTTGGTTTTGAAAAAGCATGTGAGTGGGAAAATTTGGGTTGTGCACAAGGGGAGGAAGTGAAGAACCTACTTCATTCGGAAGAGCAAGAGGAGGGTCTCTTCTATTGAAAGTTGAAATTGATTTTTTTTAAATAGAAAATATGTTAAACCCTAATTACATAGTCACAACGCAATGATAAGCAATAAAGTGTAGATCTGACCTAAGCAATAAGCAAGTGGAAATTAAATCCCTAAGTGCAAGAGAAGGGAAATAATTCTTAGTTGATTTCACATTTTATCCTGAGATGTAGAAGGAGGAAAGTGTCGCAAATGAACCCAGAAAATTATGTGATAGCCAGATCTTCCTATACTTTGGTGCCCTGGATCGTGTCGGGGGTGTTTGGGCGCTATAGACTGCTTTTTTTGGTGCCCATGACTTCAAAAATGGTTAGAAATTTATTTCTTATTTGTCACTCCTATGTCGCTTCCATGTGTTATTGATCTCTTGTGTGTCATACTATGCCCACGGAATTCACTGTAACTTACAAAAAGAAAGAGCACCTACAAAACCCCAAAACACAACAAATCTTAAAAATAAAAATACGTAAATGGGGAGTCAGACTAATTCCGATGGGAACCCGAAAGAGTGAACTTACTATCCAGGCTCTGCACTATATTTCAACATCCATGTAGTTATGTGTGTGTGAAGAATCGTGCCCGGTGGCTCTTTTGCAAGATGCATTAAATAACGAGCAATAGCTAGATTTAGCAATATAAGTAGATGTGTGGATGTCAAAATGAAATTCCCCTCCTATGAAGTGTATGAAAAAAGAATGCAGTCCCTTGTCCCTTGAATGATAGCTAGATGGATGCTTTGATGCTCTTGAAATTCCTTTGGATGCAACCTTAGGTGATAGTAATAGATGCTTAGAGCTTGGTCCCTTAATTTGATCACATAGCATTGTATTTATATGATTCCCTTGTTTGAATTTCATAATTAACCACTAAAAGGCCGACCCATAAGAAAACAAGATGCCCAACGACTAGAAGAGGCCCAAAAGAGGAAAACAAGATACAAAGCGGTCAAGGGTGCCTAGACGGGACGAGGGCGCCTAAGCGGCGGCATCTAGCTAGGCACTCGGTGTCTAGACTCGAAAAATCTGAAATATTTAAAGTCAAACTGGTAAATAGGGTGTACAAGGCCATGAAGGAAACCAAAAATAAATTAAAGAGGCCAAAGACAATGGCCAATTAGTAATTTTCTCTCTTAGAATCATATGAATGCAAGTATGTGATTAAGACCTAGAAATGTACCCAAGTGCATGATTTTGTGTCTACATTTTCCCCACTTTATGTTGTTAAGTGAATACTCAATAACATAAAGTAGATAAGATATTTGTACCTAATAACCATGTAGATCGATGGCGAAAGCATGCCGAGGAGACAAGAAAAAACGTGGAGTGATAAAATGAAGCATGGAAGCTAAAGAAGAGGAAGTGACCCTAGGGGTGAAAGCGTATGCGTATATGTTGCATTATTGCTGTTTTCATTGTCACTTGAACTATTTTCCGATGTGTCCGTTGTTTCCCATAAGGATGGACCTGTAAAGAGAAGAGTAAAAGAGTAGTCAAAGTTGTGTATATGAAAATTCAATCCAAATATGTAAAAAGTGTGTAAAAACATGAAAAGTAGCAAAAGGAACATGTGCGCTGATCTATGATGAATGAAAGGATAGAAAAGACCACGAAAATAATGTAGAAGAATGAGTTTTTTGGGCGATCTCACGCCAGAATGAGTTTTTAGGTGATCTCATGTCATGACAGAAGAAGTGTAGAGAGAAAGGTCTAATGTTATTCTCCATCCTTTTCCTACTTCTCGGTGATTTATACACCACTGTAGATGGTGTGATCCTTCTTTGTTCAAGTTCGATCCATTTTGATCCAGTTCCAATCCAACACAAATAGAAAAAGTAGATAACATGCATGTTGATTGTTGGGGATTGTGCATGTTTTGTGAAAATCGTTATGTAAACTATTGTAAGCTATGCTAATTTGATAAAATCATTATAACTTCCCCCTGGTCATAGGCACCGGTTATCTCTCAAAAGTGCACCCTATAGAGATATGATTGCAAAGGTTCTAATCTTTCTCTGGATCTCTCTCTTTCGTAGATACAATGGAAACACCTCATGTCCGTGGGTATACCTATTGTTGAGGTGAGTCTCCTATATCAAGGTCGGTTCATTCCGGATGTATCCTAAAATAATTTTTTTGGGGGAGTTTTGAGGGTAAAAAGATGACCGTAAATGAATTAAAAAATTGGGGTGATACACCAAACTTGTTGAGGGCTTTGACGAGTACATGCACAAACCAATAGTTTTCAAAGAAAATATTAAGGCAAAACATTTGATGTATTGAGGGAATGATTCACAATAATACTTTAAGATAAGACATGCACACTAATACTATGCAGAAATTACTAAATTTTGCAAAGCAAGGTAAGATGATCAATCAGGGAATTTGACATTCACAAGAAATAATAAGGTATACACAACACTACAAATAATTGGAAAGGAAAAAATCAATTCTCATTCAAAGGGCAAAACTGGAAAAATATGCTTCAACACTCTTGTGTCCAAAAAAGTCCTCTTTTGTGCCTTGCAATTGCACACAATATATAGCAAGTTTATTCATCCCACCCTTCCTAAAAATAGACTAAAAATTGTACTCGCCCATGCATCCTATTTTTATCTTTTATCATAAATAAATAAAGGAATGAAAATAAACATGCTAATACAATGAGGCATTAATAGCCTTGGTTACAAAATATAACTCAGTCAAACTGCAGTTGACTATTCTATTTTTAATAAAGTTGGATGAATAATTTGGCTAATAATAAGCTTTGCTTGATGAGAAAGTCTTCTCCAATGCATGCAATCTTTGTCTTCTAGTTGATGATGTGACATCTACAACTTGGCCCACTTACTATGATAAAACTAGCACTTTAATATTGCCCCTTGGATGCACATGCAAAAATGATCTCCCGTGTGAGAAAAATATAATTATTTTGTTTTTTAACACTTTGCAAAATCCACCCCATGTGTGGGGACCACCTGCAGTCTCTAATGTTGACATCTACTTGTCTTCTTGTTCTCATATACAAAAGATACTCCTGCAAGTATAATTTATTTAACCTCCAAACTTTTCCACTGTGGGGACCACCTTTTCTATGTGCATACTTTGTCTTCATGTGGAATGGCCACCTTTTCTAATTCTTTGTTTAGCACACATTTTGGACTCCTTCGAACCATGACATATAATTGTTTTAATCCTGATCATCATAATATATGGCCCCCTCCATTTGATTTGTCAAACGACACACATTATAGTGTCAGGACCCTTTGTTGTTTAGCACATGCTTTGGTTTACACTTTAGTCTAAGGTTTAAAGGTATCCTTAGTCTCCTTTTGACCTTGGCATATACGTGTATTATTTCATACATGGTCTAGCTTTGACCCATTATCTTATCTTTTCAAACCTCATGCTTTCGGGGATCCTTTTGGCATATTCTGCAGATATAATAATCATAAAGATTATTAAGTCAACCCCCTTTGATCATTGTTATCATATACAATAGTTTTAGAAAATACTATAGTCTAAAGAATATCACAACCATGCTTATTAACTAAATGACTTGGCCCCTTTCCATGATGTTAAACCCTTAGGATTTTTCAATGATGGATTACTCAACCCTAATTAGGGTTTCCTCTGTGTTCACCACGTATGTAATTTTTGACCATGGTTAGGTTGAGCTAACTCACTAAGAGTTAAGGTAGCAAAATATGAATCCTATCATTTGTGCATAATCACTTGAGCTCTCTACGAGCTAAGTATACTCTTGAATTTTTCAATCGGAGGCCATTGGCGATGATTTTTGAGCTCGAGTTGTTGATTTTTCTCCTATTGGGTTTTTGGTCTTGTGGGTTTGAGCTTGTGTCTGTCATTTCATGTGATGAAGTTCTATTTTGTTACGGTGGCCGTCATCGATGAGTTTTTAACCTTTACTGCTTGATCTTTTGAGCATGATCCTGGGCCATTCTCCATTCTATTCTTCAAGATATGGAACCTTAGATTGCCAATGTTTTGATCTCAAGCCATGTGCAAGGAATTCCTTGAGTTTCTCAAGCTCTGCTTATATAATGATATTTCAAAACGCCTATTGGGTGTTCATTTTTGGCTCCTCGTTTGATGATTTTGTTCTTTGGCTTGATCCTTGAATCGGCCATGGTCTGCTTGAGTTAGTGGGTCTTCATTTCCACATGAGCACCATATTTGAGGTAACTTCTTCTTATTTACAACTACAAGGGATTTCAATATTTTGAAGGAACTCTATCCATTTATCTTGATTTGGGTTTGTGTTGTTTTCTCAGTCTGAGAAACCCTTGCCATGATTGAATTGGTTTGTTACTGTATGAATGTTGCAAGAATATCATACTTTCTAAGTTTTGTTGTCACTAAAACAATGATTTTATTGACGATAACTTGCTCGCTTTGGCTTTGTGACTCCATTTGGTACTGAAAATTTTGGTAAAATTTGTGGTTTTGTGGTTTCACCGCTATGCAAATCTTCTGAGCTTGAAAAAAATCCTGGGTTTTCTTCATTTCCTTCATGCATTTGAAGATGATACTCTTGATGAAACCTCTTATAGACTTATGCAAGATAACCCATCCCTTTTCAGATAAATTCAGTTTTGCAATTGTTGTTTAGATCTATCAACTGTTCTTATTGGAATTTGTAGCATCGATATTTGTTTAATCACTTGGACAACTGACATTTGAGCTGAGATGTGTACTTCTCTACCCAAAAGATGTATTTGGGTTTGTTGTTTTGACTTCCTCTGAAGATCATTCCATCGCAACCTTTTCACTACTTTAATGTCTCAATTTCTGACCTGAGATGATGTAAAACCTATTTTCCTCATATCTATACCATTCAATATTTGGGCTCTATAAATTTTTTCCATCATTATCTATTGTTTGTGTTGGAAGCTTGTAATTTATTTCTGAGCCTTCTGGCACAAGGTTGCTACTTTTCAGGTTATTACACTTTTTCTCCTTTATTTATATCACAATCATAAAATTTATGATTGGCTTGTCTGTAGAATAATTGTAACCTGATATGAAACTGAAATTTATTGGAAACATTCCTTTTACTTGTAGAAAATACCTCCATTGTGCCCTTGATGCGGAAAATTATTACATTTATGTGCAAGTGGTATGGGGAACTTTTTATATAGCTACAACCATCTTCAAGTATTGTATGCTCTGAAAGTTTTGAGAAGATTCGTATACCGCTTCATTCATACGTATGACATTGTGATTTGAATTCCACGGATGGCTTATTCTTAACTTATGGATGTTTACCATAGTTATCAAATTGTTTACAAGTGTAATTCAATGTCATCAACCTATCAATGAAGTTCTCTGTTATTGCACACATGTGGATGTAGCTTAATTTGATCCTTGCTTTGTCAAAAATGGATTCTGCTTTGATCTGAATCTGTACCTATATTGTAGAATTTTTCCTCTTTTTGTTCATTGGGATGTACTTTTTCCATTGTTGTGAATTGGTGAATTTTGTTACTCTGGTACTTTGTTGTAGCTGAGTTGTGTTCTTCGTGAAACATTTCCAGTTTCCATTTCAAGGGTTTTGATTACCTTCAGTTTTATGCCCATACCATCATTCAATTGTGCCTTACTTTTGAAAGCTCTGTGACTTTGTGATATTGAATATTCACTATTAGACGCTGCTCACCTTTAGTATTCAAAACTTGACCTGTTTGAAGGTTTGGAAAGATAGATTGTACATCAGAATTTTATTCCTTTCACACTAAGATAGCTCTATATCTTCATGGATAACTCTGTAATCTTGAAGTTCATGATGAATTTGTAAAATTGTTTCTGACTGAAAATGCTTTTATGGAAGTTGGATTCTATAGTGGCCTCTTTTGAGCCTGAATAATTTGTAATGAGATATCCTTTATTTCTTTGATCATAGCTTCCTTTTCAATCTGGAAATTACTTGATGATGCATCCAAGTTATTCAACAGACTTGTACCTTCATTTGTAACTTTGCAAGATGGGCTTGTTTTGATTTACATTGAATAATGCTTCAAAAATTGTGTTGATAGTTGTTTGGTGTATGATGATGCCTCTCCAAAACTGTACTTTAATCTATAGCATAACATGATGTGTATTTTTATGTTGACAAGTTGTATTACATCGCAAAATTTTCTTATTGTATCTTCCGATATGAAAATCGAGACATCGTGTTTACCATGATCGTTGAAAGTGTTTGAAACTTTGTACTCTCCCAACATTCATAAGTATTCTGTAATTTTTACTTTCTCTTGTAGTATGACTATCTATAGGCTTCTCATTAAGCTTTGGACTTTTAATCATGCACTTGTACTTAAGGCATATATGAGTTTCAATTGATTTTGCATTTTTTTATATGTGATGATCCAATTAATTTGTTGTATGAAAATATGATCTATTGTAATTGATTATATCTTTTATAATTCTTTGACCTTCTTTGCATCGGCCTAACTATAGCTTTACTTACTTGGAAGAAGATGAGCCATGTTCTTAGGTTCTTCTTTGTCACTAATTCTTAGTTTTATATCTTGTAAATGTTACTTCATTCATTCTGTATTGATTTCAAGTTCATTTTTTAAAAGTGCATCTAGCTTAAAGCTGTGAATACAACAAGCATGAAATCCAAAGCTTGACAATTGTTCATTTTTCCCTTTTAGGTACAATGGAAGTAGTTGGAAAAGTGATGAAGAGGGAGTAGCGAGGAAAACAAATCACACCAGAATCATGAAAATCTAGGCAATGATGGATTCCATCCTTTCTTTATTCACAACTTTATGTATATGTACTTTCATTGCTTACACTTTCTATCAGAGTTACTCCCACGGCTTGTGTGGGTTTACTGTACTATTATTCCTCATGAATAAATGAACTATTTTCATGTAATGAGATGTATGTATTTTCTTTTATGTACTTTCTTCATTTGTATGGATAATAAATGAACTTATACAACTCAGAACACTTAAGTAATTCACTTAATCATAGAAATAAATTAAAATCAAGTGTACCTTTTGATGCTCATTGAGAATGTAAACTACTTATAACACTGTACCTTTCCATGCTTCAAACCTACAACTAAGGCTGCTGCTTTAGAAAGTGAAACCCTACATATGCCATCTTTCTTGCCTTCACCAAGGCCTTACAATAGTATTCCTAGGCTACTACACTGTCTTGCTGAAGATGATAAATTAGAGAGGCGGTATACGTAGAGTGTTGCCTTCTGGAGAAAAAATTTCAGCTACCAATTTGATGAATGACATTCTAATCTTGTCCAAAAATAAGAAATTAAAATTGTATCCCTTTCTCGAGATGGCTGCCCAAAACATAGTCAAACTTCTAACTCAACCCTTCTGAGAAACTTAAAAGTTTTGAGTTGACCTTTTCGTATAGGGTGCGAAAAATGTCAACATTTCTGTACGATCCTATGGGGAAATCCGCATGCTAGCTTATAGACTAGTGCCCTTATCTTTTCCATTGGGCATGGATTCCAAAGCATGTAATCAAAATCTACCTTTCTAAAAGAACAAACTAAAATCGGGAAAGGATCTGGAAACCAGATCACATGCATGAATGCACCTTATTGAATTGAAGAACATTCCAATCTGCATGACTACACTTATTAAAAGGGAAATCCTAATCTACTCTACTCTAACCAATAATAACATGAAGGTAAAAAAACCTAAAACAAGAAGTGAAAAGTAGCTTCCCTTTCTCCAAAACCGAGGCCATGAATTCATCTCTAGAAACCAACAAAGTGACAAAGCTGAAAACAAGATATGTACCTTTATTTTGTTCATCACATCAATCCAAGAACTAGGAAATGCCTCTATCTAATGGTGCCCTCATGCACACTACACTCAGAATATGCAGCTACACTCGAATATGTAGATTGTTGATCATCTTCCAACTGCTCTTGATCTGATGGAAAAATAGGTTGTACCTTTTACATGGTTTCTTTTTCCAACTCTGGAATAAAATCAAATTGAAACTTTGACACCCATCCATGTAAATTCTACAAAAATTCCAGCCTATTGTTGTCTTCCGCTGGCTGCTCCTCCTTGATGATATCTTGGTTCTCTCTTTCCCGGACTAGAAGTATGAGTAAAGGAGGAGTGGGCTTAATTTCAGTTTTAACTGGAAAATTTTGGACAAGAGGTTGGGGAATAAGATCTACTTTTGGAATAACATCTGAACACCAACTTGGACACTTAATTTTGACTTTAGTATATGATTGTGGGGTAGAAAAAGTAGGAATTGCAACAACTTGATAATTAGGAAACTAAGGAATAGGCTACATTGGCTGAAGGAAGGAGGATATATAGGCACTGGATTTTGATAGGGAAGGTAAGCAGGAACATCCCATTGACAGGTTCCCTATCCTGACACCTATCATTCTTCATTGCTTTTGATTTCTCAATTTGTTCCTTGATAGCTAAATATTGTTGCTTCAAACTATTAAACTCGATTCTAAGATCTTCTTGTTGTGCATAATCAACATAACCCTCTCGTATAACCTTGATCTTGAACAACATAACCCTCATATTGATAATCATTTTGATGGACAGGGTTTGGGTTATAAGGATATTCATTCTGATAAGGGTTATAAAAATGATCTGAAGGAGAACGTGGATGAAAAGGTTGTTGGTTTGACTAATAATATTGTTGAAACTGAGGGTTCATGATCATGCGAGGCCTCATAAAATATTGAAACTATGAAAACAGTATGCTACTCACAAACATAGCTGAAAACATCAAAATAACAGATCCGGTTTTTCTTTAAAATACCCGATAATCAAGCTAAAAATTTGTGAAGTTGAAAAGTGTTGTACTGATATGAAATCAGATTTATAGAGTCACTAGATGACTTTTGAACCTTCAATTGTTTGAATTCATCAATAGTAGTTCTATCCAAATTTTTCTATGTATGGTGTCTGATTTGCTTGAATGATGAAACACCTTTGAAAAGTAGGACTTTGAGCTCTATGAGTGTCCCATCAGGCGTGCCAAAAACTATTATCTCTTAAAAGTGCACCCTATAGAGAGATGATTGTAGGGGTTCTAAGCTTGCTCTGGATCTCTCTCTTTCGTAGATACAATGGAAACACCTCAGGTCTGTGGGTATACCTATTGTTGAGGTGAGTCTCTGGTATCAAGGCCAGTTCCTTCTTGATGTATCCTAAACTATTTTTTTTGGGTTTTGAGGGTAAAAAGATGACTATAAATGAATTAAAAAACTGGGGTGATACACAAAAATTGTTGAGGGCTTTGACTAAGTACATGCACAAATATCTGAGAATGGATTCTGGATGCACAAACTAATAGTTTTCAACAAAATATTAAGGCAAAACACTTGATGTATTGAGGGAATGATTCACAACAATACTATTGAGATAAGATATGCACACTAATATTATGCAAAAATTACTAAATTTTGCAGCAAGCTAAGATGATCAATCAGGGAATTTGACATTCACAAGAATTAATAAGGTATACACAACACTACAAATAATTGGAAAGGCATAAATCAATTCTCATTCAAAGGGAAAACTAGAAAAATTTGCTTCAGCACTCTTGTGTCCAAAAGTCCTCTTTTGTGCCTTGCAATTGCACATAATACATGGTAAGTTTATTCATCCACCCTTCCTAAAAATAGACTAAAAATTATACTCTCCCATGCATCCTATTTTTATCCTTTATCATGAATAAATAAAGGAATAAAAACAAAAATATTAATAGAATGAGGCATTAATAGCCTTGGTTACAAAAATACAACTCAGTCAAACTGCAGTTGACTATTCTATTTTTAATAAAGTTGGATGAATAATTTGGCTAATAATAAGTTTTGCTTGATGAGCAAGTCTTCTCCAATGCATGCAATCTCTGTCTTTTAGCTACTGATGTGACATCTACAACTTGGCCCACTTGCTATGATAAAAAAAAACTTTAATACTACCCCTTGGATGCACATGCAAAAATTGATCTCCTTGTGTGAGAAAAATATAATTCTTTTGTTTTTTAACATTTTGCAAAATCCACCCCATGTGTGGGGACCACCTGCAGGTTGTGATGTTGACATCTACTTTTCTTCTTGTGCTCATATACAAAAGATACTCCTACAAGTATAATTTATTTAACCTCCAAAATTTTCCACCGTGGGGACCATATTTTCAATGTGCATACTTTGTCTTCATGTGGAACGGCCACCTTTTCTAATTCTTTGTTTAGCACACATTTTGGACTCCTTCAACCATGGCATATAATTGAATCATGATCATAATAATATGGCCCCCCATTTGATTTGTCAAACGACACACATTATAGTGTTAGGACCCTTTGTTGTTTAGCACATGATTTTGTTTACACTTTAGGCTAAGGTTTAAAGGTATCCTTAGTCTCCTTTTGACTTTTGCATATACGTGTATTATTTCATACATGGTCTAAACTGACCCATTCTCTTATCTTTTCAAACCTCATGTTATCGGGGATCCTTTTGGCATATTCTGTAGATATAATAATCATAAATATTATTAAGTCAACCCCCTTTGATCATTGTTATCATATACAATATAGTTTTAGAAAATACTATAGTCTAAAGAAAATCACAATCATACTTATTAACTAAATGATTCGGCCCCTTTCCATGATGCTAGACCCTCAGGCTTTTTTGGTGATGGATTACTCAACCCTAATTAGGGTATCCTCTATGTTCGCCACGTATGTAATTTTTGACCGTGGTTGGGTTGAGCTAACTCACTAAGAGTTAAGGTAGCAAAATATGAAAATCATGTCATTTGTGCATAATCACTTGAGCTCTCTACGAGCTAAGCATAATCTACTGAATTTTTCAACCAGAGGCCATTGGTGATGAGTGTCGAGCTCTGAGTTATTGATTTTTCTCCCTGTTGGGTTTCTTGTCTCGTGGGTTTGAGCTCGTGTGCTGTCATTTCATGTGATGAAGTTTTGTTTTGTTATGGTGGCCACCATCGATGAGTTTTGAACCTTTCTACTTGATCTTTCTGAGCATGATCTTGGGCTATTCTTCATTCTCTAGAACCTTAGATCGCCAATGTTTTTATCTCAAGCCATGTGTGAGAAATTTCTTGAGTTTCTTGAGCTCTGTTTATACAATGATATTTCAAAACGGCTACTGGGTGTTTGTTTTTTGTCTCCTCATTTGATGATTTTGTTCTTTGGCTCAAACCCTAAATCAACCATGGCTGCTATAGTTGGTGGGTCTTCATTTCCACATGACCACCATATTTGAGGTAACTTATTCTTATTTACAACTACAAGGGGTTTAAATATAATGAAGGAACTCTATCCATTTATCTTGATCTAGGTTTGAGTTGTTTTCTCAGTCTAAGAAACCCTTGCCATGACTGAGTTGTTTTGTTACTCTATGAATGTTGCACGAATATCATACTTTCTGAGTTTTGTTGTCGTTGAAACTCTAATTTTCTTGACTATAACTTGCTTTTTTTTGGCTTTTTGACTCTATTCGGTACTGAAAATTTTGGGAAAATTTGTGGTTTCACCTCTGTGGAAATCTTATGATCTTGAAAACACTCCCAATTTTTCATCATTTCCTTCATGCATTTGAAGATGATACTCTTGATGAAACCTCTTGAGACTTATGCAATATAACCCATCCCTTTTCAGATTAGTTTTGTAATTGTTTTTTAGATCTATCAATTTTTTATTATTGGAAGTTGTAGCATCGATATCTGTTTAATCACTTGGACGAATGACATTTGAGCTGAGTTGTGTACTTATCTACCCGTAAAGATATATTTGGGTTTGTTGTTTTGACCTCCCAAAGCTCATTCCATTGTAACCTTGTTCACTACTTTAATGGCTCAATTTCGACTTGAGATGATGCAAAACTATTTTCCTCATATCTCTGTACTTTATTCAATATTTGGGCTCGTAAAAAAATCCATCATTAGTTGTTGTTTATGTTAGAAGCTTGTAATTTATTTCCGAGCCTTTTGGCACAAGGTTGCTACTTTTTAGGTTATTACACTTTTTCTCCTTTATTTATCTCACAATCATAAAATTTATGATTGGCTTGTCCTTAAAATAATTGTAACCTGATATGAAACTGGAGTTTATTGGAAACATTCATTTTACTTGTAGAAAATACCTCCATTGTGCGCTTGACACGAGAAAATTATTACATTTATGTGCAAGTGGTATGGGGAACTTTCTATATAGCTATAATCGTCTTCAAGTATTGTATGCTCTAAATTTTTTGAGAAGATTCTTATATACTACTTCTTTGTGTCATTGTGATTTGAATTCCATGGATGGATTATTCTTAACTTATAGATGTTTACCATAGTTATCAAACAGCTTACTTGTATAACTCAATGTCATCAACCTATCAATGAAGGTCTCACATATTGCACACATGTGGATGTAGCTTAATTTGAGACTTGCTTCGTAAAAATGGATCATGTTTTGATCTCGAATCTGTACATATATTGTAGAATTTTACCTCTTTTTGTTCATTGACCGTAGTTTTTCCATTGTTGTGAATTTGTGAATTTCCTTACTCGGTACTTTGTTGTAGGCTGAGTTGTGTTCTTTGTGAAATGTTGCGAAGTTGTCATTTCAAGGGTTTTGATTACCTTTAGTTTTATGCCCATACCATCATTCAATTGTGCCTTACTTTTGAAATATCTATGACTTTGTGATATTGAATATTCATTATTATACGTTGCTCACCTTTAGTATTCAAAACTTGACCAGCTTCAAGGTTTCTCGAAAGATAGATTGTACATCGAATTTTATTCCTTTTACACCGAGATAAATCTATATCTTTATGGATAACTCTGTAATATTGAAGTTCATGATGAATTTACAAAACGGTTTTTGACTAAAAATGCTTTTACGGAAGTTGGATTCTATAGTGGCCTATTTGAGATGAATAATTTTTAATGAGAGATCCTTTATTTCTTTGATCATAGTTGCATTTTCAATATGGAAATTACTTGATGATGCATCCAAGTTATTCAATAGACTTGTACCTTCATTTGTAACTTTGCAAGATGGGCTTGTTTTAATTTACATTGAATAATGCTTCAAAAATTGTGTTGATAGTTGCTTGGTGTATGATGATGCCTCTCCAAAACTGTACTTTAATCTGTAGCATAGCATGATGTGCATTTTTATGTTGACAAGTTGTATTACTACAAAATTTTCTTGTTGTATCTTTTGATATGAAAATCTGAGACATCGTGTTTACCATGATCCTTGAAAGTGTTGGAAACTTTGTACTCTCCCAACATTCATAAGTATTATGTAATTTTTACTTTCTCTTGCAGCATGACTATCTATAGGCTTCTCATTAAGCTTTGGACTTTTAATCATGCACTTGTACTTAAGGCATATACAAGTTTCAATTGATTTTTAGTTTTTATCTGTGATGATGCAATTATTTTGTTGTATGAAAATATGATCTACCGTAATTGATTGTATCTTTTATAATTCTTTGACCTTCTTTGCATTGGCCTAACTCTAGCTTTACTTACTTGGAAGAAAATGAGCCATGTTCTTAGGTTCTTCTTTGTCATTAATTCTTAGTTTTATATCTTGCAAATATTATTTCATTCATTCTGTATTGATTTCAAGTTCATTTTTTAAAAGTGCATCTTCTTAAAGATGTGAATACAACAAGCATGAAATCCAGAGCTTGACAATTGTTCATTTTTCCATTTTTAGGTACAATGGAAGCAGTTGGAAAAGTGATTAAGAGGGAGAAATGAGGACAAAAAATCACACCAGAATCATGAAAATCCAGGCAATGATGGATTCCATCCTTTCTTTATTCACAACTTTATGTATATGTACTTTCATTGCTTACACTTGCTATCAGAGTTACTTCCACAACTTGTGTGGGTTTACTGTACTATTATTCCCCATGAATAAATGAAATATTTTCATAGATGAGATGTATGTCTTTTCTTTTATGTACCTTCTTCATTTGTATGGATAATAAATGAACTTATACAACTCAAAACACTTAAGTAATTCACTTAATCATAGAAATAAATTAAAATCAAGTGTACCTTTTGATGCTCATTAAGAATGTAACCTGCTTATAACACTGCACCTTTCCATGCTTCAAACCTACAACTAAGGCTGCTGCTTTAGAAAGTGAAACCATGCATATGCCATCTCTCGCCTTCACCAAGGCCTTACAGTAGTATTCCTAGGCTACTGCAATGTCTTGCTGAAGATGATAAATTAGAGTGGCGGTATACACAGAGTTTTGCCTTCCTGAGCAACACTTTCAAATGCTAATTTGATGAATGACATTCTAATCTTTTCCAAAAATAAGAAATTAAAATTGTATCCCTTTCTCGAGATGGCTGCCCAAAACATAGTCAAAATTCTAACTCGACCCTTCTGAGAAACTTAAAAGTTTCAAGTTGACCTTTTCGCATAGGGTGCGAAAAATGTCAACACTACCCAAGACGGGTCAAGAGCTCTAGCGCTCATGTCTTTATTTGGGTGCTTTGGTGTTTTTTTCTCGTGTTGAGGATGCAAGTCAAATTATCATCCCTTTATGTAGCTGAAAATTGTGTTGTTAATATACTATACATGTCTCAATCTGTGATTGTATACATCTAAATGGGGTGACTTATTCACCCAATATATGCCCCCTCATTTGGGGTGCATGCGATGTTGTTATGAGGATGAAACCCAAAGGATATGATTATACGTTGATCTGAAATTGATGCCCCGCATGGGGGAATGTGTTTGGTAGAAACCAAAGAACATGCAAACAAAGTGGTTGGAAACATGTGTTAGTGCAAACAAGACAAATACGCATATAGAAGACAATGTGTAATCTAACAAGCAAGAAGACAATGTAGATCACAAAAACTAGGTTTTGACATGAGGCATCACTCACAATGTCACAAGATAATCGGGGCCAAAGTGGATAAAATAATATTAGCAATGGACAAGCAAGGCATATGGAAAATCCTGCAAACAATGGAATATAATGACAAATAGTAGAAAACAAAGTATCCGAAAACCATGGTAGAAAATAGTTCCTGCAAAGACAAATGTTACACATGAAGCACCCATTATTATGTTATTAAGATAAAAATTATGTCAAAGCATATATGGTCTGATATAGTAGTGCGTTAGTATGAATAGGAAATATTATAAAATGAGACAATAAAACTTGTTATATGTACGAAAATAAATGCCCCAGGAGTTGTTGTGGGACTAGTAAGAGGTACATTGCCAAGCATTCATGTTGCATGTAACGATATGTGTAAAGTCTACATTCAAAACTAGAAGGAAAGTGAATGTGCATGTGTATATAGAAAATATAATGACATACAATTTGTCCGACTAACATAGTAAGAAAATTTTACATGCAAGTATAAGTAAGAAAGAATAATGTGCAACCATGATATGCAATGTGTCAGTGAGTGTGAATGGAATGAAATGTAATGTGAGTGTCATAGGAGTAGTGTGCCCCTCAAGCAAACATGAATTAGTATGCATGAGATGAGGCTCATTTATAAATGCCCCTTGAGTAGTCGAGAATGAACCATAGAATAAGAGTGTGTCATCAGGAAATGGTTTGAATTGTGTGCTAGAAAGATATGATCCACAAATCATAGAGCATAGAGAGTGAGTGAGTTTAGTGAGGTTCATTTCAAATTGAAACCCTCGGTATTTTATTATGATCTAAAATAGAGTGCGTCATCAGGAAGTGTGTTGTGATGAATGTTCGCTAGAAATATTTGTCGTGAATAAACCGAATGTGAATTGTGTTGTGTGTATGATGTGAGGTTCATGAATATAGTGAGCCCTCAAAATTCAAGTCTGAAATGTAGCACAAGAGTATAATGATGATACAAGAGGTGTATCAAGTTGTGTAATGATGCTAATAAATATGACATATGAAGCACAAAGCGTAATAGTGGTGATGAGAGACACCTGATAATGCTAGGAGGGGGAGAATAAGCATGATGCCCCCAAGTGTGTCAATGATGGAGATCTATGTGGTGACACAAGAGGTACCATGTCATTGTGGGAGAGCATCATTTGTGTCATGATAAGAGAGAGATCCAACATAATGGTAGGCAGAAGCAACAATAGGACAATGCCATGGTGGTGGAGTTTGAAATGTGTCTTGGCTATCAATATAAGGAGTAGTTTCTTTAAAAAAATGATTGGCTATTAAAGTGGTGGATTATTGGGTAACATTATAGAAGACTTGATAGGAGAAGAGGGTGGACTAATTTTGGGAGGCGGTTGCATAGTTTGACTTGGTAGTGTCGTAGATGACTTGAGAGGAGGATGTGTTAGACTAATTTTGAGAGGTGGTTTCTTAGTCGAATGGGTTAAATAAGTGGCACTTGACTGACCGAAGAAGGAATATTAGAAGTGATAACATGATTCTCATTAGACATAGATGAATCAAATTTAGGAACCCAATGAGATGTAGCAATTGAATATGAACATGTAACATTATTTTGTGTAGCAAATGAGATAAGACCATAACGCTTAAGGTGGCCAATTTTTTGGTGTAGAGAATAACAATCATTGTCATTATGTCCATTGATTCGATGGTAATTGCAATATGGATGAACTTGATATTTTGCAAGACGATAAGGAGGATAGAAATGAGTAGATGGAAATTTGATCAATTGATGCGTGAGGAGCTACAGAAGAATATCTTGTTGTTTAATATTGAGATGAAACTTGAGAGGTGTATATAACTAAAGTCTTGAGGTGCATTGATATGAGTACATGTAGAAGACATAGAATGAGGATGAGAAGAAGAACTAGTATGAGCCTAAGAAGCATCCTTAAGATGTTGGATTTCAGATTTAAGAGATGTAATTGTGGATTCCATAGCCTAAAATTTATCTTGAAATAAAGAATGTAAAGTGTGAATGGATTTGTAAGTAAATTGATTGGAATTAGGACCAAGAGAGTCATTAGAAAGACGATCAAAGATATCATTGACTTGTGAAGGCAACATGTTGATAGGGAGATACGTAGTGTCCAAGGTTTTGTGGAGAGTACCTTTACAAGATTAGTGCATTTGAAGCAATTGTAACAAGGAGACTTAAGAGACCTTATTAGCCATGAGAGAATAAAAATGAGGATCCGTAAGTGTTTGAATGAGACAGTTCACCAAATGATTTAACAAAAATAGAAAATATGTTAAACCCTAATTACAGAGTCATAACGTAATGATAAGAAATAAAGTACATATCTGACCTAAGAAATAAACAAGTGGAAATTGAAACCCCGAGTGCAAAATAAGGAAAAGAATGCTTAATTGATTTCACAATTAATCTTGAGTTTTTCGCTATAGAACCTGATAAAAGAAAGAGGAAAGTGTCGCAAAAAACCCATAAAATTATGTGATAGAAAAATATGCCTAGGTCCGGGATGCTTTGATCATGTCAGGGGCACCTAGGTATTGTAGAAGCCGCTTCTAGGCGCCCATGACTATGAAAATGGCCGGAAAGTGATTTCTTGTGTCATTGCCATGCGTTTTTGATTGCTTGTGTGTCGCACTATGCTTACAGAATTTACATGTAACCTACAAAGACAAAGAGTACCTATAAAACCCAAAAACACATCAAATATTAAAAGAAAAATATGTAAATGGGGAGTCGATCGACCTGAAAGTGTAATGTGACAGAGTGAACTTACGATTCAAGCATTGTATTACATTTAAGACTCCATGTATTTTTGCGTGTGTGTGAAGAGTCATGCCCTAGGTAGCTCTTGTGCAAGATGCACTTGAATATCAAGTAATATCTAGATGTAGCAATATAAGTAGATGTGTGGATGTCAAAATGAACTTCCCCTCCTATGAAGTGTATGCAAAAGAATGCAATCCATTGTCCCTTGAATGATAGCTAGATGGATGATTTGATGCTCTTTAAATTCATTTGGATGCAAACTTAGGTGATAGTAATATATGCTTAGAGCTTGGTATCTTAATTTGATCACATAACATTATATTTATATAATTATCTTGTTTGAAGTTTGTAATTAACCACTAAAAGGCCGACCCATAAGAAAACAAGATTCCCAATGGCTAGAAGAGGCCAAAAAGAGGTGAGCAAGATACAAAGAGGTCGGGGCACACAAAGGGGATGAGGGTGCTTGGGTGCTAGTGTCCCGGCTTGGCATTGGTGTTCGACTCAAAAAATTTGAAGTATTGAAAGTTAGATTGGGCCATAGGGTGTGTAAGGCCAAGAAGGAAACTAGAAAGAAAGCAAGAAGGCCAAAGACAATGATCAATTAGTAATTTTCTTTTTTAGGAATTATATGAGTGCAAGTATGTGATTAGGACCTATAAATGTATCCAATTTCATGATTATGTGTCTACAGAAATCCTCGTTATGATTCTAGAGGACAATGTTTCTCAACTCCAATTCTCTTTGATATGTATGTTTCATGATTCCACACTAAACATTGATTTCTATAGATTATGTGCTAGAAGGAAATGGATTTCATCTGGCAATTAGATATTGTGGCCATGCCCGAAGAATATTTCTTCATTTCCTTTACTACCAAGGATGATATGATCAAGGCTCTGGCTAAAGGTATTTGGTTTATGGGAGAGCTAGTTTGTATCTCAAGAAATGAAAGCTTAGGCCTAACTTGGAAAAAGAGAAAAACATTGAGAATCATGTGTGGGTTAAATTCCAAAGCTTACCCTTGGATTTTTGGGAGGAATGAATTTATGAAGGAATAGAAAATGCAATTGATCAGTTTTCTTTTTTTTTATAAATTCACTAAATCAAGAAGAAGAATGGGGAGGCTAGGTTATGTGTCATTGTTTTAGAAAATCCAATCTTACGTCATACATTAACCTAATAACTAAGCTTGGGAATTAGAGAGAATTTACAGAATATGATGGTAAAATCTTAATGTAAAACACTATACTAAACAAGGATAGGAATATGAAAAAGGGAAAAAACCCGCTAAATAAGACTCGTATGGTGAAGTATCTCTAAGAGCCTACAACCTAAAAGGAAGTGTTTCCCTTTGTGTCAAACCTAGAATTTCCAAAATAGATGAGTAGTGCTACCTCATTCCATACAACTAAGAAAGCCAATTCTCATCAAAAGTATCCTAGCCCCTCACCAAAGGTTCAAGATAGGGCTCAATAATTACAAGTTTTGAGTCCTCCCAAAATGTCCACCGATATGAATTTATCGGCCTAGAAGTTAAAGGCCCTTAATCTCTAAAGTTGTTGAATATCCTCCCCTCATAAATGAAAAACCCATCTGAATTCTTGGATTTCTCACATGTGATTAAAGACTCTTCTCAGATCATCCCATCCTTTAACTACATGAGCATTAGCCCCCAAAAGACTGCAGAAATTGGGAAAAGGATCCAAAAGAGGAAGGAAAACTACAAAGGAAGCTATAAGTAATGAGATCATGAAGGAAATAGATAAGGGAAGGAAGAGCACATTGATGTTATGATCCATGCTTTGATAAATCCTTACTTTCCTATGAAGATCATATCTTATAATATAAGAAGGTTTAAAAACCCAAATAAATATAGAATTTTTAAGATATTTAATCAAGAGAGACAAACAAATTTTTTTATTACTCCATGAAACAAAGATGGATAGAGATGTAATAGGACTCATAAGGAAATAAATGGAAAGATAGTGTTGTTGAAAGTGTGGAATCATGTGGACCCTTTGGTGGATTGGTAGTTTGATGAGACCCTCATTTTGTGGATGTCATTCAAGTATTTAAGAGAAACAATCAGTTTGCCCTTACTTTTACAAATCTTGAAAGAAAGGAATTTTGGTTCTATCTAATATTTATGCCCCCAACACAAGAATGACTAGAAAAAGGATTCGAGTGACATAAAAGACTTCAAGATAAATAGCAAGGAAGTCTTCTACATCCTTTCTAGTGATTTCAACACATTTTTTCTCCAATGGAAAAAAAGGCTCTCGACCTAAGTAATGAAAGTATAGAGGACATTAAAGAGTTCATGAATAATAACAATCTCAAGGACCTTAAATTTAAGGGTTCTAAATTTACTTGGACTAAAAATGCATGGGGATTAACCTCATCTAATTCGGGATATATAAAGTCTTGATCTCAATTAATGGAGTCTTTACATGTAATATGGCACCACCCTTATTCCAATGATAGCCTTGGACCACAACCCCTTGTTATTTCAAGGTAAGATAATAGATGTAGGAAAAAACTACCCCATAGATTCAAAAGGATGTAGTTAACATCCTAATTTTAATAACATAATCAAAGAATAGTGGGATGAGAAAGTGGAAGGTAATGTAATATATCACCTTTCCAAAAAATTGAAAAATATAAAGGTTAAAATTAAGAAATGGAACAACGTGGTGTTTGGAAACATCTTCATCCAAAACCAAGATATCTTGGCAAAGTTGAAGAATATATTGAAACTATCAATTTTAAAGGAATGGATCAAGAGTATTACTATAAGGATTTAAATAAATTCTACGTGAGATTTATATTGAGCCCAAGGAAGAGATATATTAAAGGCTTGAATGTAGAAATATCCAAATCTAATAGAAAAGGATAGAATACAAAAATATTTCACGTCTCCACCCTTAAAAGGAGAAACAAGAACATCAAGGTCCTAAGGAATGTCGATAATCAACTTATAAAGGGATATGAGGCAAAAGAGACACAATTGTCTCATTCTTCACTAGCCTCTTAAAGGAAGATCATTAGCAGAACCCCAAAAAGGAAGAATACTTTCTCAATCTCTTTAATAACACCATATCCCACATGGAGAACAATTTTTTTTGGCCCAATCATTAATGAAATAGGTCCATTATGTGGTCTTTGGCATTGAAGATAACAAGTCATTCCCCCTCATTTTTTCAAAACTTATGGAACATTGTGGGATGTGTTGGTTGTAGTAATGGATGATTTTCATAGTACGAAAGTGTTATAAGAACCCAATAATAACTTCCTAGTTTTGTCCCCCAAGAAAAATAACATTGAATGGATTTATGAATACAAACCTATTAGTCCTTATAACATAACTTACAAAATCATCACTAATTTTCCAACCTTAAGAATTCAGCCTCTCCTTTCTAAGATAATCTCTACCCAACAAAGTTCTTTTGTTGAAGGTAGATAGATCATTGAAAACATTATTACTAGTCCTGGAAGTCATTCATTCTATTTTATCTTATTCTAAAGATGCTTTACTCCTCAAATTGAATCTCAATAAGGATTTTGATTGGGTCTCCTGGTCTTTTCTTATCAAAATCCTAGAGAAGTTAGACTTCAACCAACAATTATGTAAATTTATTTGGAATTATATTTATACCTCTATGTTCTCTATTTTTATCAACGATGATTCCCATTCCGAAGAGGGCCTTAGACAAGGGGACCCATTATGCCCCTTATTTTTATCATCTTGGTGGAGGACCTTAGGCAAAGATTATCCTTTGATCATGAAAGAAACATTATTAATGGCATGTTTTTTTCTCCTACAATTCATCCCATCTTTCATTAATAATTCATGGATGACATGTTGATTTTGGTAGGACCTTTAGTTCTTGAAGCTTGTAGAATTAAGAAAGTTATTTTAGACTCGAAGTTGATACAGTCAATGTATCAATTTTTCCAAAACCTACCTTCTCTTCATCAATACTTTGGAATTCTTAAGAAGGAGAATCGTTAATATCTTTACCTTTCAAATGAAGACTTTCCTTGTAAGTTATCTTGGGATGCATCTAGTCTTTATTCATAGTGATCCCATGGATGCTAGTCTATTTTTTTAGTTTCCTAAATAAATCGGAAGCATGACTAGGTTTTTATTTTCCCAAGAGGGTAAGCTCCAATCACTCAAAATCTCCCTCTGAGAATCTCACTATCTATCTTGTCTCCCTTTTCAAAATTTAAAGGAAGATCAAAGTGTCTTTAGATAAAATCCAAAAATATTTCTTTGGTCTAGAATTGAAGAACACCATATAATTTATTTGGTTTGATTAAATAAAGTTTGTAATAAAAAAGGTGTATTGGGAATCGATCAACTCCTGTAATGAAGAAGGCCTATTATCCAAACAAACATAGAGATTCTTGAAGGAAAAAAATACTTGGATAGGCATTCAAAAAGAAAAGTACTTGAGAGGAATAGAAGATGACTACTTTATCACATTGCCTAATCCTTAGAAAATAACCATTTTCTATAAAATCTAATTTACAACAAGGATATCATCTCGAAAGGATGTAAACTATGGAAAATTAGAAAAGGTAACAAAGTCTCATTTTAGGATCTGATTCCTGACTATCATTTTTTCCCCTCTCATTTTTTACACCATGGGACATATTAAGTCCACTTTTCAAATATTCAATGGGCTACATTGTTTAGGACTATAGGTCGATGATGAGGTCTTGGATCAAGATATATTAATCTAGAGGATCCCTCCTAGAGGGCTTGAAGGTGAATGATCATCTCAATAATAAGCCAAACACTTCCTAATTCTACAATCTTCCTATGGATGATGGAATTATTTAGGGGCGAGATACGGTGAGGGTCTATACTTAATCATTTTTTATAGTATCTACTTGAATCTCTCTCTTGACCTGAACCCTTGGCACATTTTGTGGATATGACCCCTTATCCTAAAGCTTAACTTGTTCTTTTGGAAAGATGTAAAAAACTCCATTCTCACCTATGATAACTTGGTGAAACAATATTGGAATGGCCCCAATGGTTATGTAATTTGTAGTTATTAAGTGCATATGGTAGCACAATGAAGTTTTTTCATGTGGAAGGAGTGATAATCAAATATGAAATACTCTCTAATGAAGCTAGTGATTATCTTATCTTTCCCGAGAATAACAAGTTATTAAATTAGTGTTCTTGTGTGTGATTGATGAAAAAAATGAACTGAAACCCCTTTGAATAGATTATTTTTAATGTCCCCATTTTCTAGCGTGATCACCAGATAGGGGGTTGATTAGCCTATTAGCCATTCCCATAGGCTAATCCAATTGGAAAGGGAATGATTTGTTGTGCCTGTTAATGTTTTGGCCATGGAAAAATAAAAGAAAAAATAGTAATAATATTCTTGGGCCATGGAGAAATTAAAATATTATTTTTAATTGAGCCTTTATAAAATAATATTATTTAAGCCACTTGAGTTAAATAAATAAAAATAAAATAATAATAATAATAAAGTGACTTTATGGGGGGGAAGGTGAAAAAAACTTTAAAATAAAATAATCATTCCCCAAAAGTGGAAAATATCATTTACGGAGTTTTGGGGTCCAAAAGAGATCTACAAAAGTTTTATAAAGACGCTCTTTCTCTTCTTGGGAGCTCATTCGATTTGACATATTTGATATTTATTTATTTTCAGTGATTCACTACAAGTGTAACTATTGCTTGAATGAAAACATTCGAGAATCGAGAGATTTGCGCAAAAACCCAACTCTACTTTGTGAGGTTAATTCATTTAAAGTTTATCATTAAACATATTTTTTTGTCATTCATCATTTTGGGCTTCAACCTACTAGGGTTTATGAATCTATTTTGGAGACATTTTACAGATTTTGAGTACCAAATATTTTATAAATAATTTATGCATAAGGGCGACTTGCTTGGAGGAATTTTGGAAGCTTTGGATGAGGGTTTCAGATTGGTAACAACTGGGAAATATTTTATATATTTATTTTTGTTCATGGGCACTAGGGTTTGGTGAAGTTTGAAGGAGAAATCATCATTTCAGCTCAAGTGCCTTTAGGGTTTGAAGGTATTATTATTATTACAAATTTATTTGAAGAATTTTCAGCTCCTCTCTAAGGGTTGTTGGTTGATCTGAAGACATCACCTACAACAAATCATTATCAACTTACATTCCATCATTCCCATTGATCAAATGTGTTCAATATTACAGCCTATGATCTGGGTATGTTTGTATTTCCATTGGGAATCAATAACAAGTTGAATGTAGGAAGATATACCTTGTTGTAGCAATAAAATCATAATCATATCAGATTTGATTGCCATATTGAGGAGAAATATTAATTTAATGTGTGTTATTCCATTTGTTTTGTAATATATGTTTATTTTTTATTATTATATTCAATTTCTTTACAAATATCAAACCGAAAACCATCAAACATCTCATAAAAACTTCGAGAAAACACTTAAAATTAAAAATATTTAGTTGCATGCCAAGTGTTTGAAAAAATGTCCAATAACCTAAAGTGAAAAAATCAGACAATATAAATAGGGATTATTACAGTGGTATCCAAGCTTGAATCCTCCCATCCTGGAGGGTTAGATTAGTTATATACATCTATGTGACGTTGGTCCTCACATGTATGAATTCCATACAAGACCAAGACAACAAGAAAATCAAGAAGAAGAGGTTCCAATCGCAGTACAAATCAACTCGATATGAGTAGGGAAAGGAGAGATAACAATCCACTACGTGAGGAAGAAAGGGAAATCATGAGAGGTATTGTAGAAGGGCAGCAACATGTGGCTAATGTTTTACAACAACTTACAATAGTTATCCAACAAATGAACACATGTCCCAAGAGAAACAATAATGAGATTACATATAATGATAGTGTAGTAGGTACACCACGGGTGGGAAGGAATCCTACACACACTTCAAATAGACCATTAATGCCTACTTTCTTATCCAGGAATGAAGCAGAAGAGGAGGTTGTTGATGAGGAGGTATCATTTATAGACAATGTTATGACTATGCATGATGAGTGGGATGCTCTTCCTTAACATGTCAAGGATGTCTTACCTTTCCACCAATATATGGGACAACGAACAAAAATAGAAGAACAAGGAAAGAACGAAGACCCAAGAATCAAAATAAGGACCTAAAACAAGCTACAAGTAAACTCACTCTTCCTACATTTGATGGTAGTGGGAAGACTAGTGCTAGAGCATGGATTCACAAGTTGGACACCTTCTTGACACTTAGACCAATGCAGGAAGATGAAGCAATTAAACTTGCAACTATGCACCTTGAGGGCTATTGCTTATGATTGGTGGCATCATGGTTTAGTCACAAAAAACCATACATTGATTAACTCATATGATGAGTTCAATATAAAATTAATTACTCGGTTTAATAGGAAGGATGTGGAGGTGTACTATAGAGAGCTAGCACAATTGAAACAGTGGGCATGTGGATACATATATTAATGAGTTGCAAAATATTGTTGTTATGGTTCCCGATATGACTGAAAATAGGGTGGCAATGTTGTTCATATCAGCCACCTAAGAAAAACTTTAAGGTTTTCAAATCAAATCAGAAATCTTTTAATCAGCCCAAGCATACACCACCTAGGACGGACTTTGAGACAAGGAATGAACTAAGGAGAAAGAAACTTTTCTTTTCTTGTAAAGAACCATGGGAACTAGGACATAGATGCCTTGGCAAAGGCAAGGTACACTACATTGAGGTCACATCTGATGTGGAGAATGAGGAGGTCCAGGATACTAGTTCGGAGAGTGATGGAGAGCATGGGGAACAACCCCCTCATATTGAGCTTGAGCTTACACCTACAGGTGGTACTGAGCATGCTACTATTACCTCACTTTCAGGAGTCCCTAGGTATCATTCCTTTCATTTGAAGGGAGTTCTTAAGGGGCAGCATGTCACTTGTTTGGTTGATAGTGGAGCTACTCATAATTTCATTGATGAGGGCTTGGTTGTGAAGAGGGGACTACAGGAAGAATATTTCTCAGGATTTAATGTGACCGTTGTAGATGGATTCTCTATGAGTTTCACTAGGAAGGTTTCAAATGCGATGGAAAAGTGACAAGCAGCATGGGAATCTACAACTAACTCTTCCTCACACTTGACCTCCCGAGGTCGTGCCAAGACAGCCGGTGGGGATGGAATATATGTGGGGTGCAGACAAACTAGTTAGGCAATCTTATATCTTTAACGCGCACTAATGGAATATGCGAATCTAAGGCCAAGAAGGCCCTCCTAACCTAAACTGGCATGATAGATCATTCGGTGAGGATGACTGCTCGAAGGCTCCAATCAATATCAAGCTCTGGCATGATCCGATCTATAGGTTGTGGGATACGTGGAAGATAACCTGTGGGTGCTTCGTAGATATCTCCCAACAAGGTCATGAAAAATGGATGATGGATGTATGGTGGATTCTATGGCGATTCTCTGGTCTAGTCCAAAATCCTTAGCTTGATTAGCTGCTATGTCTAGTGAGGATAGTTGTGTGATAATGATTGGTGGAAGTGGAGAGGATCTAAATACTAATGTGTGTAGACCAATATCAACATCTGATTGACCTGTGGGCCCATTGGGTTGTGGGACCTGTGGATCACAATTGTAGATTCGTCATCTCTGCGGGCCTCCTATGGTCATGTGCGTAATCAATCCCGATCCCTAATATCCAATATTCGTATGCCTTTTCGGCTTCTATGTTTAGAACTAAAAGTTGTGTAATCTTCTCAGAGTACCTTATAGGTGTTCTGGTAACTTGAATTATTAAGCCAGTGTCTATATCAATGAGGATGTCTCCTGCATTTGGCTATGGGACCAAAGGATCACAACCAAACGTTTTCTCTCTTTCAAGCCCTTCTACAGTCATGCGGATATTTATTAGGGTAATCTATAGCTTGGCTGATTTGACCAAAATGTATGTGCTTTGTCGTCTTCTATGTTTAATCCTCTTAGATGTGAACTAATTTCTTGTAGGTCTGTTGTTGTTCAGAAGACCTGAATTCTGAGATTCTGGTCTATGTCAATTATTGCTGCAACAAGATTGGGTTGAGGCACGATTGGCTTGAATACGTATTCTCTGGGCTCCCTAGGTCCCGTGATTGTCATACAAAAGAAACAATATAAATCTAACTGAAGCAAAGTAAAACTATGTAAAGTATATCCACAACATATATAACTTCTCTATTTTTGTATTTTTGACAGAGTATTTAACAGAATTATGATAACAACTATTTAATAAAATTGAAAGAGCAATTATTTAATATCTAGAAAATGACAACTAAGCTAATAACAAAATTTAAAACAAACAAGGTAGCCGAGTATGGCTATCTGCCTGTGCAGTTGTGAATCTATTCTCGAATAACCAAATAACTGATCTAATCTATTTGAAAGACCCCCAATCTTACCTCAGAAGTGAGGAATGAATCATAGTTTCTCAGAATCTATCTATCCCCACAGCCTTCCCCCAATATCGAAGCGAGATTAATCAAACGAAATGATTCACTACTCTATTTGATATGTTTTAACTAGAACTTTGATAGCTTGAACCTAGATTTTGCATAACAATGGTGAATCGATTGTGTGTGGCTTTGTCCCCTCAGTGTGGTCTCCTCGTTCCTTCGTGCTCACATGAATCTAGAAAAGTGTGTAATGCTAGCATCAACAGAAGTAAGTATTAGAACAATGGTAGCTTCGGACGTAGAATGAATACAATGTGAGTAGGAGAGGGATAGCACAAGAGAACAGAGCTTGGCTTATGCAATTCCTAGCGGGATTTATTGCGAGTCATGCAACACAAAACATCCAGAACTTGAAACTATCCTTCTTGACGAACAAAACCTACAACTCTAATGGATTCAAACTAGAAATGAAACTATCCTACCTCAATTGATTGTATGAAACAGTAATAACACTGGAACAAGAAGATCATGTGGCTTCTAAACAACAAAATAAGACTAACTATGCATGCAACAAATGAAAACTATTGAATTCCTAAGCAAGAACTGAAAGACTAAACTATTGAAATGAGAGGATGAGAGGAAATTTTTGAGGGCCATTTTCTTGTAATTAAACCAGCTATTTATAGAATTCCCATTCACCCAAAGGTAACTCCAACTAGGACTCTTTTACTATAAACAATGGAGAAACACTATTCCAGGGAACCAAAATCATAAATACAAGAAAAACGGATGAGAAAGTTGGTAAAAGTTGAAAATTTACGCGAGTCGTGTTAAAAGAAGCATGTTGAAAACATGTGAAGGACCACCACCCCGAGCGGGGTAGCGATTCATGAGACCGCCACCTGTCTGGGTGGCAAGCATTCTGAGCAATTTGCCCGAGGCAGGTAGTGGTTTCATCACTGAAGACAAAATGCAAAAGAACAGAGGGGAAAAAGAGAAAAACAAAGCACACGGAGGCTAAGTGGGGTATGCGGGATGTTAACACACACTTAGAGAGAATTTTTCGGATCCCGAACACCTTGCGAGGAGACCTGTATCATCATTGGGGCATGTGTAACATCGTTCGACGATCTGTACCCTACAATTTCAGATTACGTACGCTTTCAAAACTTAACATTCAAATGGGTGATTATACTTTGACTGATGATTTCTACGTGCTTGGACTTGGTGAGATTGATGTTGTTTTAGGCATTTAGTGGTTACAGTCACTTGGGAGATATATCTAGGATTTCCAGTGGATGGAGCTAGAGTTTATATCATATGGGAAGAATATTATGCTGAAAGCTTTATCTGATGGGAAACCCAGGTTGTTTCAGCTAGGAGGATGGAGGCCTTGTTTAGGCATGGTGATGTAGCGTGGGCAGCTCAATGTTTTATATCATCCAAGTCTCCTTCTAGTGGTAAGTCGCAACATCATGTGGATATTCAAACAGTGTTGGATAAGAATAACATAGTATTTGGAGACATTCCTCCTAGTTTACCACCTGATCGCGGGTTTGAACATGTCATCGAGTTAGAGGAGGGGTCTAAGCCAGTTATCACCACACCTTATCGTCATCTCGAGGCATTTCAAAGAAGAGATTGAGAAGACGATTAAGGAGTTGTTAGATATGGGACACATTCGGCCTAGTTCTAGTCCCTTTGCCTCCTCAGTGGTTTTGGTGAAGAAAAAGGATGGCACCATGAGAATGTGCATTAACTACAGAGCTTTGAACAAGAAGACAATCAAGAACAGGTATCCCATACCCAGGATTGATGAGTTACTAGATGAGCTACATGGAGCAGTTTACTTCTCCAAGATTGATCTTCATTCAGGGTATCATCATATTCGTGTCCATGTGGAGGATATTCACAAGATCGCATCCAAATTTCACTATGGAAACTATGAGTTCTTGGTCATACCATTTGGTTTCACCAACGTTTTTATAATATTTCAATCATGTATGAATCACGTCTTCAATAAGAAGTTGTGTAATTTTGTATTGGTATTCTTTGATAATATTTTGATATACGATTGATTTAACAAAAATTATAAGAAATGTATGTTAAACCCTAGATAGGCTATTTTAGAGCCACAACAATAAATTACATGAAGTGACACAAGAAATAAGAAAAGTAAATGAAACCCTGAGTATAATGGAGAGTTAGAATACTTAGACGATTTCACGATATTCCCAACAGTGTGTGAAGGTGGAAGACTGGTAAAACTAAAACACGGAGGTCGTACCCAAACCCGTAAAAATATAAGAATACAGGAGAAGCATGGATCATGATGCCTGGAGTAGTAGTGTGGTTCCCAGGTGCTAGGATCCCTCTTTAGGCACCAAGGTATGCACAGGAGCTCAGAAAATGAATTTTATAGGGTCGTTGAGTTCTCACAATCCCTTGTTATTTGTCACTAGAATGTCACACAGTGATCATTGATGTTGTTGATAACCTACAATAAATATATCACATGCAAAACCCTAAAAGACATCAAATCCTAAAAAAAATATAAATGAGGAGTCAAACCCGACCTCGACAAAGAACCCTACTAAGTGAACTTACGATCTCGACATTGCATTACATTTCAAACTCCATGTAATTATGCATGTGTGTTTGTAGAACCACACCATAGGTGGCTCTTGTTCACAATGCTCATGATATTGAGCAATAACTAGATGTAAAATATGTAAATAAATGTATGCATGGAAAAATGAACTTTCCCTTCTATACGTGTATGCAAAATAACCATCCCTTTTCCCTTGGATGGCGCTATATGGATGCAATGATGTTCTTAGATGCTTTTATATGCAACCTTAGGTGGTGATGATAGATGTTTAGAGCTTGATCCTTTAATTTGATCCCATAACATTGTATTTATATGATTCCCTTTCTTGAATTTCATAATTGATCACTAAAATGTTGAACCCTAAGAGATAAGGATTCCCAATAGCTAAAAAGGACCCAAAAGGAGCGAGCAAGATAGAAAGAGGTATAGGGCACCCAGAGGGGATGATGGGGTGCCTAGTTACGGCATCCCGGCTAGGCACTTTGGTGTTTGAAGCTAGAAAATGTAAAGTATCGAAGGTCAAACTAGGCGTAGGGGTGTGTAGGCCAAGAAGGAGACCAAAAAGGAACCTAAAAAGCCAAATATAGTGATCAATTAGTACTTTTCTCCCTTAAGAAACATATGAATGCAATACATGTGATTAGTTTCTAGAAATGTACCCAAGCGCGTGATTTAGTTTCTACATTTTCCCCAATTTATGTTGTTGAGTAAAATATTGGTAACATAAAGTAGATCAAGATGTATCTAATGAACCTTGTAGATTGATGACAAAGATAATTTCGAGAGACAATAAAAAGCATGGAGTGATAAAAAGTGAAGTGTGGAAGCTAGAGAAGAGGAAGTAAAAAGTGATGATGACCCTAGGGGTGAAAGCATATGTGTAGATGTCACATTTTACCTATTTTTGATGTCATGCTTGAAGTGTGATTGATGTGACTACTTGTTTCCCATAAAGATGGACCTACAAAAGAGAAGAACAAACAAGTAGTCAAATATGTGTATATAGAAAATTTTCAATCCAAATGTATGAAATGCATGTAAAAAGTGTGAAAAATAGAAAAAAGGAACATGTGCACCTGATCCATGATGAGTGAAAGAGATAGAAAGGATCCTAAAGATATTGCGTAAGAAACGATTTTTTAGGGTGATCTCATGCCAAGTGTGAGTATTTGGGGTGATATCATGCCATAACGAAGTATTTAGGGAGAAAGGTCTAATGTCATTCTCCATCCTTTGACTGCTTCCCAAAATTTATACACCACTTTGCAAATGGTGTGATCTTGTCTTGCTCAAGTTTGATCCATTTCGATCCAAATAAAAAGGAAGATAAGATGTGTATTGATTGTTAAAGGATTGTTCATGTATTGTGCCAACTACTCTATGAACTATTGACAACCATGCTGATATGAGAAAAATTGTATCTTCCCCTTTGGTCATAAGCACCTAGTAAGGGACAGAAACACCTAGGTGCCCAATTTTGTATCTAAGAGCTAGTGTCTGTGCTAGAGTAAGGAACCAAGTCTGATTGTGATCCTTTTGTGAGACTGTAGACTATGCTAAATTATGACTCAGTAGATTGCTAAATGGGGTGACTGATTCACCCAATAGATGCCCCCTCATTTGGGGTGCATGTGACGTCATGAGGAGGATGCGGCCCAAAAGAGGACCCCATGCTTAACTTATACCAGTATGTAGGTGGGAATGTGCTTGGTAGAAACCAAGGCACATGAATATAGTGTCTAGGAAAAACAATTTAGTGCAAACAATATAAGCACACAATTAAAAAAATAGAGTATAAGCTAGCAAGCAAGAAGACAATATGTAATCTAGCACATAAGAAGACAATGTATACCGTGAAAATTGGATTACAAACATAAGACATCACACATGATGTCATAAGACAATTGAGGCTGATGTGGCCAAAAACATATTAGCAATAAGAGAACAAGCAAGATATAGGGAAAATCCATAAAATAGTGGCATATAGTGACAAAAAGTAGTAAGAAAATAGTAATAGAAAACCCTGGTAGTAAAGAGTTCTTGCAAGAAAAATTCTACACATGAAGCACCCATTAACATGTTAGGAAGATAGAAAGTATGTCAAACCATGTATAATCCATAATAATGTAGTGTGTTCGTAAATAAGAAGTATTATAAATGAAACAATAACACCTGTAATGTGTACGAAAGTGGATTCCCCAGAGCCTCACGGTAGGGATGGTAAAAGGTATAGTTCTAAACATCCATGATGTGTGTAATGATCCATGTAGAGTCATCAATCAAAAATAGAAGGTAAGTGAATGTGCACGTGTATATAGAAAAGATAATGACATACAATGTATTCATCTAACATAGTAAGCAATGTGTAACATGCGAGTATAATAAAGTAAGAACAATGTGTAACCAAGATATGTTATGAATGAGTGTGATGGAATGGTTTGTAGTGTGATTATGATAGGAACATGCCCCCCAAGTGTGTATGTATGTATGAGTGAAATGAGTTTCATTTATAAATGACCCTCAACAGTCAAGAATGAACCATAGAACAAGAGTGTGTCATCGGTAAATGGTTCAAAGTGTGTGCCAAAAATATTAAATAAATAAACCTAGAGTGGTAATTGTAGAATGGTGTAATGTGATGTGTAAGATAGAAAGATTGAATGAGACATTAGAGAATTGATTGTAGAAAGGTGTGAATGAGATGCTAGAAATATTGATCCTTGAAATGTAGAATGATGTGTAGTAGGTGCTAGAAATATTGATGATGAATACCAAGTGCAAGATGTAGAATGTTGTGATTGAGGTGAGGTTCAATTCAGATTTAGACCCTCAACAATCGAGTATGAACCATGCGATTAGAGTGTGTTGTCAGGTAGTGAGATGTGCACTAGAAAGATGAAGCGTAGAATGTAGAATAGTATAGTATGATGTGCTAGAATGATGTAGGTTGGAAGTGTGTAGTTTGTTGTAGGAGGGGATAGAAAATATGTATGTTGAATGTGCCAAGTGTAAAAATGTGTAGAAGATGTAGTAGTAGATGTAAGAAAAATATATCGTAGATGCATAGAGTGTGAAATGTTTAGTGTCTGAGGTTCATGTATGTAGTGTTCCCTCAACAGTCAAGTGTGAACCATAGTATAAGAGTGCGTCATAGAAATGAAGATATAAGTAGTGTATCAAGTTATATGTGATGAATAAGAAAGATAAGATGTGAAGTATGAAGTGCTAGGATAGAAATGACAAGTACTTGATGATGCTAGAAGGGGGGAAAATAGTAAACATGATGCCCCCAAGTGTATGAGAATGTGCAAGCTATCCAATAAAAGTCCACCCAATGTATGAGGAGATGAATATGTGTGAACATGCTCTAAAGGTGGTGGTGAAGGAGATTGATGATGTTCATGTGATGGAAGTTGAGGTGGTGAACACCTATATGAATGAGATCGTGGAGGTGATGTGCATCTGGAGACTGGCATGTGGTGTGTGTAAGAGACAAAGGAGACCTAGGAGGTGATGAACACTTAGGTGAAGAAGGCCTATGAGGTGATGTGCACCTATATTAAGGAGGAACCTATGAGGTGATGTGCACCTAGATGAAGGAACCATCTGAGTAGTGGACCTAGATTGATGAGATGGACTAGCGGACCTATGAGAACAAGTGTTTCGTGCATGAGTAGGAGAGATAGGAGTAGATTGTGCTTTATATTTCAGAGGTCCAGGGAACTAGATGCTCTAGCGAGTGCAAGGGCCACCTCGAGAGGAGGTAGAGGCCATGGTGCACATGGAGGGACACCTTAAATAGTGACAACTTGGTTATTATGGATGAATTTAAGAGACAAGTGAGGCATGTAAATGATTTTTTGAGTAGCCATGAGCCATGGAAGACCTAAGATCATGTCATAATGTTTGACGCTAGGTGCCACAAGGAAAGGCACAAACATGGTGAGAGGACCGACCATGACTGAAGCTTGACATAGCCATAAGATCCAGATATTGATATGAGATCTGTGAGAGTGGATAGCCGATGGCCACAAGAAGTGCAATAGAGCATGTGCTTATGTTGAGTGATGGATAAAAACAATGTTATTAATAGAAGTAGATCCAATAGAAGTAGGAATGTGCAAATGATCAGAGGAAAATGTAGCATGATAATCATGAGTGGAAAATGTAATGAGAGGAGGAGATGAATTAGCATGAGAAATTAGGAAATCAAGAGGTCCCGATGAAGGAGGAGGGACCATGTGGTATGCATGATTAGCCAAAGATTCGATAGCTTGCTTCTCATGATTTGGAAGTGGATTATTGAATATTTTTAGATTTTTATTTTCATTGACGGAGGAGAAGTCAATGGCTCATAAAGCTTAATTTGATTATTGTCAATAATATCTTGAATAATATGTCATAATTTGAAACAACAATAAGTGGAATTCCCAACACATTGGTGATAGACACATCTGGAATGTTCATTATAGTTATGACCCTTAGGGTGAGATGGATCCAGAGTAAGAGGGGGAGTCCAAGAGTAATAAGATTACTCTCAATGAGTTATGGAAATAGAATATGTGGAGCACATGTTATCTTAGTGAATGTATGCTTAGTGGTTGTCATTGAAGATTCTCAAGAGTACATACAAAATTTAACGGTTATTTTGCTTCATTTTCCGTAGTAGATGGTTTCAAAAGAGATTTTTTTGGAAATGTGTTAGAAGATGAAGTAGCCTTTGATCTTGATATTTGAGTTTTCTCATAATAAGAAGCTTGCTTTTACGTAGCTTAAGAGTGTGGCAAAGATGATAAAATGAAGGAGAGGTCTCAAAGATTACGCTCTCTTGTAATAGTGATAATATAATCTAAACAAATAGATCTTGTAATTCCTAGTCAACAAGCATATTAGTCATCCTAACTACTTTTTTTCTTATAACGTAAGACATAATCTGCTAGGTGATCATTAGATCATTGCTTGAGTTTAAGTTGAGCATATGATATTTTTGAGCCAATGTTGATTGAGAAGTGGGCAAGAAAAGTATAAACTTAATGCGTAAAAGATGTTACCAAATGAACAGATGGATCATAGAACCAACACATAACATATTCTTGGAGACTTTGAGGAAAGAGATTTGCTAATAGAGTGTGATCATTCACATAATCTAGAAAATCCACATGAAATGCTTGAAGATGCTCTTGAGGATCACCATGACCATTGAAAGTTGGGAGCTTAGGAACTATGAAGTTTGGAGGGAGTGCATATGTGGAAATGGCATGTGCGAAAGGAGTATGAAGAAGAATAGTGGAATCAAGAGATGGAGGGGCATGAGAAGTAGCTTGCTGAAGTTGGCAGATTTGAACTTGAAGATCTTGATAAAGAGAAGCTAGATCTTGAGTGCCAGAAGAGGAAACTTGTCATGTATGCGAAGTGAGAGGTGGAGTGAAATGATTTGTAGGAGTAGGAATGGAGACATGAACAATGGAAGTAGGTGGAATGGTAGAAGGAGGAGGTTGAGTAGTAATAGGAATGGAGGTAGTAACAACAGTAGTTCCATTAAGCTCAGCGAAATTGGTGGCTTCCTTGCGAGCAAAAAATAAAAGTAGGTCTAGATCTTGCGGATGCTCAATAATATGGTCTTGAAGATCACAAATATGGGATTCAGTAAATGGACCATAAGAGTTAGCCATGATAAATTGTAAGGTTGGGTCCAAAAGAATGGGTTCACTAAATGATTTAATAAAAATATGCTTTTGTCTAAACCCTAGATAGGCTATTTTAGAGTCACAAAAATAAATAAAACAATAAATTACATGCAGTGACACAAGTAATAATCAAAGTAAATGAAACCCTAAGTGTAATGCGAGTTAGAATACTTAGTTAATTTCATGATATTTCTCTGCAGTGTGTGTGAAGGTGGAAGACTAGTAAAACTAAAACACAAGAGGTTGTACCTAAACCCATAAAAATGTAGGAATGCAGGAGAAGTGTGGATCATGGTGCCTAGAGCGTATTGTGGCGCCTAGGTGCCAGGATCCTTCTCTAGTGTCATGGTCTGCATAGGATCTCGAAAATTAATTTCACGGTCAATGAGTTATCGCAATCCCTCGATAATTTATCGCAAAAATGTCACAAAGAGATCACCAATGTCGCTGATAATATACAATAAATATATCACCTACAAAAACCGAAAAGACATCAAATCCTAAAACAAAAAAATATGCAAATGGGGAGTCGGTCTAACCTAGCGGTCACCCGACTGAGTGAACTTATGAGTTGGGAGTTGCAATACATTTCAAACTCCATGTAGTTTTGTGCGTGTGTATGTAGAATCGTGACCTAGGTGGCTCTTGTGCATGATGCGTGCGATAGTGATCAATAGCTAGATGTAAAAGATGTAAATATATGTGTGCATGGAAAAATAAACTTCCCCTCCTATGTGTGTATGCATAATAACCAGCCCTTGTCCCTTAGATGGTGCTATATGGATGTAACGATGCTCTTAAATGCTTTTGGATGCAACATTAGGTGGTGATAATAGATTCTTAGAGATTTTTCCTTTAATTTTATCCCACAACATTGTATTTATATTATTCCCTTGCTTGAATTTTGTAATTGATTGCTAAAAGTCTTACCCATGAGAGATAAGGATGCCCAACTTCTAGAAAGGACCCAAAAGGGGCAAGCAAAATAAAAAGAGGTCTAGGGCACCCAGAGGGGACGAGGGTACCTAGGAACTAGCATCCTAGATGGGCATGGTGTCCAAAGCCAAAAAAGGTGAAGTATCAAAGGCCATACTGGGTAGTACGGTGTTCTAGGCCAAGAAGGAGACCAGAAAGGAACTTAAGTAGCCAAATATAATTATCAATTAGTACATTTTCACTTAGGAAACATATGAATGAAATGCATGTGATTAGGACCTAGAAATGTACCCAAGTGCATGATTTAGTGTCTACAACAACAAAAATGGGAGGATCATCTTAGACATATTGATGAGGTACTAGGCATCATGGAGGCACAATCCCTTTTTGCTAAGGCATCCAAATGTGAGTTTGGGTTGCAGGAGATTTTGTACTTGGGCCATGTGATTGGTGAAAATGGAGTGCAAGTACATCAAGAGAAGATTAGATCCATCTTGGATTGGCTGCCATCAAGGAATGTTTCATATTTGAGAGGTTTCTTGGGTTTATGCAACTATTATAGGAGGTTTGTGAAGGGGTTTTCATAGTTAGCAGCTCCTCTTACAGATCTCACTAAGAAGGGGGAATTCCGATGGTCATATGAGGTCCAAGTCGTTTTTGATCGGCTCAAGGAGGTGATGAATAATTGTCCTATTTTGGCATTACTGCATTTCACACAACCATTTATGTTAGAATGTGATGCTTTAAGAGAGGGCATAGGATCCATGTTGATGCAAAATCAACATCCCATAGCATATGAGAGAAGGAAATTGATGGATGTAGAGAAACTCTATTCCACCTATGAGAAGGATATGCTTTCCATCATGCATGCGTTGGAAAATTTTAGACAATATTTGGTGGGTGGTAAGTTTTTGGTTAGGATGGACCACAACAACTTGAAATATTTTCTAGAGAAAAAGGATCTTTGTGAGAGACAACAGAAATGGGTCAACAAGATTTAGGCTTAAGATTTTGATATTGATTATGTGTAGGGTAATAAGAATGTTGTTGTTGATGCATTATCTATGCAACCTACACTTTTATCTATGTCGATATTTCCCCTGATTGGAAATCTCAACTTTTGGTTGAGTATTCCAAGAATACATTTGCATGCGAGCTCATGGATGATAAGATTCAGGATGATCGTTATAAGGTGATTGATGAGGTGATCTACTATAAGGATAGGATATACTTGGTTCCTGAATCTAAAATGAAGAGTAAAATTATGAGAGCTATCCATGATACTCCTCTAGCAGGGCACCCGGGATTCTTCAAGACATACAGGTAGATTAGAGAGAGATTCTCATGGAAGGGTCTCAAGGATGATGTCCTACGTCATGTCCGTGAGTGTTTGACTTGTCAAAAATGAGAACAAGTTGGAACATACTTTCCCAGCAGGATTATTATATCCTTTACCAATTCCAGATTAGAAGTGGGAGAGTATTTCTATGGATTTCATTACAGGTCTTCTAAAATTTTAGGGTAAGAATTACATTTATGTGGTGGTTGATAGATTGACCAAGTATGCTCATTTTTTTGCAATACCGTTTGAGTATAAGGAATCATAGGTAGTGGCATTATTCTTTGAGGAGGTATTTCGGATACACGGTTACCTTAGACCATTTTTAGTGATCGGGATAACCGGTTTCTTAGTGTGTTTAGGTAAGAGTTGTTCGATTAGTTGGCACTTGAGTTGACCCCAAGCACTAGCTACCATCCACAAACAGATGGCCAGACCGAGATTGTGAATAAGTGGGTGGAAGGATATCTACGTAATTATGTTGTAGGACAAAAGAGAGGTTGAATAAGGTGGTTTTTTTTGGGTGATCATTTCTATAATACCACCTATTAGATGTTTATTGGGATGACACCATTTAGGGCCTTTTATGGTTATGATGCCTTATCTTTCATAGACTTTTCCTTTGATGACAATAGAGCTCCCAAAGCAAAGGATTTTATGCAGGATAGTCAGGATATCCTTAAGGCACTTAAGGATAATATTCAAGCAGGCTCAAAATCAACAGAAGATGTATGCTTGACATACATAGGGTAGAGAGATCATTCAAGGTGGGTGACTTAGTGTTTTTGTGCCTTCAACCATATAGACAATCTACATTAAAGAAGAATGGTGTAGAAAAAATTAACCCTGCATTCTAGGGCCCTTACAGGGATTCGAACATGACTAGAGAAGTAGCATAAGAGCTTGAGTTTTTAATGGATTGTAAGATTCACAATGTTTTCCATGTATCATGCCTCAAGAAGGCATTGGGACAGAATGTTGTTCCTTCTCTAGAGCTTCCTCCATTGGATGAGGAAGGTAGATTGGTTTTAGTTCCTGACACTATCTTGGATATGAGAGAGCTCCGTTTGAGGAACATGGTGATCAGAGTATTTTGTTAGATGGTGAGATTTACCACTTGAGGATTCTACATGGTAAGGAGAGAAAAAATTATAGCATCCAAAGTTTTGATTTCTTGAGGACAAGAAATCCCAAGAAGGAGGATTGTCATGTCCCCATTTTTGACATGATCACCATATAAGGGGTTGATTAGCCTATTAGCCAATCCCGTAGGCTAATCCAATTGGAAAGGAATGATTTTTTTACCTATTAATTTTTTGCCCATGGAAAAAGAAAAGAAAAGATAATAGTATTATTATCGGGCCATGAAGAAATTAAAATATTGTTTTTAATTGAACCTTTATAAATAATATTATTTAAGTCACTTGAGTTAAATAAATAAAAAGAAAATAATAATAATAAAGTGACTTTATGGGGGAAAAGGTGAAAAAGAAATTAAAATAAAATAATCATTCCCCAAAAGTGGACAAGATCATTTATGGAGTTTTGGGGTCCAAAAGAGGTTTAGAATTTTTTATAAAGGCCCTCTTTCTCTTCTCGGGAGGTCATTCGGGATTTGACATATTTGATATTTCTTCATTTTTAGCGGTTCACTACAGTGCAACCATTTCTGAGGACGAAAACCTTCAAGAATCAGTAGATTGGACGAAAACCCAACTCTACTTTGTGAGGTGAATTCATCCAAGGTTCATCATTGAGCATATTTGTAGGTCATTCATCATTTTGGGCTTCCACCGCTAGAGTATATGACTCTATATAGAGACATTTTGCAGATTTTGAGTACCAAATATTTTTTGCATAATGGTGACTTTCTCGGAGGAATTTTGGAAGCTTTGGATGAGGGTTTCAGACTGGTCATGGATGGGAAATATTTTATATATTTATTTATGTTATGTTAACTTTTAAGTTACCTTAACTTAAGGTTGTTTCATAATTTTTTCAAATTTTCTACCATTCCGTGAAAAAAAAATCCTAAGTTATTTGTAAGTTTTTCTAACTCTGAAGCCTAAAATTTGGAATTTCAATTTTGAAGCTTCACCTATTTGGGATTTCGAGATAATATTTCATTTTTAAGTTGAAGATTAACTTGCAAATCTGGCCCGAAATACCAAAGTTTTGAAATTTCTAAGCTTGACCTTTCGAGTTTCGAGTTTTTCCTTTATGTTTTGTTTTTGTTCACGTTTAGTTTTCAAAATCTAAAAGCTTGAAGTTCCAAAACTTTGAAGCTTTGTCCTTTCGTGTTGAGGTTTCACTTCACGCCTAAGTTATTTTTTTTCAGAAGTCCCAAATCTAAAATCGAAACCTCTCAAATTTGAAACTTGAGCTTTCAAATTTTGGACTTCATGTTTCATCTTTCAAATGGTTGCACTTTCATTTTGAATTTCAAAATTTTCGCAAAGCATTTAATTCTCAACCACCCCACATGTGTTAGCATGTCGGTATTAAGTTTTGGTTTACCTATATAAATATGGATTTTTACCATCATTTTCACCTGGTATTTTTATCTGACATCCTATTTTACTGAGTCGTAATTGTACTTCCAAAGCATCATTTTCAAGGTAACTTTTTGTGTTTTCTTTATTTTTGGTATTAGATTATTTATAGGTGTTTTTATTTATTATCCATTTATTTTTTGTTCTATTTTCTTCTTGCTTGATTTACAACAAAGGCCATTATCCGGTGTTGCTCGATCTTAATCCTCCTCTGACTATGTCAATGGGGTTTTATTCAAAAACATAAAATTTCCAACCATGCAAGTACCAAGTCTATTTGAATCCAAGAGTTTTGAGGAAATTTTTTCATTGCAGAAATCAAGGGTTTTGGAGTCTCCATTCGTAGTCAAATTTTGAACTTTTCACACATTTGGAATCACTCAACCTATCATGACCAACTTCATAGCTTCTAAGGTTCGTGTCTCGAAGTTTTAGAGGTTTGTGTTTTGGGGTTTCAGAGGTATAAGGTTTTAGAATTTTGGAACTGGTAGAATTCATAGTTTTGGAGGTCTCTGGTTTTCGTGTTTTTGGAGTTAGAGTACTTTCGGAGGTTTAGTTTTTAGACTTTTGGGCTTTGTTGTTTTGGAGTTTAAGATATTTTTCATAAAATTTTTAGGGTTCATTCATATTCTCGAACCCCAAATTCATGTCAACTTGTGCTTCAAAGGGCAAAGGAAACATAAAGTATACATTCTTAGGGGTTTCCCCTCACACATGCATGTCTTCGGATTTGGGAAACATTAGAGACATTGATCTTACACAAGTAGACATGTCAGAGTTATCAGAAAGGCTAAAGGCCCCTAATAAAGAGCCTTGGATCAGGCTATATTTGATGATGGGCTTGCTCTTCTCGCTCTTTTACTTCATCAATGCATTTCCATTTTCATCCCCATTTCATATGCTCCCGAGGCTATTCTAACTCCTACACCCTCTATCATTACCACTTCCATTCCATTTTCCACTGCTCTCACTAATTCTATTGTTTTATCCAGTGCTCCAAGTTTAGCTATGGACATGCCACCTTCCTTTGTGTCTACTATACCTGAATGGTTATATCACCAAACCCCTAAGTAGAAGAAGGAAGTACCCCTGGTGGATTTAATTGATTTGAGTGTGTTGCAATAAAATCCTAAGAGGAAGGATACATGGCCAAGATTCATCTCTAATTTGTCAATAAATAAATCAAGAGAAAGATTCATGGAGGTGGCCACCTTGTTGAAGGAAAAATCAGGAAACCATTACTATGGTGGATTATCAGATCTCTAGGGTTTCATTGGGGAAGTTAACACATGAGGGTGCAAAATAGGATGTTCAAGTGGCCCTTGGGAATTTATTGGAAAAATATGAAAAAGATAAGGATTCCAAGGATGAATTGAAAGAAAAGGTTGAGAATCTCACTGCTCTTTTGAAGAAAGTCACACAACCCACTCCAACCACAGATCCTTCAACTATAAATGCTCTAACTATCTCTTCTCGTTTTGATGATATCTCATATCATGAAATTGAGAAGATAGGTCAAAAGGGAAGATCATTGGATGGGTGGATTGAGTGCATACTTCAGGAGACTAACCCCTTAATTAAAATAGTTGTGGAATTGTACAATGATTTACAGACTGAAAGAGATTCTATTAGAAGGCTAGATGAAATCCTCTCTGAAGATAGTAATAACTTGAATCTTAATTTGACTACCTAGGAGGAAATTAGAGATATGGATTCAGATCTACTTCTCAGGAGGGAATAATTGATGATGCCTCTAAGTTGTTTGAGTTTTAAAAGGCCATGGAATTCAGATCTCAGGTGTTACAGGATCTGATCAAGAAATTGGATGATAAACGTGTTGAAATAATGGATGGATTAAATGACATTTTAGAATATTTTGATAATATTAACTAAATTCTTTAATGAGAATATTGATGCTCTTCCAATTGATTATATTAAAGCAAATTTCAAGGGTTTAGTCAAAGAGGATGATGAGGTGACAAATAATTTCAATATTAATTCAATTTACAGGCTAGTTTCATGCCAAAATTTTATAAGCCAACTTAAGAAGGTTGTGAACAAATTAAAAATACTTCCAGCCAAAGTTGCAAGAGAGGTTGCCATAGTAGATGTGGTGAATCATTATGCATGTGGGCCTGAGGAAGAAGAAATACAAGGAATTATCAAACGCTTTGTTGATTACAAGCATCGTATGGCTATGTGGGAAAAGGATCAAGAGAAAGCTGAACAAGAAACAAATTTTACAGGTCCAAGCTAAGCCTAGCCACCATTGTTGGAACACCTCAAAAACTTTGAGTCAGTCAAAGTTATAGGGTTGACTTGGTCAAACTTGTGCAACAACTTTTCTATTTTTATGGGAGCATGTTCCCTTGAACTTAATTACACTTTGTATTTTTAGTAATTAGTTAGTTAAAGGTGGAGTTGTAATGGATCACCTCTTGAACTTATAAATAGTTAGATGCATTAAGTTTTTATTATGACTTTTAGATCTGGTGGAATTACTCTTCAATCTTGGAAGAGTTTTAAAACTACTTTGAGCCTTTTGATAATATTTAGAACAATATTTTTCCGTGGAATATCTGATATATCATGTTTATCATTGGTTAATCTATAATTTGTGAATGTTAATTCCTTAATATAGATTGATTATTCTACCTTTATATCAGTCATATTACTTTAGTCTTCATGAAAAGATATAAAATCTTTGTATTTCAGTTGTGGAGAACTTATTTCCTTTACATTTATCAAAGTGGATAATCTTTTTCAGTCATTGATTAAAGGATGTTATATGAAATTTGCATGTGATACATTGTGATGGGATGTTAATTGTGTTATTAAGTGGATCTATTCATTCATCTTATATTCGGTTCATCACCCCTTTTTAGGTTTTGTTGTTTATCTCTAACCTTAATCTCAAGAAATGATTAGATTAAATTATTTTCAAAGTGTTTTAGCCTTTCACATTGATCTTAAATCAAGTGCTCCAAGTTTGAAAGGAAGTCGCCCTTCTTTGGAGGTTCATCCCAAGGAGACAAGGTCCCACACCTTGGGGATGTTCCAACATTATAAGGGATCACTCAAAGATTCAATGGATGTGTGATCCGTGTGATAACATGTTCATGGTCGCTAGGGTTTAGTGAAGTTTGAAGGAGAAATCATCATTTCAGCTCAAGTGCCTTTATGGTTTGAAGGTATTATTATTATTGCAGGTCTATTTGAAGAATTATCATCTCCTCTCTAAGGATTTTTGGTTGATCTCAAGACATCACCTACAATGAACATTATCAATGTACATTCCATCATTCCCATTGATCAAATGTGTTCAATATTACAGCCTATGATCTGGGTATGTTTGTATTTCCATTGGGAATCAATAACAAGTTGAATGTAGGAAGATATACCTTGCTGTAGCAATAAAATCATAATCATATCAGATCTGATTTCCATTGTAATTCCATTTATATTGAGGAGAAATAAGAAGTTGATGTGTGTTCTTCCATTTGTTTTGCAATCTATGTTTATTTGCTATCATTATATGCAATTTCTTTACAAATATCAAACTGAAAACCATCAAACATCTCATCAAAACTTCAAGCAAACACTCAGAAAATTAGAACTCTTCAGTTGCATGCCAAGTGTTTGACAAAATGTCAAACAACCTAAAGTGAAAATATCAGGACAATATAAGCAGGGGTTATTACATATTTAATCTTGTTGGAATTCCATTTTTAATACCTACAATAAAATCAGAGAATAACACAATGCAAAAAGTGTTTCCACTTGAAAATATTCACCCCACTATTGATTATTCAATTAATCAAGAAACACGATTAATACAACCATTACAACAAGGAATGTCTAGATTTGCATGACAAGTAAAAGAATAATAATTAAAAACAAATAAAACTCCTAATTCAAATTAAAGTAAACTAAATAAGAGTAAAAATATATCAATATTATAACTTTCATCCACTAATAATATACGGCCAACATGCAAGAAACCATTATTAGTTAAGTGACATATGCATAATCTATTTTGCACACTAGCTATACTAGGTGTCCCAACTTCTCCTAAAACAGAAATAGACTAAAATTATTCATATAAACATAGAAATGGTTCCCCACTCATTAGGGATGAATGGATAGTTATTTTATATTAGTTCGACACATCCAATGAATTACACTTTGACTGGCACTTCTAGTCTAAAAATAGAATTCTAAAAATAAATTTGTAAAAATAAATTTTTCACCTAACTAAAAAATATCCTAACAACCAAAAACACAAATAAACCTAATTCTAATTGTAATTAATTAGGTTCCCATTATATGATGTGTAAAATACGGTTCCTAGTTGGGTTCTTAAGTATAGTGATCCAATCTAAGTATGGACACATATTGTAGATACAAAGGTGCTCAGGGGAATGCTAGTGTCACGATTCTAGTGGATAGTAACCATAACCGTAATATAGCTATATGTTTCCAAGGCCTACAACTAATATAAATATATGTATCATATTAGGATTCAAAAATAAGGGTTACTTAAGAGGTGGATAAAGACAATGAGGATAATATAATAAGATAATGTAACATATCAAAGAAAGCATACATCTAGTCTAGCCTATAGAAATGAATAACCAACATACAACATACACATACAAGACAAAAGACTAAAGTTGGTTAGAGATACTTACCTATATCATGTGTACGACCATTGATGCATAATCTTCCCTAGAGACAATATCACTACGAGAAAATCACTATGGGTGGAGAAGGGTAAATTTCAACAAGAAGATATTTAATCCTAACTCACTATGGTGACCCAAAATACACAAAGTAAGCTCCAATAATCCAAGTCAACAAAAGTGAGAAGTAGTAGGAAAAATTATATAAAAGAGTAATTGATTTATTGTGCAAATTTTGATAAGTGGTGGTTTTACAAAAATAAAAGTTCATGAAGTCGGCTATGGAAAAACATAAACACACACCATCACTCATGGGTGATAACATCGACCTTGGGGAAACGTTAAGGTTAAAATTTGTAAAACATGAGGAATGAAGGTTATAAGGTAAATGATAAAGGTATAGGGTGACCAAAAGTAGTGATAATAGCACATAATAAGAAAAAATAAGTAGACATCAAGGGACATGTAGACATAATGGGTGTAATGTGTAAACAAAGGGAAGAAATGTAGAAAGGGTAGGGTGAATTAGGTGAAATAGTGACATCTCTCAAATGATGTGGTATAGCCCACATGAATAAGTCCGATCACACCCGATATCGATAGCACCCTTAAGGAACTCATTTAGGAGGATATTGAATCAACAACCCCTACATAAAAGAAATAGTTAGCAAGTGTAAAAAATATGGTGTATACATATGCCCCAAACGAAGATCATCATATGTCACAACAATGAAACATTATATGTTATTCAGAAAAATATCTATGAAACATGTAAAATAGAAAGGAAATGTTGAAAGTAAAGTGTTGTAATGAAAGCGTTATAAAGAAATAATTACCTACACCAAATGGAATATACCTACCTCCTACTTACTTATGAATATCGATTGACTTTCCGTGATGGGTGTCATGGATGCTTGGAACCTTGAATAAGAAAATTTGGAAAGAAACATGTTAGAAAATTATCGAGTAAATGTGACATAATTCACCTAGCTAGGAGGTTATATGAAGGATATCGTCCAATGTCAAAAAAGAAAAAAATGAGATTTACGGATAAATTTGGTAGAGACAACTATAATATTTCAAAATGAGTGGTTTCTTTACCACAAGTGGCACAATTTACAAAATATTTTTAGGGTTTTTTGTTTGAAATATATGTATATTTGAAGATGGGAAGGAAATTATGTTGAAAAGAGTTATAATAAATATTATAAATAGTAAAGGGATGAATTCATTTATCACTTTTCTAATTAATATTAAGGAGAAAAAAATCTATGAGATAACCCAAATTAAATAATTTTAGTGATGATGGTGAGAGTACAATGTGGCCGAGATGGGGCATGCAATAGTGGGAATCCCATGGTAGGAATTGTTTTGAAATTGGGAATGGGTAACTTAGGAAAAATAGAAAAATGCATGTCGGGGAAATATAGCTAGAAAAATTTCCCTAAAGATAGTCAAAGTGTAGATAAGGTCAAGGTGTAGGTGTTTTTAGGAGAAGTTTGATTTTGGGAGTCATTTGTTGAGTATGGAGCTAAATTTCTTCACAAGAAACTTGTTTTTACAATGTTACTATTTTGATAGTAACCGGTGTTGGTTAAGAATCGTCAAATCACTCGGGAAGATTAGGTTGGGGTGTAACCATCGCCGGTCAGTGGTGTCACCACTTAAGTTGTGTAATGATGATTTTATTTTTGGCTGAAGTTTAGAATAAATCACTTGTTTTAAAGTTGATTTATTGTTTGTAAAATAAAAGATAAGTTGCCTAAAATAGACTCACGTGCATGTATGCATTGTTTGGAGTGTAAGGCAAGTAAAGTAAGAAGATAGCAATTAGTTTCGTATGATGTTTTTTCTTGGTGAGAAATATGGTGGAGCTAAGTGAGGAAAGAGCATTAAACATCCATAGAGGTGTTGGAAGACAGTAGATATTCATTGTATTTCCTCTGTAAAGCACTGAATAATAATATTGGCCATTTCTTGGTGGATGTAGCCCACATTGGGTGAACCACGTTAAATCTGGTGTAATCTTTCTCTTGTTTATTTTATCTTCTAGTTATTTCCACATTGATTGCTTGTATGCTTTATCTGATTATACATTTGTGCAACATTGTTATATGGTTTAAACCCCAACAAATGGTATCAAAGCTTTGTTTGGAGGTTTTGTGTGTTGACAGGATTTACTCACAGAGGGTTTTCTAATTGAGTGGGAGCAGAGCAATGGCAAAAGATAGTAAATACCGAGTAGAGAAATTTGACGGTCGTAATTATCAACTATGGAGAATGCAGGTGGAGGATTATTTGTATCGAAAGATCTATACTTACCGTTGGATGAGCAAGGAAAGCCAAGTTCGATGACAGATGAAGAATGGAAGGTTCTTGACAGAAAGGCTCTGGATCTATAAGATTGAGCTTGGCAACATCGGTGGCTTCAAATTTTATAGATGCAAAAACCACGGTAGAGTTGATGAAATCTTTAGCAAATTTGTATGAAACTCCTAGTGCTTCTAACAAGGTATATTTGATGAAAAAATTGTTTAATTCTAAGATGCAAGAAGGTGGATCTATGTCTAATCATTTGAATGATTTCGGTCTATTGTAAATCAATTAAAATTGGTAGAAATTCCATTTGATGATGAAGTGAAAGAACTTTTATTCTTATGCTCTTTGCCAGATAGTTGGGATAATTTGGTAATGGTTGTTAGTAATACAAAACTACTTCTAAAGGTTTGAAATTTGATGATGTGGTTAGTGTAATCCTTAATGAGGAAATACGTAGGAAAAGCTCAGGAGAATCATCATCTAGAAATGCTTTAACTGTAGAAAGCAGGGGAAGATCTAAGGAGAGATCATCCAAGAGAAAGAAGAATGGGAGATCAAAGTCAAGACATGGCAGATCTAGATCCAGGTACAAAGATTTACTTTGCTGGAATTGTGGAAAGAGAGGACACGTAAAGAAGGAGTGTTGGTCCAAGGAAAACAAAGAGAATGTATTAGACAAAGAAAAAGGTAAAGAGGAAAACATTGCAAGTGAGGTAAAGCAAGATTCCCTTATTCTCTCCTTGGATAATAGATTAGAATCTTGGGTGTTAGATTCTGGAGCTTCTTTCCATGCTACCCCTAATAAGGGTTATTTCAGAAATTATGTTCAAGGTGATTTTGGACATGTTTATTTAGGTGATGATGAACCATGCAATATTACTGGTAAAGGTGATGTTTATCTAAAGTTACAGAATGGAAATCCATGGGTATTGAAAGATGTGAGGCATGTGCCAAGCCTCAAAAGAAATCTAATATCTACAGGGCAACTTGGTGAATCTGGATGCATGGTTACATTCACAACTAACTCTTGGAAGGTTACCAAGGGATCTCTTGTTGTGGCAAGAGGAAAGAAGGTAGGAACTTTATATTTGTCTACCTATATTACTTGATTCCTTTTCTATGTTATCTACTACAGATTTAGATGCAAACATGTGGCATAATCGGCTAGGTCATATGAGTGAAAAAGGAATGCAGATCTTAAAGGAAAAGGGTAAGTTGTCAGATTTGAAACAATTAGATCTTGAATTTTGTGAGCACTTGCATATTTGGAAAGTAGAAGAGAGTGAGATTTCTCAAGGTTGGGTCAACAAAGAAGGAGCAGAAATTGGAGCTTGTACACTCAGATGTGTGGGGACCAGCCCAGGTAGCTTCTATTGGAGGATCCCAATATTATGTGACTTTCATTGATGATGCCACAAGGAAGGTATGGATCTATTGTATTAAGTGTAAATATGATGTTTTTGAAACTTTTAAAAGATGGAAAGCCCTTGTAGAAAATGAAACAAACTTAAAATTGAAGTTGCCTTAGATCTGACAATGGTGGTGAGTACTACGAAAGGATTTTGATGATTATTGTTCAGAGAATGGAATACGAAGAGAAAGAATGGTTCCTAGAACTCCACATGAGAATGGAGTTGCAAAAAGAATGAATAGAATAATCATGGAACATGCTAGAAGCATGAGGATACATGCTAGTTTGACTTTGAAGTTTTGGGAAGAAGCAGTGGATATAATGATATACTTGATAAACCATGGGCCTTCAACAACACTAGATGGTGGAATACCAGAAGAAGCTTGGTCTGGAAAGGAGGTAAATTATTCTTTTCTTAGAGTTTTTGGCTTAGAAGCTTTTGTGCATGTTGATAGAGAAAATAGAAAGAAGTTGGATGCTAAGTCTAAGAGATGTATTTTCATTGGTTATGGCTCTAGTGATTTCGGATATCAATTTTGGGATTTAGAAGATTCTAAGATTGTTAGGAGTCATGACATTAATTAATGAAAAGAGAATGTATAGGGATCAAGGTTTTGGTGCCTAAACATGAACAGTTGAGGATATTTTGAAGGAAAATCAACTTTCGGACCTAAAGCAGACTTACAGACACAACATTGGTCGGTTCTATAGAGACCATCACCGGTCGAGCTAAGCGGTGTCGGTTGGCATAACCAAAAACGAGAAAACAGTGATAGAAACTAATGTTGGCGTCCCAGAACCGACGTCGGTCAATAGGTAGAGGAACCACGGTCGGTTAGGAGTGACCGGTGTCGGTCACTGACAAAAATTGACACAAATGTGCAACAGGCACAGAATGAGCCTCAAACACCTCATATTTCAGTGAGAAGGTCACAAAGGGTAAGTAGACCTCCAGAGAGATTTTCACCTTCACTTTCTTATTTATTACTGACTGATAGTGGTGAACCAGAAAAGCTTTGAAGAAGTAATGCAGGTAGATACCCACGAGCAGTGGGAGCATGGCATGGATGAGGAGATGGAATCCTTGGAACAAAATTAGACATGGGATTTGGTCAAGTTTCAATAGGTAAGAAAACACTTAGAAACAAATGGGTTTATAGGATCAAGGAAGAAGAGGGTGGACTGAAGAGGTACAAGGAAGGCTTGTGGTAAAGGGATTTACATAGAAAGCAAGTATTGAATTTGATGAGATTTTTTCTCCTGTAGTTAAGATGACTTCTATTTGTACTTGTTCTAAGTTTGGTTGCAATAAAATATTTGCATTTAGAACAACTTGATGTTAAGATGACTTTTCTTCATGGTGATTTGGAGGAAGAAATTTATATGTAGCAGTTGTTTGGTTATGAAGTCAAGGGTAAGGAGAAACTTGTGTGCAGATTGAAAAAGAGCCTATATGGGCTCAAGCAAGCCCCAAGGAAATGGTATTTGAGATTTGATAGTTTTATGCATGAGCATGGTTATATGAGATGTGAATCTGACCATTGTGTTTATTTTAAAAAGCTTGAAAATGGGAGCTATGTTATTTTGTTATTGTATGTGGATGATATGTTGATTACAGGATCTAGCATGCAGGACATTGGTAAGCTTAAAGAAAGGTTAGCTCACACATTTGCAATGAAGGATTTGGGAGCTGCAAAGAAAATCCTTGGCATGCAAATTCACAGAGACAGGAAAAATAGGAAGTTGTATTTGTCTCAGGAGGCTTATATCAATAAGGTGTTGGAAAGGTTTAACATGAAAAATCAAAACTTGTTGGTACACCTATGGCTGGACACTTCAAATTGAGAAAATATCAGTGTCCTTCATCACAAGAGGAGGTTGAGTACATGGTACATGTTCCCTATGCTTCAGCAGTAGGAAGTCTTATGTATGTCATGGTTTGTACTAGACCAGACATTGCACAAGCAGTGGGAGTTGTGAGCAGGTTTATGGCTAATCCAGGTAAAGAACATTGGAAAGTAGTTCAATGGATTCTCGGTATTTGAGAGGGACATCCAACATGGAGTTATGCTATGGAGGGTCAGATACTTCTTTACGTGGCTATGTTGATTCAAGATATGGCTGGAGATTTGGATGATAGGAGGAGCACTATTGGATATGTTTTCACAGTAGGTGGTACAAAAATTAGCTGGATTTTGAGATTACAGAAGGTTGTGGCTTTGTCTACTACAGAGGCAGAGTATGTTGCAGCTACAAAAGCTAGCAAGGAGATGATATGGATGAGCAGGTTCATGAAAGAGTTGGGTAAGGAGCAAGAGGATTGCAGATTATACAGTGATAGTCAGAGCACGATCCATCTGGCAAAAAGAACTCAACATTTCATTCAAGAAAAAAACACATTCAGTTGAGGTATCACTTCATACGACAGGTGTTGGAGGATGGACAAGCTGAAGTTAGAGAAAATCCATACGGATGAGAACCCTGCAGACATGCTAACGAAGCCATTGGTAAGGGAGAAGTTGGAGCTTCACTCCACTTCTATTGGTCTTCAATTTTAAAGACTTGAAGAGGAAGAAACGGGCCAAGGAAAAGGAACCAAGGATGGTGATGCACAGTACAGTGCAACAATTGATCTCCAAGTGGGAGATTGTTGAGTATGGAGCTAAATTGCTTCACAAGAAACTTGTTTTACAATGTTACTTGTTTTGTGATGAACTTGATGTTGGTTAAGGTGTAACCATCATCGATGCAGTCGGGCGATTAGGTTGGGGTGTAACCATCGCCGGTCGAGTGTAACCATTGCCACACTGTAACGATGCTTTTATTTTTGGCTGAATTTTAGAATAAATCACTTGTTTTAAAGTTGATTTATTGTTTGTAAAAGCAAAGATAAGTTTCCTAAAATAGACTCATGTGCATGTATGCATTGTTTGGAGTGTAAGGCAAGTAAAGTAAGAAGATAGCAATTAGTTTTGTATGATGTTTTTCTTGGTGAGCAAGATGGTGGAGCTGAGTGAGGAAAGAGCATTGAACATCCATAGAGGTGTTGGAAGACAATAGATCTTCATTGTATTTCCTCTATAAAGCACTGAATAATAATATTGGTCGTTTCTTGGTGGATGTAGCCCACACTAGGTGAACCACATTAAATTTGGTGTAATCTTTCTCTTGTTTATTTTATCTTTTGGTTATTTCCACATTGATTTCTTGTATGCTTTATCTGATTATACATTTGTGCAACACTGTTATATGGTTTAAACCCCAACATCATTAGGTTATGTTTTTGTAATTAATGAAACTAAGAGTGTCACGGGACCTTGAAAATGGATGACATTAGCCATTCTAAGATGAACATTTAGAGTAGGTCCAATAAAATTATGATAGTAGGACCAATGTAGTAAGAAAGGGTAGGATATCCAAATGATCATCTTGATCTTGTTAAAAATACTACCATTACTTTTCTACTACAAAATTTGAGTATAATGGAGTTGTTATTATTAGATGTGAGTACATATGGATTTGATGCATGATTTTTGTGTTATAATTTCCACAAACCCAACCCATAACACTTTGGTGTGATAATTATATTGTTATACATGTATCTCAAAACCCATTAGAGGACGAAGGCACAAAGCATGTTGAAATTCATATGCATTGTGATCGACAAATAATATAGAATAAGGTTTCTAATATTAATTTTTTTAATATAATATTAGGTTGCATAATCGTCTTCATAAATCCCGACTTAAATCGTGATTTTTTCAACTTCCAAAAAAATTGGGTGTTAAAGAAGGTTTCATCAAGGGGTGATAGTTCAATGATTCCTTTATCCTTCCCTTTAGTGAAGTACATCTTAAGAGGGAATGTTAGTGTATTTAATTAACCATACAAGATTTTTTATGATAAAGATGCACTTGTAATATTTAATTGTAATATATTTCTTAATATATTTATGTGGAAGAGTAATGTGATCAAGTTATTGACTTTATTGGTTCTCGATTGACTTCCATTGTTAATAGATTATATAAAACTTTCTCTAAAATCTAACTACTTTCCAAACCCTATAATAGTCTCTACTTGTTTTTATAAAAGTAAAGAGAGCTAGCATTTTTGGTAATTCATTATGGCGAGATAATTATGGGTGTATGAAAATGAATAATATCCTATTTATCTCTCTATATGGGGTAATCTAGAATAGGATAATAAAGGGGGCATGAGAAAGTGAACACCTTAGATTGTAAATTGATGAGGACAAAGAACTATAAAGGCATTACTCCACACTCTATATGAGTTATAGGGTTCCAAATCCTAGATCTAGAATAGGATAGTGGCATCTAATCGATCCCGATAATAATGGATTGATAATAAATGTGTAAATCATTGTGTAATCAAGGCAATAAAAATTAGGAGATCAAAGAGATTATAAAACAAGATTCACGAGGATTAAAGGTTGTGTAAGGTCGAACCGATAGAATAAAAATGTAATAGATAAAGATATGTCACCCTATCCTAATATATGCATGACCACATCAAAAACATCCAAATCTGAAATGAAATAAAGGACAAGAGAGCAGAAATAGTTGTGTACTTTAAGACACCATTGGAACATTAACTTCCCCATGGTTGGAAACACTTTATGAGAGATTTGATGTGGGGGATCATAGATGAATAAAAGAAGACCTAGGATCACTTCTTCTTGAATATGTAAGGGAGTTGATTAAATATATTAGAATAATAACAATAATAGAAATCTAAATAACAAAAAAATAAAGAAATAATACCGAAATATAAAAGCATAAATGATGTAGCCACTTGAGGGGGAAACCTCCATACCTTAAAATAAGACTCAAGTTCTCAATATGATGATCAAGTACTAGTTTACTTCCTCCTATGAATACCCTACTCATGTCATGTAATCCACCTCGGCTGACCTATTAAGTATATGAAATCATAATTAAATGTGATATGACACCTTAAGAGATTATATTGATCATAGGTTGACTATACATATCTCGATATATGACCTATGATTAATGGCATAGCATGCTCTCCGCTTCAAAGTAATAATGTAGCCAATGTTGATAATTTCTAGATTTTGGTACATGAAATATTCAACATCCCATGTTAGAGATTCATTTCCTTGATTCTTTCACTTGATTAGTTAATCATTAGTTACCTTCTTCTTTACTCTTTGAATGTGTTTGAATATTTTCTCAAGTTCCAAACTAGTTATTCCTTCTTTATCAAGCTGTGGTAAATCTTTATGAGATGAAACATTTTTTTGCAATGGCTTTCTTCAAGCTAGAAACATGACCACTATGTTAAAATGGAATTTGTTTAAGACAAGAGAGCATGAACTTCTAGCGCTCATTGTGTTCTTTGACTACTCAAACCTTTGGGTGGATCTTCAAGGTTGAGATGGTGGATGGTGGTTGGAAATTAGGAGATATTTTAGAAAAAGAGTCTCTCATAGGTGGCTTGGCTAAAGACATATCCTCAACAATAACTAAATACTTTTTCATCATTTCCTGAAAGTATGGTGGTATGTAGATAAGAGACTAGTTTTCTTCCACTTTGAAATAAATGTGTTACTAAACCCTTGATTATCTACATTTGATGGGAGCTCATTATTGGAGGCGAATTTACATATAACCATTTCAAATCAAGTATCTTTCCTTTAAAAAAATGCATTAATAATTCATGGAAGTTCATTTTAATCATCCCCAAGGTTGTGAGCCATTTTACTCCCAAAACAATCTATGTTCCACCCATAGGAAGAGAAACATAGATTAATCTAGCTTTGCGATCTCGTATTTCAAGTTAAATATTATAGCATTTCCCTGAGAAATTTACTATACCAACATCTGTAATCATGACTTGAAATTCTAGACTTGGGTAAATTAAATAGTTCAAACATGCTACCAACTCCATATTGATAAATCTATGTACTCCTTGAGTCAATCAACACTATTACCTTATATTTTTAGAAGACCCATTACCTTGAGGGTTTTAAAGAGAACATTTAATATTTCTAGGCAAGAAATAGTCAATTAGAAATCTCCAAACCCTATTTCATCCACAACCTCTACTTCTTTTTCTTCATCTCTAACTTCATCATTAATGACATTAACGTAGAATAAGTTTTCAACACATTTATGTCCTTTGTTGTATTTACTATCACAATTGATACTTAAACCTTTTTGTATTTTCTCTTCAATTTGTTAAGGAGTCAATATGGTAAGTTGGGGGAATGATTTTTTTTCGTTTCTCTTCAATTTGTTGAGGAGTCAATATGGTAAGTTGGGGGAATGATTTTGCCAGAATTTTATGATCTTTGAATATGTTCCTATCACCGGAAAGGAAATTTTCCTCTACTTTGTGTGCTAGGATAATAGAATCAAAAATATTAATTGGCTCAAACATTTCTACCTCATGTTGGGTTGGGTGTGATCCTTGAAACCACCAAGAACATGTCATTCAAATTAGCATATGCAATTATCTCCACACGCAGGAAAATTTATGGAACTACTGAGTATGATCCTTCATTAACCCAATTTTTGTAGATTTTCCAGTTGGCTAAAGTGTTCTCATCCATACTATTGTTATAGTGTGTTTGCAACTCCTCCATAAAAACTAACAAGGTGACACAGAGCCTTCTTCTTATTTTGAGCGTGCAACTGTTAGAAATACCAAGTGAACTGTTCCATTTATAAATATAAAAATTGTTAGAAAATTAGTGTTTACATAGTTAATGGTGGTTTACCGCAAGGTAAAATATAAATTACTATTATATGGTTATATAAGTATGTTATCATTATAATAACAACTCATATATTCTAGGCATTAGGGAGTTACGAATTGTTAAAATGACTCATCAATGTTGTTTGAGTAGTTGTAAGAGATATAACTCTCATGTTATATTGGGTATACTCCCTATATATTTGTATGATGTTTTCATTATTTTAATAACTAATAATTAATGGCGTATAGTTGCTCATACCAAAACATTTGGTATCAAAGCGAGATCGATTGTTGTTGGTGAACTCTATGAAGAGAAGTTTATTATCCTTCTTATCATAGAAGCATAATAATTTATTAAGGGGGAGATGTACTTTTCCTCACCCTTGTAGATGAGAAATTAAATAGTTATTTTTGATCTTTTTGAATTCGTCTTCTTTTCCAACATATCTTTGTGGGGTAATCTACAAAATTATGGCACTTTTCATTTGTTATTCTTTTTTAAGAAACAAGAGACAATTAGTATGTGTTTCTATCAAATTTTGTGTCAATATAGTGTATGTAATAATCAGCTAGGGGAGAGGAACTAGTAGGGGTACACCCTAAGTTAGGGGCCCACAAAATCAATTTAAATATAATGTGAGATCTTGATTTTTTCACCAGCACATAGTTCAAGATTTTTTAATTATATATATATATATATATATATATATATAAGTGTTGAATTGGAGGGAAAAACATATTTTGAATTGATTTAAAATAGTAAATTTGAGTTACACTACATTTTTATTGGGACCCATACTTGATCATAGATGATAATGGTTGAACATTGACAATTTAAAAATGAAAAATCTTACATGGCATGATGTGATTGGGCGTTGTCATTTCAAAAATGACTAATCATCGAGTACTTTTATGACAACTATTGGGTGTTGTGTATTCAAGACGTTATATCCACAATTGGGCCCCACTCAACTATTTGGTGTCTCTCCCCTAAGTAGATGATTTGTAATTTTATCACTATTCAAATGTGGAAGGTAGAGTCACACTATTTCTCTCCTAATAATACATTTTGATTGAAAATATCTTTAAGATACTAACTTTGTTGATGCTTTAGTCATCCTCGAAGTACTCTAAAAATTTGCATAGGTATATCCATCCTTGAGCTCAAATATTCTTGACACTACTTTTCTTCTAAGAGACTCAAAATTTCAACATTTTAACTTCAAATACACAGTTATGTATTGAGGTATACATTTTTGTCAAATAAGGAGGCATTTCATTCATTATTTGAGTGGTTTGAAATCAGTCGTGTCTTTTTTATTAATTATTTTAGTGTCGAGATCAAGGATCTTTAGTCCTATAGAGATATTAAATATAATGATTATATAGTCATGTCTCGAGTCGAAAGGACTTGTTATTTTATGTTTTAGTCAAAATATAATGTCTTTTGTCATTTGTCAAAACTAGAGTTTACTTGTCTATTGTTTTAAAATCAAGTTATATAGTCAAAATTACCGATTGTATCGTATGTGTCATTCTAGGTTAAGTTAAAAAATCATATTGTCATATGTTTACAATCACCACTTTGTGGTATTTGTAAAAAATTGTTTGCATAATCAATATAAATTTAATTTTATACCATCATTATTTCAATTGTGCTTTAGTAGTTAAAGTGAGTTATTAAAAGTGTCGATAATAAAAATAAATTAAAAATTACCTCACAAACACATTTTTGATGTTACGTGGAATCTAAATTGTGGGGGTGAAATGAAAATAATTGCATTTCTAATTAATTTTTTAAAGGTCATAGAGAAGGAAAATGTGCATGGACCTCGAGACCTGCAAGAGGGCACCGCCTCTTGAGCTCGTTAGGGGGTGCCTTCCGCAGACACCCACTTTAGAATTTCAAATCCAAAGAATTTTTTTTTGGGAAATTTACATCAATAGAAGACGACACAAATTTGAGCTCCAAGTTCCAATTCGTTAAGTAATAAACATGCCACCTGGAGGAAGGAGGCACAAGATACTCAAGTTCAATTAGTGACCTCTCATTAGCCACCAACGGTGGGAGCACCTGAAGTTGTGGTGATATTTTTGGGCTTTATTTTCAGTTGTATGTTTGTTATGGTTTTCTTCATTCTTCAAATTACTTGTATTTAATCGTGTAATGCGATTAACGGTATTTTCCTATGTTCAAATTGGTAATAAGTGAGTAGTGGTTCCTTTGTACTTCCCGATGTAATAACATAGTGAAGAACAAAAATCACAATGAAATGAAACATCATCATACTAGAAGAGGTTGAATAGTTAGATTTGTTTTTGTCCATACTTAGGTTGTTGGTTAACCTTTTTAAAACCATTGAAGGTTGTACAAGTGGGTTTTGCTTGAGTTCCCACACTTAGTAGGTTATGTGTGTTCCTTATAGAGATTGGTTTATAAGCATATGGTTCTTGTACGAGTTCTCACACTAGATCGGTAAAATATGTTCATGACAGTATATGGTTGATAAGAAGTTGATATGGTCATTATTTTACATTTACTTTGATTGTTTGTCAAGATCATGAGCACACATAGGCGAAAAGTTGTAGAATAAGTGTGCATCTTTTCTACCATGTAAACACTAAAGGGAGGAAAGTTAGAAAAATACTATTTACATATTTATGGGTGATTTAACATAAGGTAAAATATAACTTACTATTATATATGGTTTTATAAGTTTATTATTATTATAATAACTCATTAGATATTCTAGGCATTAGGGAGTTACAAGTTGTTCTAACAACTCATCAATGTTGTTTGAGTAGTTGTAAGATATATAATAGCTCTCATATTATATTGAGTTCACTCTCTATATATTTGTATGATGCTTACATTATTTTAATAACGAATAATTAATGTTGTGTAACTGTTCATACCAAAACAAAGATTCTATAGTAACCTTCTCGCCACTTGGGGTCTAATTTAGATCAAATAAATTTTCCATTTGGTTGATCTAGTTGAGTGGGTCCTTATCATCAAACTTACTCATGTCTACCTTTGGGAGTAGGTTCTATGGCCCGAATTTAATGTTCACCCCGAGGAATGTGTATAACAGGTAAAAGAGAGGTTCCTAGTTGGGTTCTCAAATATAGGGATCCAATATAGGACTAGCCACACTATGCAGATATAAAACACTCGGGGAGTGATAGTATCATGATTCTATAGGATGGTAACCCTAACCTTAGTATAGATATAGCTTTCCAAGTCTCACAACTAAGATAAAGATAGTTATCCTAGCAAGATTCATAAATAAGGATAACTAAGAAGACTGATACAACAAAGGAGCATAACAATAAGATAAAATAAACATATATATACTCTAGTTTATAGAAAATAATGACTAACATGAAATATACATGTATAAAATAAGAGACTAAAGTGGGTTAGAAATACTTACATGTAGTGTGTGTGCAACCATTGATGTATAATCCTCCCTAGTGACAATAACACCGAGCTAAAATCGCTATGGGTGGAGAAGGGGAAATATCAATAAGAATATCTCTAGTCCTAAGTCACTATGGTGACACAAATGAAAAAGGGGAAAAATCCAAAAATCTAATTCAAAAAATAAGTGTAAAGTAGTGCAAAATAGTGTGAGAAAGAGAAAGTATATGTATGAGAAAGTGATTGTAAGTTGGGTGTATTTCATCGTGATTGGTGATTTTACAGGATAATGTTCAAGAATATAAATCGACACCATCACACATGGGTGATGGTTTCGTATCTGAAATTGAAAACAAACACCATTTCCCATGGGTGATGGCATCAACCTTAGGGAAACCCTAAGGTCAAGAGGTGTAAAACATGAGGATTAGATGCTAGAATGTAAATGGAGGTAAATGATGAAGGTCCAAGGTGACTGAAAGCAAAGATAATAGTGTGTAATAGGAAGAAGCAAGTAGACACAATGGTACAAGTGGACACAATAGGTGTAATGTGTGAATAAAGTGAAGAATGAGGTAAATTTAGGGTAAATAAGGTGAAATAGTGACATCTCAAAAATATTACAGTCTAACATACATGACACAAGATATGGTTAACAAGTTTCAAAATATGGTGGATGCATATTCCCTAACCAAATATCATCACATGTCATAATAGTGAAACACAAGACGGACTTGAGAAAAGATATATGCAACATGAAATTGAAAGGAAATAGTGAAAGTAAAACTGAAATGAAAGTATTGTAAAGAAATAATTAAATCCAAATGAAATATACCTACCAGTGTCACTCAAATTTCCTATGGTGAGTGTAATAGCTACTTGAACCCTAAATAAGTATGACTGAAAAAAGCGTAATATAAACTGTAAAATAAGACATAAATCACCTAGTTAGGAGTCCATGGGAGGATAGCTGAGAGGCAAATAACAATGTTGAAGATTGCAAAGAACCAATGGGTAGATGCCACAAGGATGATAAAGTGTGATAAAAGGTGCTAACCAGGACATGATTTCATGGAGTTAGTAAACCTAAAATAGATAGATAACTTATGAAATTATCCAAGGCAAGAAACAATGGCCATATAAACCCAAACAATAAAGATAAACTCAAACAAGATGAATGAAATTAAAATAGTAGGTTGATGAAGAAATTAATATGAATAATGTTAAAGAAAATGTGTTATGCTTTGAAGGTTTCTAAATTTGAATTTATAATATAAAGGGAGGTTGGGCATTGTAAGATGCCCCAAAATATGGTGTGGTGAAAGAAGTGGCATCGTGAGATGCCCCAAAAGAAGTGTCAATCATGTTGGTAGTGTGGTTAAAGGCATTCCTTCTAGCCAAGCTCTTTTGATAATGGAGTACATCGAGGTGTTTATATTGTATTTGTGACATGAGGTAATTGATCTATACACGGTAGATTTTCTACTCTATAATTTTTAACTCAACATATCTTTTAAAATTATCATTTTTCGTGATTTAAATGAACCTAAAAATGATTAAAAATGAATTAAAACTGAATTATAATGGATCCAAAATAGAATTTAAGATTAATGAAATTCAAAGTAATCATCCATTCAATCAATACCATTCAATTATTTTACCCCATTCTTTGAAAATGTTCTAATCGATAATAATTGCATGTTTGAATTTCAACTTTTCTAATTAAATGTGGAAATAAATTAGAATTAAAAATGCAAAATAATTTGAATCATAGAGGTGACACCATAATTGTTAATAGATTTTGGAAATTGACTACATCTTTAGGCTCATTTGAACCAATCTATTAAAAATTATCCAAACTCGTAAATACAATCAACTGAAAATTAACAATTATAGATTCATAACCTTCAATTTCATGTCTTCAAACCTAACATCAAAAATAAAGTTCTCTCCACATTCTTCTCTGGTACCTTACGATATCTTTAATCTAATGTTTCAATATATATAAGGGAATTAGAAGAATCTAAGCATAGATTTGGAATGCCATCATGTCCAATGAAGGCCTCTTACTCCACGGAAAGACTTATCCTTTTTGCATTGACACTGTTCTCATCCACCACCCCTAAGCTCAAATCTTTTCGACATTACTTTGCTCGTAGGAGACTCAAAATTTCCACATTTTAACTTCAAGCACACAGTTATGTATTGAGGTATACATTTTTTCAAATAAGGAGGAGTTTCATTCATTATTTGAGTGGTTTGAAATTAGTCGATTCTTTTTTATCAATTAGTTTAGTGTCAAGATCAAGGATCTTTAGTCCTATAGGTCTAGTAAATATTGATTCAAATTAGTATATGGTCATGTCTTGAGTCAAAAAGGTTAAGGTATTTTATGTTTTATTCAAAATATAATGTATTTTGTCAATTTTCAAAACTAGATTCCGCTTGTCTATTATTTTAAAATTAGGTTCTATAGTCAAATTTATTGTCAAAATTATTGAGTGTATCATATGTGTCATTGTGTGTAAGTTAAAAAATCATATTGGCATACATTTATAGTCACCACTTCATGGTATTTGTAAAAATTTGTTTGTATAATTAAAATAAAATTAATTACATACCATCATTATTTCAATTGTGTCGCTATTTAAAGTGAGTCATCAAAAGTATCAGATAATAAGAATAAATTAAAAACTACCTCACGGACACATTTCCTAAGTTACTTGACGTTTGAATTGTCGGAGGTGAGATGAAAATAATTACATTTTTGATGAATTTTTTGAAGTTTTTAGAGAAGGAAAAATAACATGGATCCCAAGACCTTGCAAGGGGCATTGCCCCTTGAACCCACTAAGGAATGACATCCCTAGACCCCCACTTTGGAATTTTAAATCCAAAGAAAAATCTAGTGGGGAAGTTACATCAATAGAAGACGATGCACATTTGAGCTCCAAGTTGCAATCTGCTGAGTAAACAACATGAAAATCGGAGGAAGGAGGCACAAGAGGTGAAGGTCGATGAGAAACCTCTTGTCGACCACCAATGGCGGGGTTGTATGAAGTTGTGATGGAATTTGTGTGCTTTATTTTCAGTTGTATGTTTATTATGGTATTCTGATTTTTCGAGTATTTGTATTTCATGCAATGTGTTCATGTGTTCACATTGGTAATAAGTGAGCAGTGATTCCTATGTACTTCCCTGATGTAATAACATAATGAAGAACAAAATCATAGTGAAATACAACATCATGATACTTGAAGAGGTTGAATAGTCATATGTGTTCTTGTTCATACCTAGGCTTGTGGTTAAACTCTTTAAAACCATTGAAGGCTTTACATATGGTTTTTCCTTGAGTCCCCACACCGAGTAGGTCGGGGGTGTTCCCTACATTGATTGGTTAATAAGAATATGGTTCTTATACAAGTTCCCACACTAGATCAGTCGATATTCCTAACAGTGCATGGTTGATAAGAAGTTGATATGTTCCTTATTCTACCTTTATTGTGATTGTGTGCTAAGATCATGAGTGCACGAGAGGCGACAAGTTGTAGAAGAAGTGTGAATTTTTTTCTACCATGAAAACACTAAAGGGAGGAATGTTAGAAAAATAGTATTTACATAGTTATGGGTGATTTAGCACAAGGTAAAATATAGCTTACTATTATATAGCTATAGAAGTTTGTTATTATTATAATAACAACTCATTATATATTATAGGCATTAGGGAGTTGTAAGTTTTCTAACAACTCATCAATGTTGTTTGAGTAGTTCTAAGAGATATAATAGCTCATATATTATATTGGGTTCATTCCCTATATATTTGTATGATGTTTTTGGTATTTTAATAATGAAGAATTAATGTTGTGTAATTTCTCATACCAAAACAAATATTCCATAGTAACCTTCTAGCCACTTGGGATTTGATGTAGATCAAATAAAATTTCCATTTGGTTGATCTAGTTAATTTGGTCCTTTTCATCAAACTTATTCATGTCCACCTTTGGGAGCAGGTTATATGGACCAAAGTTAATGTTCATCCCCGAGGAATGTGTATAACGAGTAAAAGAGAGGTTCCCAATTGGGTTCTCAAATATAGGGATCCAATATAAGACTAGCCACATTGTTTAGATACAAAACTACTCAAGGGGTGCTAGTATCATAATTATCGAGGATAGTAACCCTAACCCTAGTATAGCTATAGGTTTCCAAGTATTACAAATAAGATAAAGATAGTTATCTTAGTGAGATTCAAAAATAAGAGTAACTAAGAAACGATAAAGCAAAGGGGCATAACAATATGATAAATCAAACATATATCTACTCTAGTCTATAGGAATTAATGACCAACATGCAACATGCACATAAAAACAAAAAAGACTAAAGTGGGTTAGAAATACTTACCTGTAGTGTGTGTGCAATCGTTGATGCATAATCCTCCCTACAAATAATAACATCAATAAAGAATCACTATGGGTGGATAAGGGGAAATATCAATAAGAAGATATCTAGTCCTAACTCACTATGGTGACCCAAATGAAAAATAGGTAAGCTCTAAGACTCCAAGTTAACAAATAAGTGTAAATTAGTGCAAAATAGTGTGAGAAAGAAAAAGTATGGGTATGAGAAAATGATTGTAAATTGGGTGTATTTGGTTTTAGTTGGTGATTTTATAAGGAGAAAAGTAAAGCATATATATATGACACCATAACCCATGGGAAATGGTGTCATCTATGGAAAATCCAAAACAAACACCATTTCCCATGGGTGATGGAATTGGCCTTAGGGGGGCTAGGGTCAAGAGGTGTAAAATATGAGGAGTGGAGGCTAGAAGGTAAATGACGAAGGTCCAAGTGACTGAAAGCAAGGATAATAGTGTGTAATAAGAAGAAGCAAGTAGACACAATGGGACAAGTAGACATAATGGGTGTAATGTGTGAATAAAGGGAATAAATAAGGAAAATGTAGGGTAAATAAGGTGAAATAGTGACATCTCTCAAATATTGTGGTCTAGCACACATAACACAAGATATGGTTAACAAGTGTCAAAAATATGGTGTATACACATGCCTCACCAAATACCATCATGTGTCACAATAGTGAAACACAAGATGGTCTTCAAAAAAAGATGTATGCAACACGAAATTGAAAGGAATAATGAAAGTAAATATGAAATGAAAGAATTGTAAAGACATAATTAAATCCAAATGAAATATACCTATCAATTTCACTCGGTTTGTTTGTGGTGGGTGTAATAGCTGGTTGGAACCTTGAATAAGTAATAATGAAAAGAAACACTATAATATAATATATAAAATAAGACATAAATTTCCTATTTAGGATTCTAGGGAGGTATAGCTGAGAGGCGAATAACAATGTTGAAGATTGTAAAGAACCAATGGGTGAATGATACAACAATGATAAAGTGTGATAAAAGGCACTAACCATGATGTGATGTTGTGGAGTTAGTTATACTTGAAGAGATAGATAAATTATGAAAGTATCCAAGGTAGGAAGCAATGACCATATAAACACAAGCAAGAAAGATAAACTCAAATAGGATGAATGAAATTAAAATAGTAGGTTGATGAAGTAGTTAATTTTAAGAATGTTGTTAAAGAGAACGCGTTATTCTTTGAAGATTACTTAGAGTTTAATTTCTAATATAAAGGGAGGTTGGGCAACATGAGTTACCCCAAAATATGGTGTGGCATCATTAGATGCCCCAAAATAAGTGGCAACCATGTTCATAGTGTGGTTAGAGGCACTCCTTCTAACCAATATCTTTTGATAATGGAGTACATCAAGGTGTTTAGAATGTATTTTTTACATGATATAATCCTCATCATATGAGGGAATAATGGTCCATGTAGGTATATTAGTGTCATTAGGGGTAATAGTGTCAAAAGAAGGATCTTTAAAAATATTCCCCACTAGATGCAAGAGTGAGGATAAAGAGGTATAAAATCAAAGAATAGTGTGGCAATCCAAAATTCATTACATTTTAAAAGTTTCTATGTAATATTGTAGGAGGTTTCAATCAGTAGTACAAGGAGGCTTCTTGAATTCTAATATGGGAGGAAACCGGTCCTAGGATAAAAGAATAGAAGCAAGATGGCTGGTGATGGATTTTGGTATATGGTATCTTTTAAACCATGTTTTGTATTTCATTAGGATTGTCATCAATTTAGTCATCAAGAGTGGAATTTTTCTCGAGAGAACTTAAGATATGGAACATTTTGTACTATAGGAGTAGTGGGAATGTGGAAGTACTTACTAGAGAAGGGTAAAGGCATGTATCATGGATTAAGATCAACATCATACCTATATTGTTGGTTTTTATGGATGAATTTAAGGCATTTCTACCTCGATTATGTAAACAACATGTATGTGGTGTGTCCAAGTTCTTCCTAATAAAATATTGTAAGAAAGAGGTCGGTCAAGAATAATGAGCTTGGTGAAAATGGTCTTGGGCCCTACGGTAATATGGATCTAGATACAAAAAGTATTTTTGATGGGTTTTTTCAAATCCATGACAAGTTATTCGGGTATATTTAAGGTCATCAATGGAAAATAATAGATTTTGAATTATAGATAAATAAGTAACATTAATGCCTGATCCTTCATCCACCAAGACTCTTCTTACTTAGGAATCGTAAAGGATGACACTAATAAGAAGGGGAGAATCATCATATTGGAATAGAATTTCATAATTAAGAAGATCATCCTAAGGAAATTTTATGGCTATAGACCATGAACCTTGTGAAGTTGAAGGAATAGTGATTTATGGATGAGGATTAACTAAGGGAACATGCTTACCCTTGGATTGTGCATGGGATGTGTCAATAAGTTTTTGTCTAGTAAGTGGAGGATTTTTTGGTCTATAGATAGGGTCATTATTTGTGTTCTTACATTAGTAATTAAATTTATTCGTATTGACATATTGCAAATTGAGGTAGCTATAATCATAAGACACTTCAATATTACCTATAAAAAAATTCATAGTTTTTTTTTGTTATGGTTAGTCCCAGTTAGTGGATCTTATGGGATTTTAGAAGGGATTGATATTTCTCATAAAAATATTGGATAATATCATTAATTTCAAATTGAGGTCCGAGAAAATATCAAGGGTAGCCTTTTAAGATCTTTTCAAGCCTCATGTGAATGGCCAATAGTTTCATGCCACTAACAAAAGAGGTCAACATTAAAGGAATTTGGTTGCTGGTAGGAGGGAAATGTGATGCACAAGAAGAACTTGTAATAGTTCACCATGTGGTAAAGGTGGTAGTGTGGTTTATAAAAAAAAAAAACTTTGAGTATCATTGTTTGGAGATTAATGTGTGATAAAATGGCCTTTAGAATTGAATTGAGGGTTGTGTAGACACCAAAATCTGCACAAAATCATTATTACATCATGCTTTTGTTAGTTTGTTATGTACATGAGTTTTGAACAATGAAACAAGATCTTAGTGGCATTAGTCCTTTGTTGATTTTCTCTTTGTTACTTGAATAAACTTAACCTTTTTCTATTAATATATTTGACTAGATTTTGATCCTTTTCAAAGATATCCCCGACAACTTTTATTGTTTAATTTTATTTGAGCCTAGTCCAAGACCATACAAAGGGTCAGGACCATACAATATGGTCTTGGCCCTTTTCCCACTTGCTTTATCTTCATGGGCCCATTTATCACTCTTTTATCTTTTGAATTATATATTTTGGGTCAACCTTTCCCATCACTAAGGTCTTAATTTCAAAGTAAGAACTCATATATATACAAGTATAATCCAAACACGTATCATTTGGAAATCATTGATCTATCTACCACTTATTGAACTAAAGAAGCAAGAACTACACTGCATATTACATACACAACATAGGAAGGCATAATCTTGAATTTTTCATCTACACACAAGTATTTCTATTCTATCAGTGTTGAGGCACAAGTTCTAACCTAGGTCAAGTGATAGTTGCATGCACCTTTGCAAAAATGACTAGAAGATCTAAAATGAGTTTGAAATGTAGTGCAACACTTAGTGATTCACAAGTGGGGTGACCGTCAAGGTCAATCTGACTAGAGCACAAGCATCTTTAATTTTAGATCTAATGTTTGCTTAAGTGTATGGAAATATATTTAGGGTTTATTTTTAGGTTTCAAGTACAACATCTAGGGTTTCATAAGAATTTTAAGATATCAACGAGTGACAAAAATGACACAAAGACACCGAAAGTGATAGGTCCTAACTACCTAAACTTCTTAAAACATAGAGTAGGTCTGGACTATACCCTATGGTCTTGAATCCTTTTTAATGGTCCTAACATTTTTTCCTCTCAGCTCTAAATAATTACTGTTATAGATGCCAAACTCTTCCCTTGCCCAAATTAGCCGGTGACACCTCCTAAACATATTTTGAACCAGTTAAGTGCCTCTTTCCATCTTTTTTGTACTTATAATTGCATGGTCTTGATTGTATGGTTGATTTCTATGATCGAAGTTACAAATATAAGTGATTTTAGTAGTGTAATATTTTTATATTATTACAAATAAAAATTAATCAAATTGATCTAGAAATTTAATTTAGGGTTAAACATTCTGGTGAACCCCCTTTTGATCAAACCCTTCACCTAATATAGGATCTTCTCAGTTCCTTGTTTTATTAGGCCTACTAATTTCAAAACACTAAGGTTATCTTAGAGAATTTTTTCATTGTTTAGAGGAGCATCCATTCTTCTTCGTGTGGCCATGGCTTGTTATAGATTTGATAAACCAAAAGGGTTCTCATCCCTTTAACTAGATCCATATTACTTGTGGTTTACCAAATTATGTTTATAATCCTATTCCCATTCATCATACTTTGGCTAATGGTTATTTTGGTTAGTCCACAAATGGACATAATAACTATGAGGTTGGACCACTTTTAGAGGCTATCCCTTGTGATGTTGTCCCTAGTTATACTACCTCTAGTTATATTACCTATCGTGATGCTACTACTGGTCAACTCTTCTTCGGTACTCCTAGTGATGATGACCTTGTGTTTAATTATGATCAAGAGAATAAATTGTTTTATTTTGAAACCTTTAACCTCTTTTTTATACTCCACCTCAAGACCTTCCTCCTACTCCACTTATTGCACCACCCACAAATCTCAAAAACTCTTGTGAGCGGGTTTATTACTACTTCTAGTCTTGAAATTAATATCAATGTTTGGGAAAGTGATGGTGACCAACCATCTCCCCCACACTTGGCAATGATTATATTGAGGCCATAGATCCCATATATTCTAGTGATGATGAGATTGTTTCTAGCTTGCATGAGGAGGATATTCCTTCTATTTATACATTAATTGATGGTATTCCTTGTATTTATGATAGTGATTCAGAATATACCCATAGTGAATGTTCTAGTGATGAATTGTCTTTACGATTATTATATTACACATGATCATAATTATGTTTTTACTCTTCTTGTAAATGCAACATAAATGTTAATAATGAACTAGTCATACACATGTTACAAGTGCTTTAACTAATGTTTTTGTTGCTTCTCTTGAAGTGAAAAGGATTATATTGCTACTATTATTGATATTCATAATGGTATTCTTGCATACACTAATAATACAGTTGATTCTATTCCAATTACACATAATACTATTGATTCAACTTGTGTTTATACCTTTTCTATTGAAATTAAAAGCATTACTTTTACATCTGCTTCACTTGTAAATGATAATGAGTTTACTCCTCTTAGCTCATATGAACACGTTGATGTTGTAGTCACAAAATCACGCACTTACTATTACATTTATACCATCGAGTATGTTATTTTATATATGGATCTTGTGTAATAAAAGTCTTCACTAGTGATCCATCCTTTGGTCTTGTTGTCAGTTAACCTTTCGTCATTGTTATTTATTTGGGTCATTCGTCACTTGTCTTTGTAATTTTGGGCATATTTTAGGAGGTCTTAGGTGTCGTAATTTTCTCATTTTTCATCTCTAAGTCTCGTGTTGGGGAGCCTAGGGTTGCGAGGGGACACCCTTGTCGTAATTTGTGGTCTTAATTTATTTGTTCAAGGTCAATCCTAATGGTTACCTGTGCATTCCCCTAGGTCATAGTCGATAGTTTTGGGTCACTAGCATCAAAATTTAAACAAGAGATCCCTATATAAACATAACATACTCACTACATTAGGGGCATACATCTTACTATCAAGGGAAGCTATCTACTAAGGCAAGGGACTGTATTTGGGCATCTTCTACATCTACATCACAAACTATATAGGGGAAAGGGTTGTATTCTTTCTATTCCATCAGCCATTTGTATTTTTACATCTAGTTATTGCCCCCTACTACTATGTCATTAGTGGTAGGGCATCCTAGGAAAATAATTACACACACACATAAAACTATATGGGTTACTCAAATGTAGTGCAACACTTAGTCGTAAGACCACTAGTTTGGTAGTTGAGGTCAGTCTGACCTATTCATATGCATTTTTATTTTTTAGGAATTGATGCTTTGGATAGGGTTTTATAGGTAGATCTTCATACAACATTTACATTAACATCAAGAACATTATTGTGACACAAATGCGACAAGAGAGAAGGTGTTATAGAGATATTGCGACATTGTCAAACTCAATTTCTAAGCTTTCCTATAGTCTATAACTCCCGACTTCTCGACTAGGCACCCGGGGTGCCCTAGTACCCTCCCAAGTGCCTCAGTATAGAAAAACACTCATATCTTGCCCTTCCTAAGGCCATTCAGTTATAGCCTACCCAATCTGCATACCAATATGCTATAGTCCAGTACACAACAAGGTAAGTTATTTTAGACATTAGTACCATATCCCTCTTAGTTCCATTATTTTGATAAATTCAAATATTAAAAATAAAATAGGTCTTGCATTCCAATATAACATTTAGTTTCTATTTAGATTAACTTATAAAATAGATTAAAAACCCCATAAATTTCTATTTTTAGTTAATCATTTTGGTGAACTCTATGTTTTGAAAATTTTGTTTTTGGATCCTCTTTCCTACCTTTCCTCATCATGTCTCATTTTAGTGTCAACCCTATTTATGATGAGGTTTCCATAGCTGAGCTTTGGGATTTATATAGTGCTCTTATGATCTTACCTGATGATACTCAACAAGCCCTCTTGGAAGGCCAACAATGTGTGCACACTAATCCTACCAATTCTCCTATAGGTATATGCCTTGTTGAGGACCCTATTGATTTCACTCATTGTATACAATGTCATCTGGTTGCATATGATCCCTCTTATCTTTATTATAATACATCACCAGATATTTTAGATCCCTCTATCATTGATAATCTATTAGGTATTGATTCCCAATCCAGAGTACCTCCTACCTCTCCTCTAGTGACTCCTCTAGCTATTCCTATGTCTTCTACCACTTCCTATACTCTTCCTCAAACATCTCCTTCGAGCATGCATTCTCCTTCCCTCTATCATTGATTATCTATTAGGCATTGATTCCCAATTTGGTGTACCTCCTACCTCTCCTCCAGCCACTCCTCTAGCTACTCCTATGTCTTATACCACTTCCGATAGTCCTCCTCACACATCTCCTTTGAGCATGCATTCTCCTTCATATTACGTTGATGATCCCATTGATTCTTATGATGACCATAGCATTATTTATGGCACCCCATCTTCTACTGATCACCATCATGGATCTCCTTCTTTCCATATTGTTGCATGTGACTCTACCGCTCCATTTTTATCATCTCCTGAGGTTGCCTCTACTATTATCCATGAGTCACCCCCCGCCATTACTTCTTCTTCTTCTATTCTCACATCTCCTACCCCTCCTCCTGTATCTTCACCTATTGAGGTTTCTTCCTTGCTCACCACACCTACTAGGGATTGTGTTGATACTCATCATGTTATCGCACCTACACCCTCTTCTTCCACTTTGCACCTTTAGTACCCGACTCCACTTTATCACCTCTTGACATTCCCATGATCACTCATAATGGAAAACTTCAACCACTCAATACTTTATTACCATCTCCTCACAAGATATTCTATCCCTCATGCATGTTGTAGGACAACTCCAATCTCAAGTCCATACCCTTACTTTAGAAAGTAGAGCCTATTATGCCTCTATTGATAACAACTCCTTACATGGAAATCATGTTCCTAAAAATATCCATAATTCAACTTTCCCCAAAGACTTTGTCATGCCTACTTTCACATGCTTTGATGGTACCGGTGATCCTCATACTCATATCCTCCATTACCGCACACTTATGCCTGACTACTCTAATGATCACTTGTTGCTTAAGGAATTCCGTTATATTCTTACTAATGATGAGGCACTACAATGGTACACCCACTTACCCTTTGGGTCCATTAGCACTTTCTATGACATGGAGGATGCTTTCCTCCATTGCTTTATTCTTAACAATGGCCCTAGGGTTACATATGACCACATTCCGACATTACATCAAGGCTCCTTTGAACCTATCAAGGACTATATCTCACAATTCAATGCTTGAATTAGAAAAATAATTCATCTTTTGTCATGGTCTTATTCCTCCACTTAAACAGAGGCTCCAATACGATACTTGTGAGTATTTCATTCTCTTGTGTTATAAGGTTATCGATCTCGAGCAAGATCTTTCATCCTCACATGACATTACACCCACACTAGTTTCTCCACCAGTTCCACATGTTGCTCCTCTCCCCTCACCATCTATTGAGCATCCACAACTACCTCCACCATTGTCTAAGGTGCCTTCTAAGAAAACTCAATCCTCTTCTTCCCCTCCATTACATTCTCATCCGTCCCCACAGCGTGCTCCTACTTCCACCACTCCACCTCCTTCATGAGAGCCTTTTTCCTTCTCTCCTCACACTCGACCACATGATGTGCTTTACATACTAATCAATGAGTGATTGATTTGGTTACCCTCCAATCAGCATCACCCTCCACACCGCTTACAATGTCAGTGTGACCAACACTATTACAATTACCATCACATTTCTAGCCATAGGGACAATGATTTCCTTGGTGCGTGTGAAAAGATACAACTTATGGACTCTGACATCATCTCCTTTGCCTCTCATGAGTGCTCATTATCTCCTTCACCTCGTCAGTGTAGGCATACCCCACTTATGTCCTCTCCTTCAGGGGCCCAATTTTCTCATCATGCTCCACCGCCACATGCTCTCTCTACACCACATCCATCATTTCCACCATCCCATTCACTACATCCATTCCATTCACATTATCCACCACTTCATGTTGTTGCATCTCATGATTTTCTACTAGTTCCTACATACCCTTTTGTCACTCCACATGATATCATGTTTGGTTCATACACTCATGATCCATTCATTCCACATCTCTCCATTATCACTCATCAACTTGGTCTTTGGTAGGTGATTATTATCACCTTACCCCCTGATGACGAACTTGTGTTCTTATGGTTCTTACACAACTATTGAGGGTTTAGTTCTAAGAACCTTTCATCACGCACTTCATCATTCATCTAATGCACCTCAATCTTCTCCCGATGACGTACTCTTTCTTATGTGGCTCATACTTGACTACTGAGGGGTCTTATTACATGAGCCTACTCATCCATATGTTGGGGGAATCATTAATCCCCCTCTATTTTCATCATCTTACCATTACATTATGTTCTCATCTATTCATTATGATCCATTTATCTATTTCCACATTTATTCTATCATCTTAATTACATTGCCTACGCATTACATATTTTATTCATCTCATCAATTACATTACATTAGTTATCTACATTATCATTTACTATGCATATTTTATTTACCATTACTCATATCATCATACTAATTTATATTCATCACATACATTATAATACACATGCTCACACAACAACCATAGAACTATACCATACCCATTACATCACAATGCCAAAACATATCAAATATATATCAAAAATAGGTGTCCATACATACATCGTCCATACAATCATCGTCACAAAAACATGTTTCATAATTGGGGGCAATACCCCCAACATCATATACAATCATCACTATCAAACCTCATCATCACTATTACTCTTATGTACTATGAGAGCCCTAGAACTGGATGCCTCACCACCAATGCAACGCCACATTTTTTGGCCCCAAAAATTTTCCACCTGCCTACGTAACATAGCAATCTCCATGTTTTGCTCGAGAATTGTGCTGCAAATCTACATATCATGTAAACACATCTTAGGCCAAGGGACCACCACCTACCACCTCTCGGGCACGTCGAGTCTCCTCATGTGCCTCATCCCTCTCACTAAGAAGCATTGTACATGTCATGTCACTATTGCTATGTCTAATGACTCAAAGAGATGTGCATGCTCACTTGAAATATTGTCCATGCACTCTAGTATCCCTTTACATAGCACATCACTTGACACATTCCATGTCAATGTGTGGATCGATGTGTCTACTATCAACGACCAATAGGCATCTCCTACATACACAACATACAACCCTATGTTATTCAACCACATATGAAACAACATAGACAATTCATTAGTTACACTATAACCATACATGAATACTTATGCTCTACCAAAGCCGTCACTATAGGGTCGGGACACCTCCCTCACCCACTCCTTTAGGTGGAAGATCCATAACACCTGTGAACATTGGATATAACAATACCCACCGATGCGATGCCCACCACACTCAATAATCCTCCATACACCCTACATCATCTCTATCTACAATTGTTATTGTTGGGTGTTCCTCATTCAGCCCTGGTGGCATGAACTACTCTATTGTGGGACTTGGCCTAGTACCCACCATCCTAGGGTCCCTTACAACTCATAACCATATGTATGGCTCTGGGCACATCCTATTCCATACCAAACTATCGTGATACTCTCTCTACCTGAAACAACTCCGCCACACCTAGAAAGTGGTCCTCTAGCCACATGGTCCTTTGAATACATCGCAACTCTATATCATCCTCAAGCCATCCCCCATAATCCTGATATGTCCTCCATATCACTAAATCTTGCCCCATCATATCTATCAGGGCTCTAAAACTATCTGTGTTCATCTTCCTACTGTGGATATCCACCCAATGTCGAGAAAATATCTATGGTCGAGCCCAATCCGCGTGGCCTACAGAATCGCATCAATATGACTATATGCTCATACACCCATATATGTAGTAGTGTGGTGGCCCTTATACCCCCACCATGCTCATCCCACATAAATAGATATAATCCCCTTTATATATGGGCCAACAAACACCTTGCTCATGTATATCTCGTCACATCCTCCTTTATCCATTTACATATTTCGTGCATATTATACAAAATGCCAAAACCTCCTCCCTCCATTGGTATACATGATGCTATCACTACTATGATGAACTTCCACAACCGTGGAACCCTTGACTATAATATTGCATCCAAACTGATATGGGCCTCGGTAGGTACCTGAGCCCCGGAAAAATATTGTTTGGTAGAGCGCATTTGGTGCTCCATATCCACTACTACCATAACTCGTACTCTCTCCAATAATTAGAAATCGCAATATGCGATAGACATCCTCCAGCGTCACTGTCATCTCCCTATGAGAAACCAAAATGTGCATGTGTCTGTACACCACCTCTCACACAATGCAATCAACATGGGCATGTTGTGGGGCACATCTTCCATCCATGTTATATTTTGGAGACTGACACAGTCCATAACATCTCACTCATCATCTGCCAAACCCAATCCCATTAATGTACTCAAGTTCGACCATCACAAAACTCCCTCGAGTGGATATCCCTCTGCACAACACCAAACAACAATAAACACATCGTTAGAACATCTTACATAGTCCAATAAAACTCTTCAAACATCTTAGAAACATATTCCATTTCATTATCTATCAAAGCAAAAATTTTTTTTTGGATCGGGGCACCCAGATGCGGGGTCGGGGCACCCTAGAGAGGATACTAGTGCCCGGTTCTTGGTGCTTCAGTCCCGGGGTCATTAGTGCCCTCATCGCTCTTTTCCTAGTCCTAAATTCTGAGAAATTCAAAAACCCTTAAATTTTCAAAAATTCAACTCAAATGCCTAGTACACCCTACATTTTTGCAAAAATAATACACTTACCAACTCTGCCATAGTACGCGACGCCACAGTGGTCGCCACTCTCTCAAACCAGCTAGGACGTAATGGTCTTGCTTGAGGCATCTCTACTCACTCTATCTACACTCTCACACTCATGTAAAAGACAAATGAAGTGATGAGTTACTTTTTCACTTTACTATTTATAGTCACATTACAAATGCCACCTTTACTCTAATCTATATTTAGCATTTATAACCACGACTAATACACACTACACCATTTATCTCATATCTTGAGCATTTTTATTTTTATTTACACCCTATTTGCAGATTTATTTTTAGAATTATACCTACCACCCTATTGTACATATTTCACATGTGTTATATCCCTTCACAATTTCATCCTATCGACTACACGCATGTTTTAACCTCTTGTCATTACGTTCGGCTTAGAATCTATTCTTGTTCATCACTCCCTCTTTCACTTGAAAGGGGGCATATTATTGGGGGTCTCCCTATAATCCCCCTTATGTCACCATGTGTTTCGATATCATGAATCCAACACCTCACACTTTATACCGAACATTTCACCATCAATTCCCCTAATGACCTAATCTGGGGGCAACAATCGTTTAACATTTCCCAAACATGATCACATGCCACAATCTATCAATTCCCCCTAATGACCTAACTTGGGGGAAACAAGTGACTAAAAATCCTTTCACACAATGTCTCATCAATTTTCCAGTGACTTTCCCCTAATGACCTAACCTGGGGGTAATTAGGGAAAAATCTCTCTGCGAGTAACCAATAAAAATAACCAATGAACCAATCAAAATTAACGTGTTAAAATTGGGTCATTCAAATCCATGAGCGGTCTCTCGTATGACTTAAATATATAGTTACATTCACCACTTCTTTCCCAGATGACCTAACTTGGGATTTTATTCTATATTCTACATTTTCTTCTAGATGACCCAACTTGGAAGTTGTCTCTTTCATCCCACATTTGCTTCCTAATGACCTAACCTAGAAGCTATCTATTTCTATCACGTTCACTTCTAGATGACCTAACTTGGAATTTGTCTCATTCTCTATCGTGTTTTCTTCCAAATGACCTAACTTAGAATCCTTCACATTTCAGCGACACTCATGGAGTGGGGCAAGATTTCCTTTCCTTTTTCACTCTTATATGGGTCAATTGTTTAATCAAAATCATTTGCATCCAAAAATCACAAACATTTTGATCTGATTCCATCTATAGTGGCTAGATCTTGATGATGTACTTAGAGCTTGGAGAATAACACACTTTACTCCCTACACTCTTCCTCCTGATGGCAAAATACACCCAAATCCTCCAATAATTTCATTATTGTATAAGTGTTCGGGTTAGGAATTGATCATGCCCTACCCACCTATTCATTATTAAACCGCATTCAAAATCATCCAAAATCCTAATCATCATTTTCATTTCCCACACTTCATTGTGACACTTACATTTTTATGTTACATGGATTAATTCATTGATCCATGGTTTGACATACTTTTATAGTTCTATCAACATGCTTCTACTACACATCTGTACGTTCTTTGACAACATGGGATTCTCTAGATTTTTCTCATGTATGCATCTCTATCTACTTTATGTTACCAAGCTTTCCATTGACCAACATAAACTAGGGGCAAATGTAGTCACAAAATCACGCACTTGCTATTACATTTATACTACCGGGTATGTTATTTTATACATGGATCTTGCGTCGTAAAAGTATTCACTAGTGACCCATCCTTTGGTCTTTTTGTCGCTAGTTAGCATGTCATCATTATTATTTGTCAGGTCGGTCGTTACTTGTCTCTATAGTTTTGGGCATCTTTTAGGAGGTCTTAGGTGTTGTAATTTGCTCAGTTGTCGTCTCCAAGTTTTTGCTAGGGTGCCTAGGGTTATTTGGGTTGCCCAAGGGCACCCAAGATCACAGGATTTTAGGTGCCCTTATCTTCATAATTTTTGGTCTTAATTTATTTGTTTGAGGTCGGTCTAATGGTTACCCCATGCATTCCCCTAGGTCATAGTTGGTAGTTTTGGGTCACTAGTGTCAAAATTGTAACAAGAGATCCCTATATAAACATAACATACTTACTACATTAGGGGCAGACATCTTACTAATCTAATAAGGAAAGGGACTACATTTGGGCATCTTCTACATTTGCATCACACACTGCATAGGGGAAAGGGTTGTATTCTTTCTATTCCATCCACCATTTGCATTTTTACATCTAGTTATTGCCCCTACTACCACGTCATTGGTGCTAGGGCATCCTAGGAAAAAAATTACACACACACGCACATAGAACTACATGGGGTCTGAAATGTAGTGCAACACTCAGTCGTAAGACCACTAGTTTGGCAACTAAGGTTAGTCTGACCTATTCATATGCATTTTTATTTTTAGGAATTGATGCTTTGGATAGGGTTTTACAGGTAGATCTTCATACGACATTTACAACGACATAGAGAACATTATTATGACACAAGTGCAACAAGAGAAAAGGTGTTACAAAGATATTGTGACACTGCCAAACTCAAGTTTTGAGCTTTCATGCAGTCTACAATGCCCAGATTATAGAGCGGGGTGCCCCAAGCCCTCCCAAGTGACTCTTTACTGGATAAACATTCGATCCCGCCCTTCCCGAGGCCATTCGGTTATAGCCTCCCACTGCATACCATTACTCGCTACAATCTAGTACACAACAAGGTAAGTTATTTTACAGGTTAGTACCATATCCCTCTTAGTTCCATTATTTTGATATATTCAAATATTAAAAATAAAATAGGTCTTGCATTCCAATATAGCATTTAGTTTCTATTTATATTAACTTATAACATAGATTAAACACCCCATAAATTTCTATTTTCATTTAATTAGATGAAAAAGATTTAGATTTAGCTTATCTCATAGTATGGATAATAATATCCCTTTAGTCATCAACATAAGGAAAAATCCGTAGAACCCCAAGTATTACCCAAGGTAGTTTCACATGAGACATCACCTCACATTACTTTCAAAATAAATAGTGTCCCTATGGCTACCATTAATGGTAAGGTGAAACCTTTGAATGAACCTCTAGAAATTTATGCCATACCTCCTCAAGAGGTCATTTCCCTTATGCATGTAGTAGGTGATTTACAACGTAAGGTTCAAACTTTGACCCTTGAGAGCAAATCTTATTATGCTAGCATTGATTCAAATACTATCTATGGAAATCCTATTCCACGCAAGATATTTCAATCTCCATTCCCTAGGAATTTTTCATGCCTACATCTCCTTGTTTGATGGCACATCATATCCTTATTTTCACCTTAAGTATTATAGGGCCCTTATGGCCTCATATAGAAATGATCGGTTACTTCTTAAGGCTTTCCATCGTAGCCTCATAGGAGATGCTTATTGAGTCTAGTTTCTAACACCTTACTAAGTCAGGTAGCACTAGAAATTCACTTATACTCATGTCTAAGTGCTTACCCGAAGCGTACAAAAACTACCGGTACCTTCTCTATCTTACTTATCACTATGTGTGTCATGTACTTAACCATTTATCTCATGTAAAAATTATTTGTGTAGTATAACAAGATAACATACAATGCGCATATTATTCATCAATCAATCATTGATAAAAAAATTATTAACGATATCTATAGACCAATTATACCATAATCATCCTTGCTAATATGTGTGATCCATAACACTTTATCCATTATAATAACATATATTACATATACTCACAGATGATTACATCCATGTGCACACGACAAATTTTGCATGGCTTAAACACTACCTAGATAAAAAAATCTACCGAGGAATCTCCACTTATCACTTTTTTATGTCTCTGTTCTTGTTACAAAGGAATGCAAAACCTATTTATACATGGTGGGAACTTTTCCATAACCATTTGTATGCTTTAATCCTAAGAATAAATATCCTAAATATAGGTTGTATGCCTTTAGACTCCTACTTTAACTCCAGGCTCATGGTATAAATATCTCAATCTCATTGTGTATGTGTCTTATATTTATCTTTTTCCATGCCTTGTTCCTTTCCACATTTCCATGTGCTTTATATTTGGTTAATTCCTTATCCTTTCCATGTCTATTTCTAGACTTTCCTTGCTTGCTACACCAACTCTACTTTTCTTATTTTTATCCTCCAATGGAAATCTAGCTAACTCCTAGAACCCAACCGTGTGTGCACACACCTCTTTGCACCGATCTCTTCATCCCTCATGCACATTCCTTTTGTGCACTTGAATTATATCTCGTAATTTTTCTTTACTCACGTGTGTAATTTTGCGTGTTACTTTGGCCTTTAGTCACTTCCCGATGCTCTATTCGCACCCTACTAAGTGTGGTATTCAACATTCATGCATGGATTTTACTTAGCCAATTTCTCAACCCAACATTACCCCACACTAGGAGTATTGTTTGTCCTCAACAATATAAAGAATCAAAGAATAGGCTTGAAGAATTTATAAAGAATGAAAGAATAAAGGAAATACACCTAATGAATCAAAGAATAAAGAATAACTTCATCCACACCCATCCAATATTCAAGCCTATGGTGATATTAGGAGTTATATAAATTCTCTTTTATTGTGTTTTTGAGATGATTTAATTCCCTGAACTCTTTAGTTTCCTTCTTTGGAACTATCTCAAAAACATCTGGAATCTTCTCCAAAGTTAGTTCCTTAATATTCTCTTGTATCTCCTTAATCAGCACATCCAAGTCTAAAGTAAGACCCTTTAGACTATCCACTATGCGCATTACCATAGGCTATATTTCTTTGATCCTTTCCTCAATTGTGTCACTCTTGGATTTCATTATTTCTCACTTCTTGGTAACTTCTTGCATCAGATTATTACACTCGGCCTTATTTCTTTTCATTGTGGCCTCTGTAATTTCTTTAACTCTACCTCATCATCTATGTTATGCGTATTCAGGGATCACTACAAAAATATTGGTGGTTATCAAAAATATTATCATCCTTTTGTGTGTCCTCCTTCACTCTCTGCGTTAAGTTTTAGATACTCTCCAATCTTCTTCTCTACTTTAAATTTATTCACCTTGGCTTAATCTTCTACCGAAGACCCCGAACCACTATTCATTTTGATCAGCAACAAGTATACCAACTCCTCCAAATATTCTATTTTTGTATCATGTTCTAGTTTGGCTTGTGCTACCAAATCGCTAGGTGTGTGTTATATTATTCATAATATTAGTTGCCTTATTATATGCATTAGTAGTCCTCTTATTTTCATTAACCAATTCTTCAATAAGTTTTTGATTTCTTAGACCCTTGCACTCTATATCCCTCTGCATTCTCTTCACCATAGCCACCTTATCGATATTCCTTCTCCCAACCTCGCGTCTATCTTATTTAGAGTGTTACTTTTTGTTCTTCCGAGAGTTTGGTAGATCCAATTATCGGAAAGTTCCTATTTTTTATTTTAGCTCTAGAATTGACTCTTTGATAACTTCAAACTCCAATTCATCTATATGGGTCTCGTAGGTCTTACGATTATAGCTTCCTCATATGTGGATGAGCTTCATCTATGTAAAACAAGTCCCAACAAAATAACTCCCTAGCGGGTATCGATATTTAAAACCTTTCCCTCAATGTCTTTGAGGGATCATCTATGTATGACATTTTTTATGCTTGAGGGGAATGTCTTGGATTTTTTCCTCCTATACTTGGCCCTCATGGTGTCTTTTGTGCAACATTTTGTTTTTGTGGATTGTTCCTTCTCCAACATCTATCACTTCTTCACCTCCTTACTTTTTGGCCTCTTCCTCATTGCGTACATCTATATGTTCCTCTTCTTTCCCTTCTTCCTTGTGTTCTTCCTCTTGTGCATATTCTTCATCTTGTGTCTTTTCTTCATGCATGGGATCTTCCTTATGTCCCTCCTCATGGAATTATTCATTGTGAGGGCTTAATCATTTTTCTTAACCTCTTCTTCCCCCCCCACTCCATGCGTGGTTCTTCTTATACCAGCTATTTTTCATCTTCCTTGTCTAGATTGTGAATGATGTGGGGGTCTTCTTCCTATGATGGGCTTAGATTTCACTATTATTTAATTGGGGATTATTTACGTGTGTGTGAGATTCTTTCCTCATGGTGCTCTTCTCTCATCTTCTTCCTCTTGTTATGATCTAACTACCCCTCGGTTATATCTTCCTCCTATTCCGGAGTGGACTTGCATTATCACTTGGGGATTTTCACCATATGCTTCTTTGATGGATAGGGGATCTCGGTGTTGCACACGTCAACCTCCTTTCCATATTTAAGCTTCATCCAGAGGTATAAATAAACTTTTCAAGCCTCCTTTCCAACTACCAAAGTCATGATTGGGCTCAAATCCATGATATATGTCTCCATGGTCTCCACATATGTTGCCTTTGACACATATCCATATCTCTTATGTAGCGTATGGTAGTCTACATCTACCCTTTCTATATTTAACTTCAATTGTTGTGCATCTTTGATTTTGTTCACTGCGTACTTGAAGTACTTAGTTGTGAATGCAAATGGTAGTTTGCACTATGGCTCCATTTCCTATTTCCTAGAAAGAATCTTCCAAGGCTGAAGTGTTTCATCATTGTAAACTCTACTTGTCCATTCAACAATGTCAGAAATTCCTTAGGTACATATCATTCATTCTCTAATGTGTAGCACATTCTCTTATATCACTTATCAAGGCGTGCAAGAGAATAGAACCCAAATTAAAATGTCTCCTTTCTCAATCTAGGATCTTGATTCTTCTATGATTCCTTCAACTATATATAGCGTAATGTTGTACTTGGTCTTGTGTGCCATCTTGTGTGCAATATGGAAGAATTTCTTATTTACCTTTGTTCATCTTTTAGAGGCACCCAACTTGCAGCTAAATAGGAATGCATTCACTTTTGTGTTAGGGTTATCAATATTTTCAATGTTGAAGGCTCGAATTCCTCGATATTGCAACTTGTTAGTTCTTTCCTCTATTTTCATCTCATTACTCGGTCAATCTCTATCTCCTCCCGAAAGTGTCATGCAACCACAGAACCCTTGCAATTAACTTGGTAGTTAATCATATCCTTCTACCTATGATGTAAAAATAGTCTTTTTGCACGCACAACATTGAAAGAGGTGCACATGATTCCCAAATAAGGGTAACTCATATAGTTGAAGCATCCCAACTCCTTCCAAGTTTTTGCACACTATATCATCAAGGACTATCTCGCCTTTATGCGATCCTTTTACTCATATCTCACAAGACATCCTTATTAATTTTTTCTTCATGTGCTTGTGCTCGGTGTATTCACCGATCTTACGTTTCAAGAGTTGTGATGCCCATGGTTTTCCTACAACCACTTATTTTGGGTACTTCATTTCGAGAACCGTTCATCGTGGATTCCTCTCCGGTCTTATTAGTTTTTTTATAAGAGGTAAAAAAGGGTTGAGGGGACCCTACCTCGAACAAAGTCACAACTCCATGAGATCAAATTAATACATTACATACCCATCAAAAATGATAATATAAAATTTAATAACAAACAGGCTCCCTCAGGAGCAATAGAAAAGAGTAGCTAAACAACAACAGCAAAAAAAAAGAGGAACTAACAACATCGATGAAAATAACATCCAAATATACACAGAGACAGTAAATAAAATAAAACACCCCTCCCCAGATCATTTATAGGCTTTTTCAAGCCCCTCCAGCACCTTTTCCCATTCCTTATCCAGAGAATCTATGTTACTAGCCAAATACACCAAGTCAAGACCTTTGGGAGTCACCTTTATTTTCCTACCTTGACTATCCACAACACTATAAGCATTAGCGAGCTGACCCAGAGTCTGGAGATGCTGCAGAGTTGATTTAACCATGACAATACTCCACTCCATGTAGTTGTGGAGAATAGCACGAAAATGGTCCAACTCATTGGTTATGAAACCATAGTTGGCTTTTAAAACATCGATCTCTCCGCCATGCCCATTATTAACCACTTCCTCAACCTGTGCTTTCATCTTATGCCAGTCATTGAACAAAATTGCATCAAGCTCTTGGTGAGTCTCATATCTCCCTTAAGTTCTTTAATGTCCGCCGCCATCTTAGTTAGATGGTTCTCCCCTTTCATAGGTCCAACATTCCCTATAGCCTCGAACTATTGTTCCAATTACACACTGATAGGATCTTGTAAATATCTATGATTTAATCAAATAAAAAACAAAACATTGCACAATAAAATAATAAAACCAAAGATATTGTAATTCATTCGGACAAATTCCCAATGGAGATATTACATATAAATAGCTCAATGAACTCCTATAAGTAAGGATTCAAGGCTAATCTCTAAGTCCTCTCAATATCCCAAATATCTCTCAACTATGAGTTGTGCATTACAACTGTTTTGCACACTCATATATTATTTTATAATTATTAAAAACCTATTACTACCAAATAACCCAAACCACTCCTAAGTGTTCACACTATGAACAATATTTCTGTAACAGTCACCCCCTTAGTGTGAACATGGGGAAAGCTATCTCCTGTACCCGCTCATGATCTACAAAGAAATGAAGGTTTTCAATGAGTACCAACAACTCAAACAATATGAGGTTTTCAAAGAGAACCTCCAACTCAAAAAATGGTTTTCTAGTGGAACCAACCACTACATAGCAATGTACATTATTTTTCTCACATCATTGTTTCTAACTTAGAGGGATTACAAAATAGAAATTATGCTCACGTAGGAGCTTTGAATAGGAATATTACTTTTGTTCATTATTACAACAGAAAGCAAACACACCACACAACTGAAACAAAAGGTCACCAATACAATGAAGCAATCTCTTTGTTGGTGAATAACAAGAGATGCCAATTTTCCTCCATCCTCCTATGCCTCCATCCTCCATCAGGCACTACTTAGTATAGGTAGTCATCTTCATCCTCATTCTGTTCAGGTTCATCTTCTTCTTCATTCTCTGACTCTTCTTTAACAGTTGTATTAGCTTCATCCATTTTTAGCTTTCCTTTTATGATGTCCTTGGCACGAGTAATACAAAAAGAAGATTTATGTCCTTTTTTCTTACAATAAAAGCATTCTAATTCCTCTTTGTTTTTGAAAAAATTAGTATGCTTCCTTTTAATATAAAGAGTAGTTTCTTCCTCAATATCTTCTTTTGTTCTTTTTTCTTCAGCTAGTAATGTAGAAATCATACCTTCAAGTGAATGAGAAGGCATTTGACCAAGAGTAAAAACTACATTACTATATTTTGGAGGTAAACTATTTAATAAAATAGCTTTTGCATCTTCTTCATCTACCTGAGCACTTACTTCTGTCAGTTGTCTTAGAAGAGATCTAAGATCGTTAATATGACTTGACATAGTTGCACCCTCATTCATTTTCAACTTGAATAACTGCAACTTAAGTGAGAATTTAGCATTCATAGCCTTTGCACCAAATGTCTTACTTAGCAAATCCCATATATCTTTAGACTTTTTTTCTAAGTCTATATAATGCAACTCAGTATCTGATAAAGCAAGCCCAATAATGGATTTTGCTTTGTCATCCCTGGTTTGCCATTCAAGAAATTTTGCAGCATCTGATTGGTTCTGGTTCTTTTCCACTCACAATTCCCCAAAGGTTCTTGTTCATTAATTACATTTGTATTTTCACCTTCCATGTGTGAAAATTTAATCCATTGAATTTATCTAATGGAATTTCCATAATAGGTGTCGAACTTAGTCGAAAATGCACCCTTACAATAAACTTTAAACATTGAAAGTAAAATTTTCTGACATATTTGCCAAAAAAGGAAAAAATAAATTTTTTTGTCCAACAATAGAAAACATAGGATCAATGTGTAGAGATAAAAAAATACACATTTTTTTAAAAATGGCACATTAATCTGAGTTACCAGCTGAAAGTTATGACAATTTTAAGTTATAACTCCAACATCTTCCTGACCCTTTCCAAATTTGGCAAAAAAAATTTCTATCCTTCTATTTTTTTCATCTGTGTCCAAAAAAGGAAAGAAACACAATACCTCTATTACTACGGATCCGGATATTGAAAGAATTCACGTCGCCAGCCAAGTATGGATTCACCTGAGTGAAGCGTCACCGTTGTTGGTAGACAAACACGCAGGTCACATATTTGACTCCAATGAAACACGCAGGTCGCAGACTTGACTCCAATGAAACACACAGTTGCAGATTTGATTCCAATGAAACAAATTTGATCCAGATCTAAATGCCTCACAAATTCCTACAGGTTATCATTGCGGTCTAACCTACTCTGATACCAAATCTTGTAAATATCTATGATTTAATCAAATAAAAAACAAAACATTGCACAATAAAATAATAAAACCAGAGATATTGTAATTCATACGAGACAAATTCCCAATGGAGAGATTACATATAAATAGCTCAATGAAATCCTATAAGTAAGGAGTCAAGGCTAATCTCTAAGTCCTCTCAATATCCCAAATATCTCTCAACTATGAGTTGTGCATTACAACTGTTTTGCACACTCATATATTATTTTATAATTATTAAAAACCTATTACTACCAAATAACCCAAACCACTCCTAAGTGTTCACACTATGAACAATATTTCGTAACATAGGAACCGAAGATTCCTATTTACTAGACTCCCCTTTGGTATTCAAAGAAACACTAGGAACCTACTTGGATTTCATCTCCCTAAGATTCTAGGCCACCACAATTTCAACACCATCTTTATCCTCTTCCAAGTCACCTTCCTGAGAATCAGACTCTTCACTTGAGTCTTCTTCCTCCAAGTCCGATTCGACCCCATCCGCATAAGCTTCCAAGGTTTTAGTTAGGGAGCCAAACTTGTCAATATCTAGAGCTTCTCTTTTGACAAGAGCAAGAATAAATCCTTGATGGAGTAGGATAGAGACCCTTCTAGTTTTAAATTAAGAGATAGAAGCACTCAGGGAGCGAAAAAGAAAGTAGGGGAAGCTAAAATCATGGCCACGCCTAAAATGATTAAGCATAGGCAAGTGATAGGCGTAAATGCATTTGTGATGGCCCTCAAGAGTGATAAATTGGATAAGGGTGAGAGCCACATCATCAAATGGTTTAAAGACAAACGAAGATAACCAACAAAGTGGGAAGTGAGATTTTCATTACCTTTGAGAAATAGGTTCATCTCGTCGGAGGCTTTTTTTGGGTTTATAGACCTCCCTCCCAATAGTAGGAAGACCCATCACTTTAGCAACTGAATCCATAGAAATCTCAATGTTAATCCCTTTCATTTCAACAACCGCACCTTTTTTGTAGTCTTCCAAGCACTAGAAAAATCTTTACTAAGATTTTCAAAATGGCCTTCAAAAATTTTGAGGAAGGGTGAAAAACCCTTACTATCAAACATAGCCATGGCTTCAGTGTCACCCCTTTGAGATCTACAGGTTCAGTTCTAACCAAGTCTCCACCCATTTGATCGCACAATAAACCGTTCACAAAAGAGCCATAATTCTAGGTAGCAGAGGATTACACACAGGCCCAAAAATATTATTTCTCCAAGCATGGGAGGCAACAAAATCTTTCAAGACACATGATCGGATCCTCTCCCATATCTTCATATCATTCGAAATAAATTCTCACTATTCCTACGGCATATGACCATGATGACTTTGACACACCATGAACTGACATTATTTGATGATGTGTCCATTTAAGTCATTATGTAAGTGTGCTCGTACCTTGGGATCAAGAGCTTCCACTTCATTGATAAGTGTCAACTCATCACAATTAACCCCCATATTAGCAAAACAATCTGCAACAAAGTTATCCTCCCTATAAACATGCTTAAAGGTAATAATTTAAAAAAAAAAAGACATTTCCTTTATACTCTTTATAGATTTTTAGATGGAAATTGAAGTGGATCCTTTCCCAGTAATGTTGTTAATTATGTTCATAGAGTCTCCTTCCACCTCCAATTTAACAAAATTGTATTGAGAGCTATAGAAACCCCCAAAAAAACCTAGCTGCTTCAGCAACATGGTTTGTTTGAGTTCCAAGATTGTGATGGTACCCAAGAATAAATCTTCCTTCAGAATCACGGAACACCCCGCTGCAGCCAGCTCTACTAGGGTTTCCTTTGGAAGCACCATCAAATTTCAACTTAATACACTCCTTACTAGGTTTCACCCAACCTTTGAGTCTAGGGTTAAGAGTAGGGGTACTAGTTGATGAGGATCCCAAACCCCACTTTAAGGAAAATTTGGCTTCATTATGAAGGATAGTCTTCTTTTGAGGGTCCAGATTAGAGAAATTAGCTGAATAGTATTAACACAACGGGCTCCAAATTTCTTGATCGATTCCTTCTTACCTTTGAAAATTATTCTATTTCTCTCCTTCCAAATCTCCCATGCTAAATGCATAATAGAAAAGGTCCACAAATATTTTAATCCTTGGCTCTTAAAAGGACTAGACCATTGAGACCACAATTGTTTAATGGAATCTAGGAAAACCCAATTGACTTCAAAAAGATTAAGAATAGTCTTTCTAACCAAGACCAGATAGGGACAACTGAGAAAAGGTGTGAGGAGTCTTCACACTCACTTTCACACAACACACACCTATTAACCATATGGAAATTTCTCTTGTTTAGGTTGCTGACAGTTAGAATCTTATCATGGATAACCAGCCACCAGAACATATTAATCTTGGGAATTAACTCTTTGACCCAAACACTTCCCCAATTGAAGTTTTTAGTTTCCCCCACATCAGAAAAGAAAGAATTGTAGGCACTTCGAACCGAGAAGATTCCATTGTCCTCCTTTGACCAGTAAATACTATATTATTAGTATTCTGAGCTCTCTTTGGTGCCATTGTTTCTCTCTAACTAGTTTATCCCTTAAACCTACAAATCTATGTACCCTAGGTGACAAAAATCAAACACTTACTTTCTCAAAACGTTCTCGCAATAGTGAAAATTCAAACGCTTGCCCAATTATTTTCTCATTTTCTCCAACTTTGCGTGATTTTTTGTGCCCTAAGTCTGATCATCTCCTTTGAACCCTATCTCATTTCCTTACCTCCAAACCCTTCATCACCTAGCTTTCACTTTAAAATTATCTCTTTATAGTTAGGGTTTTATTCTCATTCTTCACTTTAATTAGCTTGGATTCAAACTTCGTCCACAATTACTCTCTAGTTTTCCCTTCTCACTTCATATTAGTCACAACCGATCTCTTTCACGCACTAGTTCTTCAAAGAAAGGTAATATTTACTTTGTTTTCCCCTTTTATAGTTTTTTTAATTTTCAACCGCATTACTTGCACTTCACCTACTTCGCTTCTTCGATTTAAAGTGTTTTTCCCACTTTTTCTTGCATTTTCCTGCCATTTCTTTTTTTCACAATCTTCTTCCATGCGTGGCAGTCCATATCCTTCTTGCGTACTACTAATACCTAGGATACAAACTCACTTATGTGTGCCCTCTTGTATTACACACATTCTTCCTTTATGTCGCATGTTAAGTAGTTTCCATATGCACTATCTCCCTCGCGTTATACTATGAGGTTATGTATTCCATCACAGTATCATATGAGTAATATCACTAAGTCAAACATATCTAAGAAAATACAACAATCCACACATGTGTGCCTTATAAATTGAATCAGAAGAATATTATCCCAAGCACCTTCACATTTCTCCTATGTATGCACATTTCACCTTTTTCCACCGCATACATTTATCTCACCATTTCGTACGCATTTACCAACCTCCTCGTCAACTATTATCCTCTCATTTTTCATGTCATGTATTTTTCATGTCATGCACCTATACCTACTCACCCCACACTAAAATCATGTGCAGACCTCTTTGCATCGGGCTCAAACAGATTGATCTGTGTGTGTGTGTGAATGTGTTTATTACAAAAAAATAACAAAACAAAACAAAACATAAAGGAAACCTAATATAAATGGAAATACTTCCTTATTACAAACATAAAATAATCCTATTTATAGTAGGGCTTCATCCTATTCCCATTGAAGTAACCTAGCAATAACTTGTCATCCAAAACGTATAATTAACAAGCACCAGATTCCAATATCTTGGTTACTAGAAATGGTCTCAACCAATGCACTTTAAGTTTCCCTAGGTGGTGCACATACTTTGAGTCATACAAGAGCACCATCTTCCCTACTATGAAAGATGTGTTTTTGATGTGCCTATTATGGCAAGCCTTATGTCTTGGATTTTCTATCTTCTCGTCTCCACCTCATAATCACATGACACTCATCCAATTGCATTAGTTTTTTCAATGTTCTCATTCACCGCTTTCTTATCTCGCAAGTCCTCCTACACACATAATACACATGCAAGGTAACATGAAATCTAAAGGAAATTTTACATTTGCACCAAACACCAACTAAAAGCGTGTGGTCTTATTCAACTTCTTGTACGTAGTTCTATATTCCCATAACACATATGATACTTTCACAAAAATATTTTTCAATGTGTATCCCAAGATCTTATTAAAATCCTATGTGGTACTATTAGCTTATGTGTAATAAGGGGTAGTCTTATGATGGGCTACCATAAACTATGTCAATAATATTCTAATTGTTTCATTCAGAAAATAAATTCCCCTATCACTAGTAAGGCTCAATGGATAGCCATACCAACTAATGATATTTCCCCATAAGAATCTTGTTATTATATCTGTAGTGCAATCCTTTGTAGGCGTTGTTTTTGCCCACCTAATCAAGTACTATGTGCATGTGATAATGTAACATGTACATGTCCTCTGCGTAGCTCGTGTAATTTGGCCAACAAATTCTATTTCCCATCTCTCAAAAGGTTTTACGCTTGTTATAAGTCATAGCGGCATTTCATCTCGCACCTTATTTTATCTATCCTCTTAACAATTATCATAGGATTTGACAAAATCCTTGGAAACCTTATATATTTTTTCCCACCATGATCTTTTTAGTAGTATCTTACGCACCATGTCTTTTCCTGCATAGTGACCTCCTGTAATTCCACCATGTGTTTCTTCCATTATGACTTCACACCCATGTTCTAACACACACCTGTGTAAGAATTCATCTCTACCCATCTTGTATAAGTCACCTCGACCAATTGGTAAGGTTCCGCATGAATGGTGAGATTATTCTTCTCTAATGTTTTCATTCCTTCAAGTATAACTCTTATGTGCAAGCATACTCATAGATCTCGCATAGTGTCTTCTACTCTAGTGTCTTCATTATCTAGTCAACTAGTGTATGGTTTTATCTTAATAATTGAGCATTTGGCATAGTTTCCTCTATGCTTTGTGCACCCTCTCCCAAGTTAAGCTATGACAAGTGATTTGTTCCCAAATTACTTTTTCCAAGCTTGACTATAACTGAAAACTCAACCTCCTAGAATAAAAGGATCCAAAGACAAATGTGCCCTTGCAAAACTAGATTATTAACCATATATTTAAGTGTCATGTAATCGATTTAGAAGATAAATGGTGTTCTTAGTAGATATCTTTAAAAATTATGAAGTGCGTATACCATCGATAACACCTCGCACTATGCGTTTGTGTAATTTTTCTCAATCGGCATCAACTTCCTACTTGCAAAACAGATGGTATGGTCCACATTCCCTACTCCTCGGTTATGTTGAAACTACACCAATTACAAATCTTGAAGCATCTACATGAACATGAAATGGATTAATCCAAGAAGGGAAGCATAAGATAGGTATTTTGGTTAGCTTCTCCTTTAAAATATCAAATACTTGTTGTTACACATCACCCCTATAAAAGTTTCCCTTGGCTTTCAACATGCTCTTCCAATCCCTTGATAAATTTATGGTAGGATCTTGTATGCCCAAGGAATCTCGCACATTTCACTTTGATTAGTTGTCTCCTCCAACCCCAAAATAAATGTAATCTTAGCAATATCTACCAAAAATCCTTCGTTACAAATAATGTGTCCAAGAAAGGTATCGACGGTGTCGCAAAGATACACTTCCTAATGTTCAAGGATTTGTTTAGTTGTTTTCATCTCTCAAAAATTAACCTTAAACAATCAAAATGGTCTTTAACCAGCCCATAAAAATTCAAATCATCCAAATATACTTGAAGGAACTTATGAATAAAATCTTGAAATTATTAAACAATAATGTGCGAGAACACCGTTGGAAAATTATTTGGGCCAAAGGGCATAACCATGTAAACAAAGTATTCCCATTTAGTGAAAAAAGTTGTTTTCTCTTGGTCTTCACACATAATCCTTACCTAATGATAGCCTAAGAATCCATCAATGAAATAATATATTTTGTACCCCTGAATACCTTCTAGGATATCCTCGGTGAATGGTGTGGGAAAAGGATCAATTATGCATGAAGCATTCAAAACTCTATAGTCAACACAAATCCTTATCCTACCATCCTTTTTAATGTTGATAACCATTGGGCTTATCCATTTTGACTCTTCAATGGGCTCAATAATGTTTTCCTTGAGAATTTTTTCAATTTCATCCTTCACCTTGACGCATAAATTAGGATTCATTTGATAAGGCCTCTTGTAAACCGGTCACACGCCATCCTTGAGTTTTATTTTCATTTCTCCTAATGATGGATGAACACCCTTTAACTCATGGTATCCTCTAGGAAATAGATCATGTAAGTCACGCAAAGAGCTTGATTATTTTTACAACCTCGGGTTCAAACCAATAACCACCAATTATTTCCTCCTTTGGAGCGTCTTCAGATTCCAAATTTTACTTTTTGGTCTTCAATGGTATATGGTAGGCGCGTGTTTTCTCATCTATGGATTCCAATACCCCATGTACACCCTCTATGTGTTTAATGTCAAGATCCTCAACCTCTTCATCATCTATAAGATAAATAATCTTTCCTTTTTCCTTTTCATTCCAATAATGTTCCAACAGTGGTCTCATCATTTTTCAAACCTTCACACGTATTGTTACTACTATTTTCAGGGTCCTCATTGTATAGTTGAGTCATGATTTCTTCATCCTGCACTATCACCCAATTTAATGCTCTCATAATCTATAGATCTTCTTGAACCAGTGGTTTAGTATAAAATTAATTGAAAGTATGGGTGATACCTGAAGTCATCTCATGCCAATTTGTTGTTTCCTACTTCATCGCAACATGTATGTACGAGAACACGTGCACTGCAATGTAGAATAGAACTTATGCACACACATAGATGGCGTAAGATTGTCTTATCCTTTCATCCAATTCCTTTTATAATTGTGAACATGTGCCATGGGATAAGTATTCCGATAATAACCCTATATTGGTGAAGGGATATTATTCCGCATAAACCTTATCAATAAGGTGTTAGAATGTGTTGTATATTTTGTATATTGTATACCTAGGAGTATTTTACACCTATTTCATGAGCGTTAGCTATTTTTTGGGAGTATAGATATGAAATTTTTATCTATACAATATATGGGTGGTGTCATAATCCATGAATTATGGGGAACAATTATGGGTGTTTATTAGCCCATGGTGTTGGTACCCATTGTATTGTAAAACCGCTTTGACGGTTTCTTACTGTTTTACTTACAAATAGCTAGAGATGCAGTAGGGTAAAGCGAGAACTTGGAAGTAAATTATTGTATTATAAATAGTTGAGTTAATGCAAAGTAAGAGAGAAGTTCTTGTCTTTGGGTTTTTTCCGAAAGGGTTTCTCACGCTAAATATTTTTTTTTGTCATTTGTTTTCTTTGATTATCTTGAATATTTTTTCATTATATCTTCTTTTTTATTAGTTTATCGATTGATTCTCTTCAAGATGCCACTCTTATCTCACTCCAACCAAGTACCCACCAAAGGCATTGTTATCCCTCTCAACAAGTACACCAACATATTTCTTTTATCTCCCTCATTATGCAATTGATCTTCCATTGTGCGTAAGAATAATTCAGTATTTTCTTCTCTAGTGTACTTGAAAACCGACCTTTCCCAACTACCCGACTAGTCACAAGTGTTATCACTCTTGCCACTCTTAAATGCACGTCGTGACCAACCATCTCATAAGTACCATGAGCCCAATTATCACAAGCCATACTAGTAGTGTCACTTATGGATTGTGTGTCTTCCCACTGAAGTATTCCCTCCTTTGATGGCTCCACATTCTCTGGGTTACACAATGTATGTGTGTATATTCTGTTAAGGTATTCTTCACTAACGGGATCTATATAAGGTGTAATATTTGTATCAACCATTGGTATCACAAAATTCTCTTCCTTGTTCTCAAAACACATTATGTTTGTTAAATTTTGGGTCTCAGTATTATTGGTATAACACGAAGGACATCCTAGTAGATTAGGAATTTGTGCTTCTCGTGAGCTCTAGGACCTCAAAGTCACCCTTGAAATTAGCTCCCTAAATGGTGATAGAAGCATCCTTTAGAACTCAAATGGGCATATCCCTTTTCTTATTGGCCATGTACAACACATTCAAGGATGGTTGCAATAGTATCATTCCCATTTAGTTCCAAACATAAGTTTAAATACATTAACCTTTGTGTCTCAGTATCAATTATAATATTACTTACCAAATAACCGTTAATCAAAACATACAACGTGATTTCTTTATCGTAGTCATGATCCTAAGGTAGTAAGTTGGTCTGGAGAATTTTTCACTCACTTTTTGTACCGTCACATGGTATTTTGTTCTATAACCATTCTCCCAATAGAGGTATGATATTCTCATGCCTAAGAATCATGCATACCTCTCTAATTTCATCCAAATCCTTCCGAGGTAATTCAATATCCTATACACATTCCCTCCCATGTTTTTTCTCCTTCATGCATTGTATCTCATCTTAGATCTCCCGATGACGCCCATAGTCTCTTGATATACTTCCTTATATTGAATCACATCTGGATACTTCGTATGAATAACCTCCTCTATGCTGATGAGGGTCTTTATTTTCCTTGCTTATGTGTGTGTTGTTGAGTCTACGTGTGTAACGACCAATAATGGTTGAGTTTCCGCTACATCCAATTTCTTGGGGTCAATTTCCCTGTTTTACGTGTTTAACCTAAATCATGGTTGTACCCTTATCCTTCTTATTGTTTTTACACATGTGGGCATACAAATCCAAACAATCCTTGACCTTATGTGCCTTGCCACAATATGTAAAATATTGATTCTTTGTGCACTCGTGTTGATAATGATCAAGTGACCCACAAGTATAACATGTTCCCCATATGAATCTTCCTCAACCACCATGGCCTCTACCTCTAAATCCTCTATTACCATTGTTTTACCCCTCATTATTTCATCCCTCTTGCACTCGCAGCTATTCTATATGCTAGTCTAACACAACCTTATTTCACAAGCCTCATGAATCTGATCAATCAAATGAAAATTGGTCATGTCATGAGTGTGCACATCACATATTTTGTAATACAAATAAATGTTCTTATGTGTAGCATGTTGCAAAATTATACAACTATATATATCATGATTCTTGTGAAAAATTTCACAAGATTTTAGTAGCATGTGCACATTCCTATGCAGAAAATTGTCCTTTGAATTCCCCTCCACTTCACAATTGGTGCACCAAAGTCCACTACATGTCTCATGAGCTGAATTGGCAGATAAATTTTCCAACTGAGTGGCCATTTCTACAATCTGGGCCTCAAGAAATGGACTTACTCTTGTATCCACACTCCCTATATATTTTGTGTGTAAGGTTTCTTCCGGGATTCACATGGATTGGTGAAGGTTTTATGTGATAATGCCCTCAAAAATTATGGTAATAGACCTCCCACGAACCATTGTGCATGTTGAATCTATTTTTTTCAAAATAAATATTTGAACATAAAGTCTTGAAATGTGCATCATACTCTCTAACACTTTCAACCAAGCCATGTTTAATATCTTTTAGCATACTAATGTTTTGTTACTCAAACTCTAGAATATGAAATTTTGTTACAAAGGCACTACAAAGTGAATCATAATCTATAATTGTTTTTGGGCGTCTTAATTTCTATACCAACTATGTGCGCGATCCTATAATGTGGTAGAAAATTAACTAGCCATCCTATCTCGAGGATGTGATTCCTTAGCTCTCCATAAAAATCCACACTTATGCACATGCTCTATGACATCTTGAACTCCCCAATACTCTAGTAGATGGAGATACATATCGCAGAGATTTTCAGCTATTATGGTGGTTGCAGAGGTTCTAGTGGTATAGGTCCTTTTATTGGAGTGGGGCCGGGTCCTTATCCCAATCCTCCACTAGGATTTCATCCACATGGTTAAGTACCCGAGCCTCCAAAGCCTCCTTCCATGACACTGGGACTTATAGAAGTACTACCTTGGGTCCCCGTAGTAGTGTTAAACTATACCCTAACCATTTTTCCTAGTATTCCCTAATGGGAGTACCTCCAATAAGTAGTGCGCTACTACTTTTTCCCCTGAAGTCGTGCATATTAGATTGCTTCCAAACATGGGATCCTATTACACTACCATATGTGTTGCCTTAATATGTTTTTCCTCTTGAGTTGTTACCATTACGTGCCTACCTATATCTCCAACCCAACGTGGTGATCCTTGATAACCCTCTTACTCCTCGTCACACGGGATGGTCTTCATGACGACTTCTAAATTTTGAACACCATGCACAAGGGATAGGGGTTTGAGGTGGGTAAGGTGTTTGCAAATGGTTCTTAACCTTTCATCGAGACTTGCTTTCATTAGATATCAAGGGGGTCCTTCTACTATGCTTCCCTAATATCTGGAGGACATGGTCATGTGGTCCCTCACCTTCTGCAAGGTTCTCATCACTTCTTCTTGGCCCCATTCCTCTCATTCTTAGCACCTCCTCAACTTCCCTCTCTCACGCATCATTATACCTATGAAATATCTCTTCCTTATCTATGTCTTCCATATGGACCGATGTCATCCTTCCCAAGCTCATTCTTTCCCCTTTTGCATGACAGGTGTTTAGCTATCCATGGGAAAATTCTCCATTCCTAGCTCAATCATCAAGATATTTGTTTCTAAAGGTAGCACGTGTAAATATGATCCCCTTGGGTCACATGGAAGCTAAAACTCTACTTCCTCTAGGCACAAATATGTTGAAATTACATACTTCAAGGTATAATTACACAACACACCTTCCCACCAATGATCTACAACTAGATTCCATGGTTCATCTAAATAAGAGAGTGTTTGGTACTTATCCTGGCTCCACACTTGCTTCTTTCCCATCCAGACACCCCTATTATGTGTATAAGTTGTTAACCATTCATATAACTCTATTGGGAAGAAATCAAGAAAATCTCATATAATGAATCTTATATATTATCTTCTAACAATTTGCACATATTAAAACCACATCACATGTTATATCTCGATAAAATTCATCATGACCATCATGTACCCAACGCTCAATATTCTTTGAGGACAACAAGCATGCCTTGTGCATGCCACATCTTGCATGTAAGAATAGAAGAAGGTCCCAGCAATGGAACCAAAATTTTGGAGTCTAATTAACAACATCTTACTAATTCGTGCATGATTGCACTTCACTTAGACAAATATCGAAGCACTCACCTAATGCATGTGCAACTACTAGGTCCCTTCTCTATCTTACTTATTAGGATGTGTGTCATGTATTTAACCATTTATCTCCTGTAGAAAGTATTAGTGCAATATAACAAGATAACAAAGATAACATGCAACTATATAACTTGATCAATCATTCATTGATATAAACAATTAATAACAAGATCTATAGACCAATTATACCATAATCATCCTTGTTAATATGTGTGATCCATAATAGTTTATCCATTACAATAACATCTATTACATATACTCACAACTGATTACATCCATGCTTACATGAAAAATTATGCACGGCTTATACAATACCTAGATAGAAATATACTAAGGACTCTCCATTTATCACTTTGTATGTGTCTCTCTATGTCTTTGTGCTTGTTACAAAGGAATGAAACACCTATTTATACATGATGGGAATTTTTCCTTCACCACTTACATGCTTTAATCATAATAATAAACATCCTAAATATATGTTGCATTCCTTTGAACCCTTGTTTTAACTCTAACTCACGTTATAAATAGATCGATCTCATCATGTCTATGTCCTATATTTAGCTTTTTCCATGTGTCATTATTGTCCACATTTGCACATGCTTTATATGTGTCTTTTGCCTTATCATTTCCATTTCTATTTCTAGAATTTTCTTGCTTGATACACCAACTCTGCTTTTCTATTTTTAGCCTCTACTGGAAATTTGGCTAACTCTTGGAACATTTGTGTTTGTATGCACAAACCTCTTCGTGATGATCTATTTATCCCTTGCGTGCATAAATTTTGCACATTTGACTTATATTTGTAATTTTTCTCTACTCACACACATAATTGTATGTATTACTTTGGTCTTTAATCACTTCCCGATGGTCTATGTGTGCCCTACTATGCACGATCTTCAACTTCCTCACTTGGCTTGTACTTATCCATTTTCTCACCCCAACAATATTGTATATTAGTTTACACATTTACATAGATGGTCTTTAATTATTTCCTAGAGCTTGAATATGTCTTCCTACCTTTCTTTAGTTTCAATAAAGGCCCTAAAACAACATATGAGCATTTACCCTCCCTCCATTAAGGTAAAAATGATCCTGTATCTAATTATATCTTACGATTAAAAGCTAACATGCGCTTATATCATACAATCCCATTGATTTAGAGATGTAATATATATTTTGTAGAGGCCTCATCCAACCCCTCAAGGAATGCTTATTATATGATACTTGTGATTCTTTCACTAATTTATGCCTTCGTGTTATCAACTTTGAACAATATATCATCTTCCCAAAACACCATGAGCATATGCATGAAGATAATATGTTTTTTTCTATTTCAAATGATTTTGATCCACCGTTAGCACCATAATTTACTAATAACTAAGTTAATTTTTCGCATCGTGGTAACATTTTTATCAACCTCCTCTTAAACCCAAATTTGTTATACAATATCATCCTCATTCTCAAAGATAGACCAGTTTACTTTGATAGGCTTGATTAACGCATGATATTCTACTTCTCTCATGGATAAGAGGTTGATGTTTTTACCACCAAAAATCATCACCCTCCTTACTAGCATACGCAAAAATGTGGCTGGCCTCTTTTGTAACTTTCATCACATTAACAAGATCCACTACAATGATTTTTAAGCATTGGATCAATAGCTCAAATTCTTAGAAGAAAAACACATTGTAACTTTTGAGACATAAAATTCTGATAAATTTATTTCACCTCCTCTCCATCTTTCACCTACAATAATTGTAACCCTTGATCCTTCATCTATTGAGGCAACAAATGATGTTCCTCCACAAGATTCTCCACGATGCACACTAACATATCTTTCTAGGAAGTAGAGATGGGCACAAAAATTTTCACATGTGGCTTCCACCTCTTCTTTGGCACCATCCATAACACACATGATTAAATTGGATCATCGTGCATATTTTTCACTAGTATTCTCTCGATAATGCATCATGTCTCTACCACACCATGATCCAGCTTAAAATCTAATTTCCATAATGTCTATCAATTTTACTATCATTTTTTATTCTTACTGATTCCCACATGTCATATATGAGGATCTCCCTCCCTTCATTCATGAGAATAGGTTTTATCACCATATATGTTCATTATAACTTACATGGAAGCAACATACATTGTACTCATAAAATTTCACCATATATCATGTGTTGCATCTTCATTTTATAATTCATTATTACCATAGTCAATCCATACCATTGTGTCAAATAATTTAATCACACGCAACAATCCTAAAAATGTAGTATCTATCATCTACAAGTCACTCATACATACATCCTAATTCAATTCAATCGCATACAGATCACAATCACATACCAAGTACTCAATGCATAATCATGACACCTTGATACTCATCGATCAACTACAATTATTACAACAAAATCATGATATCCATTCTCACATATATATATATATATATATATATAGAGAGAGAGAGAGAGAGAGAGAGATTTTTAAATAATACCATAAATAATATGTCAAGGGTATAACTTTTCATGCATTCACTCATCTTCCTTACTATGGTCAATACACACTAGTGCTTGTGATCTCAAGGATCCTTCGTGTCCTTGTACTCTCTCAATAGTAATATCACCCGATAATTTTTATTTGCTCCCTAAGTGTGGAATTATTTTCCAATACCAATGCATATTACACTTAAGACTCCACCAATCATGCTAAAAATTCCTATGCAAGATCAACTCAAGGCATGTCTCATGTTGTCGATTTATCTCTCGCCGACTCTCATTTTACTCACTCTATAAAATGGTACATTTTTTTGCCAATGCTACTAGATCAAATAAATAGGCATGATTACTAGTTATATCATCAACACGCTCTAGCATGCCACCAATAACTACATCCCCAAGAACATTTTGGATCAATGTACGCATGGATATATGCACAAAAAAACATCCAATAGATGTTACTTGTAATCAATACAATATCTATATCAGTAACTATACACTCAATAGTATCATATTTTACAACTCATTACAAATTACAATCTAATGTAATACTTATGTTGTGCCACAATTCTCACCACACATCATCACTAGGGAATATCCCCCCCATTGCCTCTCCACCGCAGTGGAGATATACCCACACCATTTACATCACCAAGTACCACACCATCCCCTATATCTCCCACCATAACCGGAAATAATAAAACCCATCAGATCTCATCCAACCACACTATGTAGGCTACAATACACCTTCCATCATCACAAGTCACTCAATACAATCATTGGATCCACCTCATCAACTATCGGTGGAAATAACTCTACTACATTTGGCATTGGTTAGGCCCCCTCTCTATGTGTTGCACATGTCGATATCCTTTACAAGTATGTGTTGGAGGAACCTCTTCCATAATTCCAAATTGTTTTGTAGCATGCTCATACTAAAATAACTTCCCTTAAAAGGGGAAATCAGCTCTATAACCATATGGTCTTGCATATCCACCGCATCTTTGCATCATCCTCAAGATACCCTTTATAATCCCTATATGGTCTCTAAACAATATTTTATGGCCCCAATATGTCTAACAATGACCGTATGTTATGGTATCTAGTCATTTTCCCCTTAACATGCTCCATATTGCTGCAAATATCTCTAGGTGAGCTCAATCCACATGTGCCCCACAATATGTTTCATAGCTATAATATGCTTATACACCCACTCATGCAATAGTGGCATTGCTGCTACACCACCACCATGATTCTCTAACGTAAACCTATAAAGGTCCCTATATAAGTGGGTTAATACACTTTGGACCCATACGTATTGTCACCCATACTCCTCTATGGAATGGAATATTTTCCATATCCTATAGGATATAGACACACCTTCACTATCTTTGGCTACAAATTATGCTAATAATATTGTAATATACTTTTGCAATTGTGAAACACTAGAATTCATAATAGATCTCAATCTAACAAAGAGACTCCTCGAGACCACCATAGCCCACCCAAAATCTCTTTGCATATCTCATATGATACAACATGTTTAGAGGAAGTACTTGTACCCTCTCACCTACTATAGGTATCTACACATATCCTATACATATCCTTTAATGACATTGTCATCTCCCTTATTGGGAGCCAAAACATGCAAGTGTTAGCATCCCACCACTCACACAATGTTGTAATCAAATTCATATTTGGAAGAACTTCCCCAATCGAGCAACATGCCATAATCCAAGCCTATCAAATACATCCCATCTTGCATCATCCAAACCCAATGCAAATAAGTTCATCATGTGTTGACCACCATGGAACTCCCATGGGATGATATCTCTCTACAAGCATAATAAGAGGGACAAACATTGTGTTAGATCATCACAACACTACAAAATCCCATCATACATCAATATCAAATACCAAAATCATGTACACAACACCTACAATAACTAACACCAACATCTCGAGGCATTTTTGATAGTGTAGGTTTGGACTATACAAATTTGGCTCAAGACAATGTGGTTCAGGGGCAGAATCATACAATTTCATATAGTTTTTACCTAAGATCAAAATCAAAGCATTCTTATAGTCTTATCATTGTGATCAGATGCACAAATTCAACAAAATTTGTAAATTTGAAAAAAAAAAATCTACCATATTTGGCACAAAATTAGCAACATTACATGTACTTACCAACTCATTCATTGTCTATGATTAAATTGTATTGGCCACATGCTCAAATCATGTCTGCATGGCCTCTCTAGCTCTCAACATCATCCGAAAATCAGAGATCATATCACACTTGATCACAATCACACAATGAAAATTATCTTTTACTTTTTCACTTTACTATTTATAACACCTTTTACTGGTAGCATTTACACACCCTACTTTGTTATTTACTCAATTATGCTAATTAGGGCTTTGTAGATGTGTGGACCATATCTTAGGCTATGCTTTCTTGTTTTTCATGCCACCTATAGCATTGTAATCATGTTTCTCATCACTTTCGCATAGATACATCATTATCATACTTTATACTTATTCTCTAGTTCTACACATGCATTCCTCTTGTCACCTATGGTATTAGCACGATTTACACACCTATAATTTATTACCTATCATTTTCTCTTTTACATGATATCAAAAATTATCATCATGCACTTTATAATTCTTATTTGTTCTACTGTAATATTTCTCATTTTATTCACTTTCACCTCAAACACTCATGTTTTACACTCTCCCTTTTTCCAAAATTGGGGCACATATATGGGGTTGACAATGCAAGGTCATCCCCTCCATCATGTTCAACGAAAAATCACTAAGAAAATTATAATGGGTTGGCTATGCAAGGCTGCCCTTACCCACAAATCACTAAGCAAGTATAATGGGTCATCTAGGCAAGGGTATCCTCTCATGCACAAAATTTAATTCAAATTTAGCAAGTTGGTTATGCAAGGCCAATTTTCCTCACCTAATGTAATGTAATCTCAACACCCAAGTGGTCACTCATGATTACCTAAAACACACTAAGCACTAAATGTTATTGTATTTATTATGGGTATAAGGATAAACCACAAATATTAAAACATAGTACAAGCACCCATATCATAATATGTATTTGTATAATACATGGTGGGGGCAATGAGATGTCATTCCCTTTCACCTTATATGGTTTTTTAGCAAATTTTGAGACCTAGATCCATCTATAGTGGTGTGGTCCCATTATTTGGAACACTGTTGGGGAAAGATAAGTAACCCTATGATATTGTTCCCTTAGTGTCGAGAACACCCAAGTCCTAAATTATTACAAAATCAAGCACCTCTTTGGGTATTTGATCACCCCTAACCCTACAAATCTGCCAAGTTTGAATCTATAATTTGTAAACCCTTCTCTCTCGCAAATACAATATCCCTTCTTAATGCCTACAACAGACTTCTCCCTCATCTCTTTGTTGTTCAACCAATAACTCGTGGTGTTCACCATGATTAGTTGTTTTCTATCAACACACTTGTATGTTTCTTACTTCAACAATCTTAAAAGAAGGGATTGTTTTTCCTTTACACTAGTAAATTTCATTCACTAGCATAAAGGGGGTAAATTTAGACACCAAAATCTGCACAAAATCATAATTACATTTTTTTAATTTCTTATGTACATGAGTTTTGAACAATGAAACAAGATCTTAGTGTCACTAGTCCTTTGTTGATTTGATCTTATCTTCTTGATTTAAATTAATTTTTTTGTTTACCTCTTTGATTGAATTTTGAGCCTTTTCATAGAGATATCTAGTAGCTTGGTGTTACCATTTACTTTTATTTGAGCCTAGTCCAAGAATTTACAACAAGTTATAGAGCATGCACATACGGTCCTGACCATTGTGTATGGTCTTAGCCCCTTATGTTTTTCACTTGCTTTATCTTTATGGGTCCATTTAACACTCTTTTTTATTTTGGATTATATCTTTTGGGTTTTCCTTTCCTTCCACTAAGGTCTTAATTTCAAAGTAAGAACTCATATATATATATATAACCTAATCATTTATCATCTATAAATAACCGATCTATCTACCACTTATTGAATTCAAGAATTAAGAAGTACAACTACATATTGCATACACAACATAGGAGGGCATAATCCTGAATTTTCATATGCACACAAGGGTTTCTATTGGGATGAAGTAGTATATCCCACTATCAGTGTTGAGGCATAAGGTTCAACCTAGGTTAAGGGATAGTTGCATGTACCTTTGCACAAAGTACTAGGAGAACTACATTGAGTCTGAAATGTAGTGCAACACTATATGGTTCATAAGCGATGTAAACGTCCAAGGTCAATCCGAATCAAGCACATGCATCTTTATTTTTAGATATAATATTTTCTTAAGTGAATGGCAGGATAGTTAGGGTTTTTGTAGGTTTCAAGTGTGACATCTAGAGTTTTATGTGAAGTTGAAGATATCAAAGACTAAAAAAGTGACACAAAGTGATACTTTTGAAAGTGACAGACCCCAACTACCCGAAGGTCCAAAAATGCAAATTGGGTCCAAGACCATACCCTACGCTTGACCCCTTTTGTATGGTCTTATCCTTGTGTTCTCCCAACTCCAAATAGTGACTATTTGAGATTCTAGAATCTTCCCTTGCCCATATCAACCATTGACACATCTTGAACATATTCATAATTAAGTTCCTCTTTTCATTTTGTTTGTACTTCCCATTTGTTGGTGAGGAAATTTTTGGGTCAAAAATTTGTGAATTACTTGCCAATGCTTTAGAAATCTAAGTCCCTCTACTTAACCAAAGCAGTAGTTGTCATGTATACATGCGTGACAAAGCTTGATTTCTAGGGGAACTCCAATGACCCCGTGGAAAATGCTTGTAGTTATCTGCAAGGGAGGAATTTTCTATGAAGGTGGGAAAGGGAGTGAGAAAAGAGGTAGGAGAACTAATGTTGCAGGTAGAAAATCATATTCTTACACGCACTAGTTAGAAATCTTCAACACATGCATTCGTGAGAAGAAACAACCCTGCAAAAAATGGCAACAAGACGAGATAATATTGCAAACTCAAAGTTTCTAAAATCTCCTCATCAAAGAGGCTACAAAATCCTTCTTCTTATATTGATGCTTAAACAGAAATTGTACATAATGTGGGAATGGAAGAAATTTGAGAATGGAGGAAAGTAGAAGAAAATGGCTATCTCCTTTGCTTTCTCTAAGTACAATGCACTCGTGAGTTTACAAGATCAATTGCCAACCCGTACAATGGCATGAAGAATCCATTAAATATCTTAAAGAAATTTTATATCTTTCTTTGTTAGAAAAATGGTTTACAATATTTTCAATCATTCGTGTCCGTTCAGATTCTTGATTCACGAAGAAACGCCAATGGTGGAAAAAACCAGACTTTTCATAATGCAACCATTACACTTGTTTTGTAACTTTGAATTTGAATTGTTCATCTTGCCTTTGAAACTTTAAACCAGAGCCATCCACATGGGAGAAATTTGCTAGAGCGGGTGTGGAGGATTCCTTTTGCATTTTGTGACTTTATAGAGATTTGTCATTTTTTAAATTTTGGTCTACCCTTCCACTTTTGATATAAGCTGAACATGTGGCTTTACTTGAGTGGAGACAGAGTCGTGGGTCACTTTTATAATTTTACCTTTTTCCAATGCAGGCTCAAAAACACAAATTGCTCCTTCGACCCGCCTCCCCGCTTTGACCTTCGATGCAGGCTTAATATTTGAATTTTTCCCTTTGTGTTTGGACTTTCCAGGGCTCTACAGTGTCACTTTTTAACTTTAAGCCCCTTTAATGAAAAAGGCTCAAATTCTCAAATCTCCCTGATGATTTTCCTCCCCGCTTTGACTCTTTTGATGCGGGCTCAACATTTGAATTTTTCCCTCATAGCATGATTGAGATTGCATGTCACTTTATGACTTTTATCCCTTTTTACATAAAGGATCAAAACAAAAATTACTCCACTCCGCCCACGCCCATTAGATATTTCCACGTACCCATGGATAATGGAGCCCAAAATTGACGGGGAAGAAAAAACCTGTCATTCATGATTGTGGAAAAAAATGCAGAGAAGAAGAAAACTTCACCATTTCACACCTAATTTTCAAATTTCTTTTCACAAACCAAGGAATTGAAAACAATACAAGGTTTGACGATCCATGACCATAGAAAATATGGGAAATTTCATTCAAATGAGGACAATAATAGAATTTTCACGCGTCTCAGATGGGGAAACGGAAAATTTATCAAACCACGTGCAGACTAGAGAGTTTAAACAACTTCAAAGCATGAATTTCTCTATCTTTTCAGACTTCCAACTTTACTTGAACACTTTTAGAGGGTGTGAGCTCAAAATTTTGAATTTGAATTTTAAAAATGAGGGGGGATTTTGAGGGTGAAAACAATTGGCTCTAGCTTGGGGACATGACATGGACTGAGCATAGTGAAGACATGACATGGGAATCCAGAATCTCAATCTCTAGACCTTGTAATTCATTGACCAATGCCTTATCCATTGGGCCTTGCAGATTCATGTACAACCTATAACAAGAGAGAAAGAAGAAGGAAACACACATGCACACGAAAAGGAAAACACACACACACACAACAAGAAGGGAAACACACCTAGCAATCACCTATGGTACAAGGCGGGGGACAACCCACTTTCACTTGATGATACAATTTCAAGTATTTCCCACTCTGAGGCAATTCTAGCAGTGTTCCATCCAAATATGAGAGAAGAAAAGTGTTCTCGCCACAAGCTTCATGAATCTAGAATGGGCCGAGCCATAATGAATCAAACTTTCCATGGCTGCCTTTTGGTTCTCTTCTCTTGTCCCATAGCAGGATGAAGTCTCCAACTTTGAATTCTCTTGCCTTGGCCTTCTTATCAAAAATATTCTTTACTTTCAATTGGTGCTCCTTAATGTGATCCACCACTTGGAGTCTATTTTCTTCCAGCTTCTCAAGAAAGAGGATCCTCTTGTCAATGGAATCCTTATACTAGCCATCTTCTATTACCTGTATCATCTTTTGAGAGCTGGCATCTCGATCGTGAGAGGAATTTCTGCTTCAACTCCATACAATAGTTGGAATGGTGACATACCTATTGCCTTCTTAGGGAGTGATCCTATCTACCCACAATGCATCGTACAACCTTTTGTGCCAATTCCTTTTATTCTCATTTACAAGCTTGTGGACAATGGTCATAATGTTCTTATTTCTTGATTCGTCCTATTATTTCCTTGTGGATAGTAGTCAAAAGAATGAGATAGGGATATTCCATAGCTATAACAAAACTCGGTCAATCTCTTTGAAGAGAAATAGGTAGCATTATCTACTACAATCTTTTGTGGCACTCCGAAACGGACTATGATATTCTCCTTGATGAAGTTACATATTGTTTCAGTGTTGGCTTGTTTGGCCAAAATGGCTTCCACCCATTTGGTGAAGTAGTCTATTGCTGTGAGTACATAGGTGTGCCCCTACGCTTGAGTGAGGGTTCAAAACACCAATGAAGTCCAGCCCCACTGTTGAAATGGTTCTTCAATAACCACATGCCTGAGTGGTAATGCAACGAGTTGTGGTCTTCCAACAAACTGTTGGCATGCTTTGCATTTAGAAACCCAATCTTGAGTGTCTGCAAAGATGGTGGGCCAATAATACCTTCCTCAAAGGATCTTGTGTGCAGTGACCATTGCTAAAAATTCCCACCACATGCTTGGTCATGGTATGCTTTAAGAAACTTTTCTTGTTGCTCTTTATCTACGCACCTAAGGAAACAACCATCTAGGCCTCTTTTGTAAAGTGCATGATTCTAGATTACAAATTTAGCTACCTTCAACTTGAGTGTTCTCCTTTGCTTGTAATCAAGATGGGGAGGGAATTCTCCATAAGTTAGGTAATAGGCAATATCAACATACCACTCATCAGTAGTGGTGATAAAGAGAACTTGTGGGTTGTCTTCAAACAAGTTGAGCAAGCACAGTTTTCTTCGCCATGTTGAACTTTGAGTGTTTCATCTTCAACAATCAACTTGCACAAGCCATTTCCCCTTACCAAATTAGAGGGTCAAATCTCCAAGTCATATTCTTGAGTCTTTGCAATCCAATTTCCTCTTTTAGCTCTAGGATCTCTTGTGTCAAGATGGACTTGATTGCACTATCGAGGGGACCATCACCACCATATGGGAATTGAGGATGTAAAACCTAAGTTTTTATAGCCTTGACCACTGCATAGGCATGCTTCTCCAATTGGTTGTATTTTAGCTCATGCTTTTTCAAAGGAAAACTCATGAAAGCAATAGGTGCTTCCACGCCTTCATCATTTTTCTTGAACAAGAATGGAAGAGAGTGTATGTTCTAATGCATAACAATACATGATGAATTCTTTGTTAAAATCTAGAGATACAAGAGTCGAGCCTTGGCAATGGATTTCTTGATCTCTTCAAATGATGCCTTCCCTTCATTGTTCCATTTGAAGTTTTCTTGTGGTTTCATCATGGAAGTGATGTGCTTCATCAACTCAACAAACTCAGGCACAAAATGACAAAGAAAGTTCACCTTTCCAAAGAATGAATGAACTCCTTTCTTGCTTGTGGGTAGGGCTAATGCTTGAATGGATCTAATCCTCTCAAGATCAATGTGTGCTCCATGTTTGTTCACAATGTGCCCTAATAACTTGCCTTTTGTGACTCCAAAAATGCACTTTTTGGATTTAGTGATATGCCATGTTTCCTACACCTTGCAAGTACTTGTTCCAAGTGATAGATATGATCTCCCCTCTTCTTTGAAAATACTATGAGATCATCAAGATATATGACAATGTAATGCTTCATATCTTTGAAGGCCAAATCCATCACCCTTTGGAATGTAGCTCCTGCATTGATTAGGCCAAAAGGCATTCTGTTGTAGGCAAAAGTGCCCCAAGGTGTTGTAAAGGTTGTCTTGGTGTGGTCCTCCTCTGCCACTTTGATTTGATTATATCCTGAGAATCCATCAAGTAATGAAATAATTTCAGATCCAACTCTTTTGCAGGATATGGTCCATGATAGGAAGAGGATAATTGTCCTTTAGTGATGCCTGGTTCAAGTTGCGAAAATCTACACATATCCTTATTTCACCATTCTTCTTCCACACTGGCACAATGTTAGCCACCCACATTGAATGGTGGATGGGAAAGATGATCCTTGCATTAAGCATCTTCATTACCTCCTCCTTGATGGTATCAACAATCTTTGGGTTATACAACCTTTGTTTCTACCTGAAGGGCTTAACACCCTGCTTCAAAGGAATTGAGTGATGCATTTCCTTTGGTTGGAAGGATTTGAGTTCATCATAAGAGTAGGCCAAGACATCTGAGTATTTCTTGAGTAATGCAAAAACCTTTTTTTTTCTTCAGGAGAGCAACATTTTCCAATATTGACCATCCTTGGCTCCTCCAGGTACCAATGTTTTCTTTATCAAAATCAGTTGGGCACCAAGAAGATTGCTTTTCTTTCTCTTGAATGAATCTTTCATGTTTGTCAAAGAGGTCTTCTAAAGAGACTAGGCCTTTGGGAATTTTGTTCCCTTTCAATTTGATTACTCCCTCATCATCAATCCCTTCAATTCCTTCTTTCTCTTCTTTGGGGACTTCTTCTCGGTGTGGATTTTCACCTCCTTCAAGAAGAGATTATTGAAATTATCCCTTTGCTCTAAAAAGGCTAGAATTTGGTTATCATCATTGAAGACTTGCCAATGATTTGCATTGTCTAGTACACTAGGCCTTAATACCATTTTAATGGTCACTTTGTCTTTACCAAAATAAGGATGAGGTGTCACTAGGGAAGTTAACACTATAAAAGAGAATCAGCCTTTTCATTTGTTCCTTAGAATAGCTTCAATGGAAAATGCATCAAAAGATTCAATGCAGTCCCACACTTTGTTTATAATGTTAGAGTCTTGGATTCTTCACCTAATATTGTTGGTGGACCTACTTTACTACAACCTCTAGCATCACCTCGCATCTCAATTTCTTGATTCCCATGTCCTCTGCTACACTCATGCCTAAGAGTAGTGCTTCATACTCTGTAGTGTTATTTGTATTATCAAATTACAGCTTGTAGGAAAATGGGTACAACTCATTGGAAGGAGAGTACAATACTACACCAGCTCCCGAGCCCACACTGAATGACTACCATCAAATTCCATTGTCCAAATTTGATCTTCCTCTTCCTCCATGAGAAGTGGCAAGTTCTCCTCTTTTTTTGATGTGAGGAAGTAGTTTCCTAGCCCACAATCTTGAAAGAGAATGTTTGCTTTCGGATCATCAGACTTTCATACTGTGAACTTCATCTTTCTTACTGGTAGCAACTTCTTCATCTCACCTTTTACTAGGATAGTTGCAGATGACCAATCCATTTTTATCTCTCCACCCAGGTCTCTGCAGAAACTCCTACTCAATAGCATACCAAAGGATGTTGGGATGTCTCTACTACAGTATGGTTAGGAGCACCTTCTTGTCTGGAAAATCAGCTAGTGCTACTTGTGCATCTTTGATTCTTCCTACCAATGGAACTTGTTTGGATTCCATTGAGTAGCAGGTGCCATTTACCTAGGTCAAGGTGAGGCCTAGAGAATTTACAAATTTGGCTGGCATCACATTGTCTGAGGCTCCGAAATCTATGATACAATTATTTAGCTAGAAGCCTTTAATGAGGAGTGACAGTAGAAAGGTTCAACCCTATTGGTTTTGGAGGCACTTGAGGGCTAGCATGTTTTGGGAAGGTGGTGTGGATGGTGTGGGTAGTAAGCCTTTAGAATTAGGACTCGAGGATACATGGTTACCACCATGAATTGCATTAATGAACTTGTCAAACTGGGTAGGGTGTGTTTGTAGGTATTCTATTTCTAGAGAGACTTTGGTTTTGCTTGCATGTTCCACAAAGTCAAATGGGGTTATGGTGAGTGAGGAAGAGGTTATGAAATGGAGGAAGATTTACATGGTAGAGGATTTGCTACTTTGGGTGTTGAATTCTCCTTTTCGGGTGTAGCAATTGGCTTGGAAGGGGGTGAGGGTGTAGCTTTTGATTGAACCTTAGATGTTTTTGCAGGAACAACATTTAAAGGAGAATTGTTCTTAGCAACTTTTGAGCTAGGAGAAGAATTAGATGACTTACTTGGCATAGTAGCATGATCCCTGACAACCAGTGAGTCTGGTTTTTCTTTGGCCACTCCATAGAAGGTGGTAATGGTGATCCTCTATTGATGATTTTATTTTGTGTGACCTCTGGAGGAGAATCTTCTTTATTCTTCTTATCCTTTATTGCAACCATTGAGGATGAAGCACCTTTCCTGGATTGTGCATGAGTGAAAACAACACATGAGAAACTTGGAGCTTCTTCATCATCCTCATCTTCATCATCAACGTACTCAATTAGGCCATTGTGCATATCAACTTCCTCGACCTCAAGATAGTTTTCATAGTCTTCCATATTTTCTTCTTCAGTTTCATCAATTTTTGCTTCCTCCTCCAGCTCTTTGGTGTCACAGATGGCATTGATTGGTGGTGCTTTAAGAGCAAGCCGGTGAGGAGGTGGAGAAATCCTTGGCCTATCTGGAGGGTTTGGTCTCCTTGAAGCATTCCATTGTGATATGAGATAGCTGCTTCTTCAAGGCAACCAAGTCATTTTCCATTTTTGGAACATCGGATCTGTGGTGATAGAGTTTGAATTCTACCCCTTTTGCTTTCCATTGGGGCCTTTCACCTTTCTGGAAAGGATTAGATCATCATTGTTTCTATTGCATAGTCCTTGGGCTTCCCTCAATGTTCTTGGTTGGGCTCTTCTAAGGAAGAAACCTACTTCTAATGGAAAAGAACGATGAAAAACCTCTTCAAATTATTTTTAGAGGCACCACATCTTCAGGGATCCTTCTTATCACTCTATCATATCTTGCTACAAAGTCCTCATTGACTCGGAGGTTTCTTTCTTCATTTGTACCAATTGGACCAAAAGATCTTGATAATCTTTTGTGCTCTTGAACCTGTGTTTGAATGCACTTCTTATATCCTCCCAATAGGTGATGGACCTCGGGGTAACATGTAGAACCATTCGGTAGATTTCTCTTGAAGTGACTCCACAAAGAGTCGGACTGACACATCTTCATCCTCAACACCCAACACACTACAAGCAGTGATAAATGTTGCTACATGTTCTTCAGGGAGTTGAGAACCATCCCCTCTAAATTTTGGGAAGTTTTTCTTGAGCCTCTCGGTAGCTCATGGAGTGGTTGAGCAAGAGCCAATGGACCGGTGTTTCCTCCCCATGGTACATTAGGCCTACGGGCCTCACGATCACGTTCACGCTCATGATCCCCCATTCTATTTTTGTTTCTAGCTTCCAACCTTGCTAAGGCTACGGCTTCTATTGCTACTTTCTTTCATCTGCCTTAGCTTGAAGTCTCTCGATTTCTTTGAGTTGAGCTCTTATTTCTTTGTCGGCTCTCACCTCTCTTTCTCTAGCTTCTTCTTCGGTCTCACATCAGTGAAGTCTACAAGGTTCTCATTGATGTATGGAAATTCACCATCCAAAGGATTGGCAACACTCAGGTTCCCAACATGTCTGGTTGCTTGAAAAGGAAGCCTCTGGATTCCGAGTAGCTCTTGTCTCCTTTGAAGTTCCTCAAAAATGGGATCATTTTGTCCTCCTTGTCTTTGTTGTTGAGTGTATCTTCTATCTGCCAGCTTGAAAATATATGCTCTTCTTTGTGGTGCTAGAATTTTTCTTTGCCTCTCCAATTCAACAAGCACGTTCTTCTTCAAGGTCTAGAATTCTCATGGCAATGAAGTAGTGATTGGCACTTTGTCTATTATGCCAGATAGCTTCCCTCAAATCTGAAGCAACATCTTCTTGGATGTGGAAGAGCAATTCGGGTCTTTCAACAGGAGGGTTTCCCGGAATAGCCATGATTTGAATCCATGTGGCTCATATAGCCATTCAAATTCCAAAAAATTTTTTTTTTTTTTTTTTTGAATTTTCTGACCTTGCGGTCACATTCAGGTGCAAATGCTACTAAATCTGCCCCACGATGGGCTGCCAAAAACTGTTGGCGAGGAAATTTTTCAGGTGGAAAATTTTTTGAATTCCTTGCCAACACTCTGGGAATCTAAGTCCCTCTACTTAACCTAGTGTAGCAAATTGTCCATGTATACATGTGCGAGAAAGCGTGGATTTCTGTGGTGGCCTTTCAGCCAAGGATCCAATAGGGGCACTCCACTGACCATGTGGAAAATGCTTGCAGTTATCTGTAAGGGGGGAATTTTCTATGAAGGTGGGAAAGGGAGTGAGAAAAGAGGTAGGAGAACTAATGTTGCAGGTAGAAAATCATATTCTTGCACACTAGTTAGAAACTTTAACACATGCATTCGTGAGAAGAAACAACCCTATAAATGGCAACAAGATGAGATAAGATTACGGAACTCAAAGTTTCTAAAATATCCTCATCAAAGAGGCTAAAAAATCCTTCTTCTTGTATTGATGCTTAAATAAAATTGTACATAATGTGGGAATGGAAGAAATTTGAGAATGGAGGAAATTAGAAGAAAATGGCTATCTCCTTTGCTTTCTCTAAGTACAATGCACTCGTGAGTTTACAAGATCAATTTCCCCCCGTGATGATGGCATGAAGAATATATTAAATATCTTGCAAGAAATGGTTACAACTTCTTCTTTGTTAGCAAGAAAACGGTTTACAATTTCTTTTTCATATTTTCATTCATTCTTGATTCGCAAAGAAATGCCAATGATGGAAAAAACTAGACTTTCATAATGCAATCATTACACTTGTTTTGTAACTTTGAATTTGAACCGCTCATATTGTCTTTGAAACTTTAAACCAGAGTCATCCACATGGGAGAAATTTATTGGATGGGCGTGGAGGATGCCTTTTGCATTTGTGACTTTATAGAGATTTGGCATTTTTACATTTTGGTCCCGCCCTTCCACTTTTGATATAAGGTCTTGACACGTGGCTTCACTTGAGTGGAGACAGAGTTCACGGGTCACTTTCATATAATTTTACCTTTTTCCAATGCGGGTCAAAAACACAAATTGCTCCACCACCCGCCTCCCGCTTTGACCTTCGATGCGGGCTTAATATTTGATTTTTTCCTTTGTGTTTGGTGGGGCTACGGGTCACTTTTTAACTTTAAGCCCCTTTAATGAAAAAGTCTCAAATTCTCAAATCTCCCTTACGATCCGCCTCCCCACTTTAAATCTTTTGATGCGGGCTCAACATTTGACTTTTTCCCTCATAGCATGATCGGGGTTGGTCACTTTATGACTTTTATCCCTTTTTACATAAAGGCTCAAAAACACAAATTTCTCCATCGGCATGCATCCAATTAGATATGTCCTAGTACTCATGGATAATAGAGCCAAAATTTGATGAGGAAGAAAATGCCCATCATTCATGACTGTGGAAAAAAATGCAGAGAAGAAGAAAACTCCACCATTTCGTGCCCGATTTTCAAAATTCTTTTGCAAACCAAGGAATTGAGAACAATACAAGATTCAACGATCCATGACCATAGAAAAGATGGGCAATTTCATTCAAATGGAGGCTACAATAGAATTTTCACGCGTCTAGATGGGGAAATGGAAAATTTATCAAACCACGCGAGACTAGAGAGTTTAAACAACTTCAAAGCATGAATTTCTCTATTAAAAAAATAATTTATGGTTAAATAGGTTGCTCAAACTATAAATTGATTTAAGGGTATTTGAAGGCTTGGAAGCTTGTTTTAATTCTTGCATAAGGTAATCCTTCCACTTGGCTTGTTCAATACCTCTTTCAATGTGGTTGGAGAGAAGGATCGAAACTTATATTGGAGATGAGGAACAAGGGCCTTAAGGAAGAGTTGAAATTTTTTTATTATCAAGATAATAATTGGTTTGATTAGACAAAAGCTTCCATGGCTTGATGAAATCCTAGGTTAATTCATTATGAGATAGTTTCAAATTAATGAATTTTTAAAATGTTTTTTAGGGAGCTCATGTTATTGGAACTCCTTCACTAGAGATTGGAGTAATGTCTACGACATATATAATAGAGTGTCTAGGAATTTGGTTACACTATTCTAAGGAATTTCCTACAAATGTATTTGTAAAGAGCTTGGTTATAACATAGGTATTGGTTTGAATCTACTCCATATAGATGTTCCCAAAGTTCTTAAGGTAGATGGTTGGATAAATAGACATGTCATAATAAATAGTAGGATATATCCCCCTATATCTATAGAAGATATGTAAGGAGATAGGGGCTCATTTTATAATGCTTGAATAACATTATTACATATTGAGGAAGAGGGATATGATTCCCATTAACATCTAGAGGCAAAGGATATATTGAATGTTGATTAGGACCTATAAGGACTTTTGATGATTAAGAGTCCATTTTTGAAATTTGATTTTATATTGTAAACACACTAGTAGTGGTGGAATATTTCATGATGGAAATTTGATCCAACAACTTGATGATCACAAGATTAGGATCAATTTTTGGATTAGGGCCACTAGAGGAAGAAGCCTTAGTATTGTTATTCTCAGTAAATGAGATTTTGAGGATTGATTGGGGTTATTATATTATAGGAGGTTTGTCATGAATAATATATTTTAAGTGAGGTTTTATGATTTTCTCTTCCATATGACCTATGCCTTGAGAAACGTTGATTTTTGGGATCAATTGTTTGAATTTCTATGATATTACAGGTCTGTGGTTTTTGTATATATAGATAGATTGTTCATGTTATAAAGACAAAGGTCAATGGTGTCAAGATGTAGATGGAATTTTTATGCAAAGGAAGAGGTATATTGATGAGAAATGGGAAGATCATTTTGGGGTTCTTTATTTTTGATGGAGTAATAAGTAATTATTTTTAGGTCTCTAATGCTAGAAATGATGTAATTCATGTTAGTATCAAGATATTTTATGATGTTTTCAACATAGTTAAGGCTATTGAAATTATGTCTCATGGTATTTTTACCCAACAACTAATGGAATAATTCATGCAAATATGCATATGGGCCAATGGTGTAAGATTAGAAGAGCAAATATATAGGCAAGATTAGTCATGTAAGGGGATTTACACAATAGCTGGTGGCATGGAAAATAAAGACAAAAATAAAATGGTTGATGCTAAATTTTAATAAGTAAATTCCAACATATAAAATATATCATAGATTCATGTAATAGGGAACCAAAAATTTGTTGATTTGAGATGAATAAGAGTGGTCACAAAATTAGTCATGAAGGTAGACCCAAAAAGTGATGCTTTAATAAAACATAGTTGACATCAATTTACTAAAATTACTATTTATGGATATAAAAAAGTGAAATTGATGAAAAAAATATAGATATTTTATCAAATTAATGTTTGGAATAAAAATCTTCAAGGAATTTTTTTTTAAATGTGTATATTTTCAAGTATGCCCTTATTACTAAAATGGTAATTTTGAATTTTCAAAAATTGTGCTAATATTTATGCCAAACAAAAAGAGGTTTTAAATTAGTTTATAAAAATAAATAAAAACCTCAAAATAATTTTAAAATAGAGTCATTAATGGCCATATATGGAATGAAAGGTGTGTTGGCCAATAAGAATCCTAGAAAGAGACCCAAAGAGGAAGAATGGCCTTGAGACCCTATGGGAAATTATAAAAATAAAATTTAGGGCCTACGATAAATGGAAATATGAATACAAAATTTAAATATTGATAGATTTGAAACCCTAGAGTTACTAGCACTTGAGCAAAGTGATGGATTCAATTCAAGAGTGTTTAATATTAATAGAAGAGATGAAGTGTGAATATGACTCAATTGGGAGATGAATTGAGACTCACGTCAAGTTCACCAAAGTGTATGACAAGTAAAAGATATTTTCCTATATGGTTTCTCAAATATAGGGATCTAATCTAAGAGAAAACACATTGTGCATATACAAAGGTGCTTGGGGAGTGCTAGTGTCGTAATTCTAGAGGATAATAACCCTAACCCTAGGATAGTTATAGGTTTCCAAGGCCTACAACTAAGATAAAGATAGGTATCCTACTAGGATTTGAAAATAAGAGTAATTAAAAGGATGGATAAATCCAAGGGATGTAATATAGTAAGAAAAAGTAATAGATAAAATCAAACATACATATACTCTAGTCTATAACAATGAATGACCAACATACAACATGCACATACAAAATAAGAGACTAAAGAGGGTTATAAATACTTAATTATAACATGTGTGTGACCATTAATACATAATCCCCCTAAAGACATCAACACCAAGAGAGAATATTTATGGGTGGAGAAGGGGAAAACTCAACAAGAAGATCTCCATTCTTAACTCACTATGGTGACCCAAATGCAAAAGAGGTGAGCTCTAAGACTTCAAGTCAATAAATAATTACAAAGTAGTGTACAATAGTGTGAGAAATATCTAGTATAGGTATGAAAAATTGATTTTAAATTAGATGCATTTGGTGGTAGTTGGTTATTTTATAAGGAAAAATGTCAAGAAAATATATTTGATGCGATCGCCCATGGGAAATGATATTGGATATGGAAAATCCAAAAAATACACCACCACCCATGGGTGATGGTGTTAGCCTTAGGTGAAACCCTAAGGTCAAGAGGTGTAAAACATGATAAATGAATGCCAAATGGTAAATGGAGGTAAATGAAAAAGGTATAAGGTGACTAAAAACAAGGATAATATCATGTAATAGGAAGAAGCAAGTAGAAACGATGAGACAAGTGGACATAATTGATGTAATGTCATAACAAAGGGAATAAATGAGGCAAGGGTAGGATAACTAAGGTGGAATAATGATATCTCTCAACTTTTGTGGTATAGCCCACATGACCAAGTCTGATCACACTTCAATCTTGACATGCCCATTAAGGCATTCACTAAGGAGCAAAATGCATCAACAACCCTTGCACAAAAGAAATGGTTAGCAAGCATAAAATATATGGTGTATACAAAATCCAATGTAGTATTTGATTCATTATTTGGAATCCCATTAGACCCACCTTGAGTTATTGAAACCTAGTCATGTCATGTATCCTTAGTCATGTAAGGTACTCAATATTTTCTCGATACCTTAGTCATGTCTCCTTTCAAAGGCCTCTACCTCTCCTTGTATGTTACTTAACTATACGGTAAACATATACCTTTAATTTTTACATTCTCTCCATTAGGTGTTGTATTTTTTCATCCACCAAGGAAGACATAACATCATAATTTCCACGCCATTCCAATTCTAATTCAACCTTCTCCTTGTTAGGAGTTATTTGTGGAGTATTGGAACCTTTTCCTTAGTCTCTAGTCGATATCCCTAGCATGGAAATTAAGGTTTGGGTATTTTGGATTATGACATCTAGATAGACATAAAACCATGAATAAACCCAAATTAAAATTCAGATATATTTCCAAAAATGTAATAAAATTAGATAAATTCCACAATTTTCAAATTTCCTACGGAGTAAAATTGTAAAAAAACCCTAAAATGAATATAAATTCCACTTGATCAGAATCAACTAAAATTTAGAGGGTAACTTCATCTAATTATGTCTCAACTCCAATAAAAAAATTGTAGAAAATTTCACAATAATTTAAGAGATATAGGAGATTATAAAAGTATGGTTTCGACTAGATTTTGGCCCAAATCAAAGCTCCGTACTACTTGTAAGGAAATTACTTAGATAGATTAGAAAAATAATATAAATAGAAAAAAATAACACCAAAAATAGAGATATAATATAATAATGTGAAAGCATAAATGACTTATCCGCTTTGAAGGGGTAACCTCCATATCTTACAATAAGACTCAAATGATAAATATGATGATCAAGTAATAGTTAATACCTCATATATGCCCTACCTAAGCTAACCTAGTAAGCATACAAAACATGATTAATGTGATATGACAAGTTAAAATACAATGTTATCTATATATCATCTATACATATCTCGATATATGACCTAGCATTAAGGGCATATTAGAAGAGACTCCAATGAATCCAAAGATTGGATGGACCATCACAAGTACAACTCTTATGCTTATAGATCCTAAGTACCCAATTTTATAAGTGTGAGCTCTAAAGAAGACCGATATGACTAAAATTAAGACCTTATAAGATTTAAGGGCACGTTGGCGAATGATATTAGTCAAAAAAGTGATGACTGATGATGTGGAATGATTTCTCAAATACTAGGTATAAATAGACAAGAGATAGCATTACCAATTTATGCTAGCCAATAGTATCAATTGTGGTCAATGTTGTAATTTGTGACAAAATGCTAACCTAATGACATTAACCATTATATATATATATAAAATATCCTTACACGATGCCATCGACCATGGTCGATGCCTTCTTGAAAAAGAAATGTAGGCATGTGGATATTTGGGAAGTAAGAAAAACTAGATGGGAGGAACTCAAAGGTGCTAAGAGTGAAAATGGTGAAGGTATTGTTATGTATATAACACAACCCTAATTTCTTATAAAGTGGGGACCCTCTTGAAAATTTTGAGAAGTTTAACTTTGTAGGAATTGGATGTAATCAAATGAAACATAAGATAAAGTTCTACAAATCCTTGAAAGACTCTCAAGATTAATCCATAAGAGACATGATATAAATCATTTGATTTTTGCATGTTTAGGAGGTATAATTTTCTCATGATCATTACGGGTTTTAAAACTTCATTGTTTTTATAAATTAAATATGTGCTTTCATGGTATATTTTAGTGTTTATGATGTGTAGAGATGATCATGATAATATTTGGAAAATATTGAAGTATTCGAGCTACAATAATAGTGAGAAATGTTCAAATACATTCATTCACCTTGGGTCTACACTATATAGGGAATGTCAAATTTATCATTTACTATGGGTGATAAATGAAGCATATATTTAGACCAAGTATTCATCTTGGACACATGTAACTCATTGGCTCTCGAAATAATTAAGTAAAGAGAACAGTTTGAAGTATTTTGAAAGACGATAACACCGATTATAGCCATGTGTTGTTCATGGGCCTTACGTAGCATTTGGAGAATGGCTTGTATATCAAAGTTTCAAATAATTATGGAAGTATATAACATCAATGTTGGCCACTTGTATCTCATCAACATTCATTTGTCTGACAAGGTTGATTTGATGAAAGGGAACCATATATAACCATGTGTTGACATTTCATCCCTCATCAAGTTTAAATATTCCCTCGATGGTGGACACATGACGTTCATCGTGTTTTGCATAACTAGGAGGTAATGAAAATACAAAAGAAGGTTACAAAAAATAGTAAGACTGATTTTTATAAGTTTCATGTATTGTTGAAGTCTAGAGACCATGTCGGGGACAACTAAGATTTAAATGTTAAATCAAAAGGATGAGTCACCAAATTCAAAATCCTAAATTTTATCTTTCTCTTTAATGAGATTATAGTTACACGAACAAATCACAACTAGAAGATACTATAATATGACCACATTAAACTCACAGAAGATTAATAAATTGTCTTTTGGCTATCACATCTCCATTTTTAATAATTTGAGCTTTTGTATACAGAGTTCCATTTTAAGAAATATTTATTTTCACATATATTTGTCAAGGGAAGCTAAGAAGAGTTCAAATAATGAATATTTTGGTTAAGTTGATTAGATAAAATAAGAGGAGAAAATTAAAAAATGGTGCCTAAGGTAGAAGCGTCATCTTCATCTCAAATGTAGGAGATAGAATATATTTAGTTCACTAATGTAGTCCCTACTTATATTACTAACTAGAGTCAATAATTTTGGGAAGTTTGGGATTATGATCAAAATTTCAAAGGACAAGATCTATCGAGTAGGATGAGGAATATTATGATGACCTAAAATCAATCGAGAGATTGTGGTTTATATGATATTGTATCTAAATAGAGGTTTTGCCATGTGAGGACCTATTTTCAGAAGTATTCGAGAATGCACCCTTCAAGATGGGAAAATAATTTCAAAGGCTACGTGATCCATCATTTGTATGTCCACAGAAACATTTTTTATGGTATGTATAAAATTAACCTTCCCACCATGTCTTATAATCAAGATACAATGAAGAAATACATGATTGATGGGGATGAAATGGAGGATTTAAGAAATTAAGCCATTAACTCATCTACGGTGAAATAAAGACAAAAATTAAACCTTCATGTTTCCTTATTCAAAAAGGAAATTAGGGTCTTCATGGTCCTATTGAATAGGATTTATGGATAAAGAATATGACCATGTTAACTAAGGATGAATTTCTTTATTGAGTATGATATTGAAGGATAAAAGTCTAAAATTTGGAGAGAACTCCTAGAGTTCAATTTTAGGATATGTTGGGATATGAATACAACAGAAAGAATTTTAAAATGCTTTCATATTTGGTGGAATTTTTTTGTGCTTCCCTTTAAAAAATCATTATATAATTGGTTACCCTCAAATATTGTTGTTGTGCATATTAATTTATCTATACTATATAGTCACAATCATGGTCGTGCCATTGTTGAAATATGTGAAGTCTTTTACCCCATGGTTTACTTCATTATATATGGTGTGGGAAGACCAAACATGCTTCCAGAATTGAGAGATTCAATCAAGAAGGTTAGATCTTCTTGGTGCGATAAGGAGTTCACCATAATCAAAATAAAAGGTAATTTGGCACCTCACAAATTTCTAAAGCATGTACACGAGAGATTGGAATTAATAGAATTGGTATACTAGTTTGACCATGGTATAGGTGGAAGGTGTAAAGGAGTGAATAAATAACCATGGGCATTCCCCCCTTATTCAATTGGGAATTACAAGTTTACCACCAACCCATCTCTTATGCTTTACTCTATGCAACATTGACCATATGATCATCTTACAATTGATCTTTACAAAAATGGGATCCTAATGGGAATGTAAAGAGACATTTGAGATTATTGAGCTACAAGTATCTTCATCCTTATGAGAATTACATAATATATGATGACTTATATCATTAAAATCTTGAATATGTGGATAAAGTGGTAACTAAACTCAAGGAAATGGGTTTGTTTCCAAATGATACGCTCACTCAGATTACCCTAGGGTCACCATATGCCACAAGGAAATACTTGCAAATAAATATTTTAAGGGTTTTTCCTCCCCCTTTAATATCAAAGAAAACCAAAGTGTAACAAGAGAGGAATTTTCCTCTATACAAATAAGACAAGCTAGTCCAAGGCCCAAAATAGAATCATTTCCATCAATTTCAATTTTTCCAAAAATAAGAAAGGCAAGTGGGGAGAGGACATTTTAGTTGACAAAGGGAAATGAAAACAATTTGAAGGTAATATAGGATCAACTATTCAAAGCATGATAGGATCACTCCCCATGGTTATAATGTAATTATCTACAATAGTGTTTATAGTCTCCATGATGGTAAATCCTATTTTGTATACTTCAGTTGTGATTTCTAGTGTTGTTTCATCCATGATGTGGTTTTCACTCCTCACCTCATTTCTTTTATTCCTTCCATAGTTTTCACATAACCTTCTCTTTCTCCCATTATCACTTTGCATTCATCATTTCTTCTTCCTCTTCCCTTGTTTCCTATATTTCTTCCACCTTTCTCGTGTTATCTCGACCATTTACTATGACATCAATCCATCCATCAGAAGACCTAAAATATGAATATCTATTACACATCACATCTCCTTTATGTATATGTTGACATCTAAGGATGTTAATGTACCAATTCCATTACCACCACTGCCTTCATTTCAAATAAACACATATGTTCCAATAATTCCAATGCAGATATTAATGGGTTATCATACTAGTCATTTGAAGAAATCGGATCATATTGCTCCTCCTATGGCTGATCCCATAGGGAGATTACTCATTCAAGCTTCCATTGCATTAATATCCATAGTTACTTACACCTTCCACTTTAACTATAATGATCTCATCCATAGTTAAAGAAGTCATAGTTTCAAAAAGAGCAAGTAGAATTGACAAAACAACAATTGAACAAAGAACAGACACATTACCAAAATATCTTAGAATCCTTATCAACCTCCAAAGATGCACTTGTTTTATAATAAGAAAAAAAAATAGAAGATCACCACAAGCAAAATAAAAACCTAGGGCCATGATATCTTTCTCATAATAGAAGAGGACATTATCGGCTTATCAAGGAAGAGAGGTAAAGAAGGAGATCCATAAATTGATCCTTTAAATGTGGCGAAACATATTTAAAGATGAGAAAAAGGATTTTTACAAGAGGCTAGAGAAGATTCCAATGCCATAAAGCTACAACTCAGTCTACCTCCAACCTTGAGATCAAATTTTTATCATACTTTGAGGAACTTTTTCAACAATTTTAGTGATATATTTGATAGAAAGGACAAATTTGATACAAGAAAAATCAAATATCGATAGCTTGAAGTAAGAGGTTATGGACCTAAAATCTAAAATAGTTATCATCCAAGATTGTAAAAGGAAATTTACTACCAAATTTTCCTCTTACGAGTGTGCATGATGTTATAACAATTGAAAATAATCTCACAAAGGCCAAGGATTAATTATCATAAGCATTAAGTTTACTTTTAGTGACATGTAAACATTTGAATATCTTCCATTACAACATTGTGTATCTCTTTGCTGATGTAGGATTAACACAACTTTTAGATCCAGTAAGCCTAGTAGTAACCATCAACAATTTGATAGCTTCTTACAACAATTTATGTCTATTTTTGACTAAAAAATTTTAGATATCACTTTTGAAACCAACATGGGGATGCATGAGTTCATTCTCATCATGTAAATCAAGATGGAAAAAATCCAGAAGAATAAAGCTATTTTAGGAGGTATACTCCTAGATTTCATCCACAAAAGTGAGGAGTCATGCAAGCCTCTAATTATAAATATAGAGGTAATGGATAATAACAATAATCTCAAAGTATAATTTTATGCTCAACTCAAGAAAATTAGCTTTTCATGCAAACCCGAACAACTAAATTTGGGGTTTTGTCTATCTATTTTTGTCATACTTTATACATGCATTGATCCATATAGTTCCAATGATTCAAGTTGGGTAGAAGATCTCATATAGAGAAGCATATAATTAGGCCATATTTTGTAAATATAAGGCATGTTCTTATATAAATTTTCAAGTTCTAGTTAGTTGTAGTTCTTTATTTCAGTTTTAGCTTAGTTCTTTCAGGAGTTTCCAAAATTAGATAAAAAGGATGGGGTTGTGTCCCATGAATCTATAAAAACAAATCAATATTATTGTATAATATATCTTGGCACTAGCAGATCAATACAAAGAAATATTTTGGAGCTTCCAATTAGTTTTGTGAGTTTTGAGTTAACAATTTTTGATTCATGTCTTGATGCCTAGACATAAATATCTTTTGATTATTAAGTAGATTTTTCACATCTAATCCTAGTTGAATTTTGTAGAGTGAAGAGGTTAAGGTATGTTATTATCAATTTCACTAGTTGATGTTTCTTGCGCCTATATTTTTGGATGTATTGTAGGTTTATGTGATTTAGATATGTTGGCAAGTCGAAATGGTATTATTTGTGGTTAGAATCTAGTTAGCTTAGACAAATTGTTAAGTTGATTAAAACTCTTTTATATACTTCATGAATGAACAATCGGTTATTTTCTTAGATGATGTTGGATTTTGATTATTTTTGTGTTATTTCATTTAATTTATTACCTAAATGTATATAAATAATTGAGGTAACTCTTTCTTGTATGATTTCATTTTGTGTTTGGTTTAGCTACAATAAAATGTTTTAATTATGATTGGTGAAATAAAAAGAACCTAGTTTCCTTTCTACCCTACCCTTCTCTCATTTTTAGTTTTTGAAGTTCCAAAATCACCTAGTTAGGTTTAGATAATTGTGAATATGCATAAGATGAGCTAGAATCTAAATCAAGATTATTTAAATCCAAAACTTGGATTCTAATAGGTGGTTTTCCCAAACACACAGTCCTCTCGAAGGTTAATATTTGGTCTCATAGTTCCCATCCGAAACTATACATCCCAAAGTATTTTGTACCTCGAATCCAATTATTCAGAGAATTCTAAAATATTAAGTTTAAATTCATGTCTTCGTAAAAGCATATGTACCAAATTTGCATCAATAGGCATGTATGTGCTAAAATTATGTGGGAGGATGATCGTAAGAGGATAACAAGGTGATGTCATAAGGAGGTTGTAAAAGTTGATTGTAGTGGAGTGTAAACATGTGAAATATGATATAATCGGTCTACACATCAAAAATATCCCACAATTACCACTATTAACAAACCTAATACAACTTGGTTGGCCACGTCTATAGCTCGTCGTTACTCAGCTAGGTAGTTTCGGGTGGGTCAGCTACTTCAGTGGTGGAGGTGGTCTCTCGATGTGGTGTTAAGCCAGCTTGGTGTTCAATGTGATGGGGGTCGGGGTCAGGCATGAATCTTGTGTTCAATGTGACGAGGCATGTCTGGCATTACGACATGAGAGTTAACAAAAACAACTTTTATGTTATGAAAAGCCTCGTGGTTCGAAACGGACACTTTTTTTTTGAATCCCACCCTTGCAATGGTCACTTGGCTTTGCCTCCCCATGAAGCAAGTGATGGTCCCCATGCGGGCCGGGGGCCTCGCCAAAGCCTGCAAAGCGATCGGGTCCTTGTCACCCAGTGTCGAAGGTCGAGCAGTGTGCGAGGTTGGCCTTGACAAAAATGATCATGGTCTCGCTTTGTCCCCCGAGGACCATTCCAGGATGTCCCTGAGGACCATGTCCTTTAAGACCCAAATAAATCTTCCCCTTGAAAAGGGCTTCTTCCTGTTTTATTTCATAGCACCACTCAGAAGGATGATACCATGGCGAGGAAAGAATATCTTCTAGCTGATTCTGGCTTGGCGATTCATGATTGGGAACCACATTTCGACTGTGCCAAAGCTGAAATGGAAGGGTTTCATGTTTGGGTTAGACTCTATTCATTGCCAAGTGAGTTTTGGTCCACTCCCATTCTCACTAAAATTTGTTCCAGTCTGGGATGCGTTATTCGCATCGACCCTGTCACCTGGAAGGTACCCTTTCCTCTTTCGCTAGAATTTGCATTTCTATCGATCACAATCAAAAGCTCCAAGATTTCATTCTCATCTCTACCCCGTCTCGGGCTTTGGGAGCAAAAGGTGGAGTACGAAGGTGTCTCTAACAACTGCTTTAAATGCAAAAAACCTGGCCACATCCATAAATTCTATAAAAATTCCACCTCTTCTAGCAAACAGAATGGAGGAAAAAATCCCCTCCCCCCATGCCTCTTCTCCCTCCGCTCCCTCTCATGTAATTACACCTCATTCCACTCGCTGGTTTCTTCTGACCCCTCCCCTGCTCGTGAATCCCTTACTCTGGATCCCGACACCATCTCTTTAGTAAAAGAAATAGCCGCAGTGGTTAAGGACTCTACTAGGATTTTGTCCCTTTTCCATGATGGTATCTCCATCGGCATGGGAGGGAATGCTTCCTCTTTGGAAAAATGGGTTAATGAAAAGGATGAACTACTCCAATCTAATGATGGTGACTCCATTGGTTCATAGGAGGTTGATCACGAGATTCATTCTTCCGATAATTTGTTGCTTTGTCCGATTCTCCCAACGCCTCCCCTTCTCAACATGGATCTTGGTCCGAAAAGTATTCTGGTCGCCCTAATAAGAGTAAAATCTCCCAAAATGAGGTTTCCACTGGGAAGCAACTTCAACTTCGTTCCTTCTTTCCCTCAACAAGTAGGAGAGGCGAGTCCTCTCTGAAGATCAAATGATCCTCTTTTCATGGAATGTTAGGGGCCTCAATGCCCCTAACAAACAACATCTGTTAAGACGCTATGCTACTAGATGTTGCGGTTGATATTTGCCTTCTTCAGGAAACTAAGATGTCTAAGGATGGCTGCAAAAATGGTTGGTTTCAAGATGGAAAGGATGGGAAGGTTGCTTCTCTGATTCTACTGGTGCCTCGGGTGGTCTTGGAATTATTTGGAAATCTGCTGCTGCACGCTCTTGAGCCTATTCTCGTTGACTCAAACTTATTTGGTGTAAAGTTCAGATTAAACATTCTGATGAGTCCTTTTTCATATGCAATGTTTATGGTCCCTCTAATCCGATCAGAAAAAGAGATCTTTGGTCTAAACTTCATTTGGTCCTTGATTCGGCTGCCAACTCCAAGATCATCGTTGCTGGTGATTTCAATGCTACTCTCTCTGATCGTGATAAGCGCGGAGGTATTCAATGGCAGCCATGTTCACAAGTTGATTTTACCTCTTTTGTTTCTTCCTCTCAATTGGTCAATGTGGAACCTAGCAAGGGCTGGTTCACGTGGAATAACAGGAGGCCTGGGTTCAGTTCCTTGGTTGTGCATCTCGATAGATTCCTTGTTTCAGAATTTTGGCTGCAAAATAATTTCCTCATTAAATGCTTTGTTCTTCCACTCTCTGGCTCTGATCACTTCCCTATCTCTCTTAATCTATCCTTTGACCTGCCCCCTCGATGTTCACCCTTCAAATTCAAAAATATGTGGTTACAGGATCCTTCACTTAAGCCTTTGATTAATCTCTGGTGGGATTCCTTCACAGTTAAAGGGACATGGATGTTCCAACTCTCCAAAAAGCTATCTCTTGTTGAAAGACAAACTTCAAAGCTAGAATTTTTCGAGCTTTAAAAATATTTTTCAGGAAAATCGAGAGTTGAGAAGGAGCTCCGTATTTTGAATGATTCTATTCTCGCTCAAGGGATGCTTCGGGCAGATTTCTTCAAAGAAAAATCTCTTCTTAAGGAATTGGGTGATCTTCTTCTAAAAGAGGAAACTTACTGGCGTAAAAAATCTAGGGAAGTATGGCTGAATGACGGACAAAAATACTAAGTTCTTCTTTGCTTCTGTCAAAGCCAGAAGAAATTTCAACTACATTTCTTCTCTCAAGCTGGATGATTTATCTGTTGTGTCCTCAATCTTAGATCAAAACCAAAGCAGTGTCCTATTTCAATAAGCTCTTGAATGGTGACCACGACTACCCCCTTGAGAGCAGTCTTCCTTCTTTCATCGATTCTTGCTTCACCATCAAGCTATCGATAATGACTTGCTTCTCTCCCCTTTCTCCAAGGATGAGGTTCGAAAAATTGTTTTTTCTATGAAGAGAGATAAAGCACTGGTCCTGACGGTTTCCCCACCTCTTTCTTCTAGGATTTTTGGGATGTCATTGGGAACTCTGTTTGGAAAGCAGGAAGGAATCAAGGCATGTGGGAAAGATTTTAGGAACTCTCAATCATACTCTCATTTGCATGTTTCCTAAAAATCTCTCTGCTAAGTCAATGGATGATTTCAAACCTATTTCCTTCGCAACACGACATACAAAATCATCTCCAAAGCTATTGCAAATCGATTGAGTCCACTGCTATCAAAATTGGTTGCTCAAGAACAAAGTGGTTTCATCCTGGTAGGTCTATTACCGATGGGATCATTATTTCCCATGAATTGATTCATACTCTTCATGCCTCCTCCCGAGCGGGCATGATGCTGAAACTGGACTTCAGCAAAGCCTATGATCGTGTCAATTGGAGGTTCCTCATCAAATATCTTCAAGCCATGGGCTTTAGTAGGCATTTTTGTAATTGGATTTTTAGCTGCATTGCCACTCCCGATTCTCTGTTTTGGTTAATGGATCGGTGGAAGGCTTCTTCCAGAGCAGTCGGGATTAAGACAAGGTGATCCACTCTCCTCTTTCTCTTCATTTTGGTCACTGAGGCTCTCAGTCGTAACATCAAATCTGTTATGGATGGTTCCCTTAAAGGCATTCACATCACTTCCAACCTTCCATCCCTCTCTCATCAACAATTTGCGGATGACACCTTTCTTTTTGGTCAAGGATCTATCCCAGAAGCTAAGCGGCTTTCTTCTATTCTTGATTCTTATTCTTATGCCACTGGTCAGGTGATAAACTTTCATAAATCTGTTATTTTCTTCTTTAATGTTGCCCCTAGACTACAATGCAGGATCAAAGCAATTCTAGGCTTCTCTGTGGGAGTTCTCCCGCACAAATATTTGGGCATTCCACTCTTTCATGGCAATGGCAGAGCACATCTCTGGAATGGGCTCTTAAACTCCATCTCTTCCAGACTTCTCTCTTGGAAAGGCAAATGGCTTTCCTTGGCTGGTCAAGCTCTTTTAATTAATTTTGTGCTCCTTGCCATTCCTATCTACATGTTATCTATTTTACAGATCCCCAAATCTTTTCTACTCAAAATCAAAAAAGTGGTGAGAACCTTCTTATGGAAAGGTAACAGTGATGAATGCAAATTTCACCTTGCTAATTGGGATTTGGTCAAGCTTCCCAAACACCTGGGTGGCATGGGTATTCTGGATCTTGCTCTCCAGAACACTGCCCTTTGTGCAAAGCTTGTTTGGAATTTCATTTCCAACATTAAAAGGTAGGCCTTCCAAGTTCTTTCACATAAGTATCTTAGTGGGCATCGTCTCGAGTTATTGTTATCCAGCCCGAGCTCCCAAAAGGTTCGCACATCCGGAACTTATTTTTAAGTCAAAATCCCTAATCGATTGTTGAGTCGGTCTCCTAACATCAACAATGGACAGCTCGCCTCTTTTCTCGGGATGATAGTTGGAATGGCTCCCCCTCTTAATCTTTTTTTTTCTTAATGGCATCATGAATTTGGCAAAGCAATCTGGGATCTATTGGTTTCGATTATGCAGTGCCACACAACCCGACGGCTCACCGTCTTGGCTTTGGAAAGATATCTCCACTATCGGGGCTAATGCTCAAGAGTCCATCCTCCTCAAGGATGCCATTCAAGACAAAAATGCACTTTTTCTCAATAAAGATGATTGTTTAATTTGGCTTGGGGATGCTTTGAGCTCTTACTCTATGAAAGCAGGTTATAATACTCTCATTTCTCATTCAAGGCCAAGGGCTTCCATGTTCCTTTGGTCACCGGCATCCCAAAGATCTCCCCTAAGGTTGCTTTTTTCGGTTGGTTGGTTTTGAAAAAGAAGGTGCTTACCCAAGTTAGGCGGCGATCTTGGGGTTATGCTGGCCCTCCATGTGTTTGTTGTGTGGTGCCGTGAGGAAGATTTGGATCACCTTTTTTATTTTTCCCCTTTGCATCTTACTGTTGGGATTGGCTTCTAAACAAATTAAATTTAGCCTGGGCTCCTGTAATAACATTGGAGTGACTCTTCTCTCTTGGCCGTCATTCAATTCCAAAAGCACCCTTAGCTCTATATGGTGCATCGCCCCTTATTTCCTTCTCTGGCACATATGGTGGGAACGCAATCTTCGTCTATTCAGGGAATAATCGGTTGAGCTTCCTGCCTTTCTCAACAAGTTAGAAGTGGCCATTTCGAGCGAGTTAGCGCTAATTGCATATCCCTCACAACCTTCTCTTCCAGGGATTTCTTTATTATGCATTCTTGGCCACTCATTAAGCTTCCCAGACTAGGCTCAATTGTTAAAAAAGGACTTTCTCAAGTAGAAAAATCAATTCGAAGGAAAAGAGCTAGGTGGCGTCCCCCCACAGGCTATTGGAAACTCAATTTTGATGGTGCCTCCAAAGGTAATCCAGGAAAATCTGGTGCAGGTTGTATTCTCAGGGATAATCATGGTAATCTCATCAGAGCAAGCTCCTTCCCACATAGAGATGGTTCGTGTAATTCTGCCAAAGCCCAAGCACTCCTGGAAGGAGTCAAGATGGCTACCCAGTTTGGTTGTCCTCTTTAACCATCGAAGGGGACTCCCAAATTATCATATATGCAATTTATAAAGGCTCATCCCCATCGTGGAAAATCAACCTTTTTATCCCCAAATTCTCTTTTCGCTTGATAAAATCAAAATTTGGAACATTTCCCATAACTTTCGAGAAACAAATCACGCGGCAGACTTCCTTACAAATTTTTGATCGATCACCCTACCACCAAAGATCACTTCCAGACACCAAGATTGGACCGAGGTTGTCATCAACTTTCTTTCCCACGATCGGGCCAGCTGACCCTAGTTGTTGGGCAGTGGCCTCTCACGTGTGCTGAGTTCCTTCTAAGTGTGGGAGCTTTCTATCCCCTCTTTTTCAGCGGTGGATCTTCTTGCCTCTTCTGTAGGTGATTTTTCTCACGCTGCTTCTGTCTTCAGCCTGGCTTCAACTTCCAACATTCCTTCCAAGGATTTTTTCCCATTTTCATGTGGACGGATCTCTATAAACATTTTCTAAGCTCTCTTCTTATTCATTTCTTGTCTGGCTCCTTTCCCTGGCTTGGCGCTCTCGGACTCCATGTCTTTCATTGGTTTTCCCTTCATCACCCTTTGCATCCAATTCAAGGAATTGGTAGACTCCTCTACCATTGATCACCGCCTCTCTATAATATTCAAATATTCCACATAAGAGGAGGTGAGGTAATCAAAACTATTCTTGGCGATTCTTTTCGCTTTCGATCCCGTCGGCCAAGAACAGACTCTGACATTGCTTCCGTGTTTGTCTCTTTCTGCCTTCTTCTCCACCCGGATCCTATGGTGGTTGAACTCATTGCTGTGGACCAAATTTATGTCGTTCATTGGGTCGGTTTGCATGACCAATTGGTTAACTTATCTCTCCCAGATCCTCTTATGGGTGGAGGAAGTTGACAAGCTTTCTCTTGGCTCTAGATGTGGCATCTAGTGGTTATGTGGGAAGTACAGGGATTTGGTGACCTTTGCCTAAAATTTTCATCCTTCCTTGGATCATCGATTTCTACCTGTGGTAGATGTCGACACTGCACTCTTCCCGGTCCACTCGACAATTGACCACCACAACGAACTCAAGGATCGTGTCCAGTGCTGCCTTGAAAGCTACACCGCTTTAGGCAGCCAATTCACGCGCAGGTTCCTCCTTGGGTTAGCCTATTTGGCCTTTTGGTGCCTCTCGAATTTCGGTTGTTGTCCTACTCCCTTTCGGCATTTGGTCCTATGTTCTACGTTTCTTCTTTTCTTCTTCCCACTTGCTTCCTATTTCCTCTCTTCACACCTCTTCTTCACTTCTTCTTTGATGTAGGGTGGGGGCCCTAACCCCTCCGATTCATAGCTCTGGTCAAAAGTGTTTAACAATTAAAAAAAAAAACCTAATACAACTTGAAGGGATGCATGTAACCATTTCTGGTTACTCCCCACTCTTGGAAATATCCCTGAGGACATCACTTTGGGGAAGCTAATACACCAATTATTCTTGTGAAGAACAAAATTTGATAACATGAAAAATTAGTTTTATGCATATGCCCAAACTAAAGATCATCATGTGTCACAAAAAGTGTCCTTGAGATGGTCTTTGGTAAGATAACATGCAACATTGAAATCAAATTAATGAAAAACAATTAGAATGAGAAGAAGTAAAAACATGATTTCTAATCAAACATACCTATATGTATCCATGCCTTCTCATAAGTGTGTCTATATAGTGAATCACCGAGTGTAGGAAGAGCTATTATGTGAATCCAAGTACCACTAAAAAAGAAACACTAGAAGATAAATTAGATAAATAGTCAATAAACCTTAAGCTAAGTGGGAACTCATGGGAGGATGGGAGAGTGAATAATTCATAGTGGTGAGATAAGGCGTAATCATGAATCGAGACAAGCAAGGATTACGATCTTGGCAAAGAGGTAATTTTTGAATATTTTTAGAAAAAATACATGTAGTATATCATTTCATTTATTTTGAGAATATGATCATGAGGATTTTTCTAGAATGAAAATTAGAGTAATGGTTAGAAAGATATCATAATTTGAAGAAATCAAAATATTGTGAGAAGAGGTTTAAAATTTCTATAAAAATAAATTCAACTCGATTGATTTTTCATTTTGCACATGTGTTATTTTTAGAATTCTAGAGCTCTAATTACCCAAATTATAAAATATGAGATATGATAGCTAGAATGTGAGACAAAGGTATTGGTGAACGAGGTGACGACTAAAGAGGGAAGGATATGAAAAATCCCAAGTAGGTTTTGCATTTGATTTGGAAAATGGTAATTAGTATAAATGTGTGAAAATGGGTCTCGAGGAAATTCAACTAACAAACTTTTCCCCAAAGATAGTCAAATTTTAGTTTGGTTTAGGTGAATTTTTATTTTTAAGCACCATTAGGTTTTATTTTTAGGTAAAAATGGAAAAATTCACATGACCTTTCTATAGATGGCATCAACGATATTAAGTGTTATTGCAAAATCACTACACCCTCCGAATGGCCAGTTGATGGGTAGGGCATTCGGTGTGATTGGGTAACATGGGATCACCTCTCAAGTTGTGGGACTTGGGCTCAAGGTGAACCTCTAGAGAAGGTCGGCTTCCTCTTCCTAAACTAAACACAACACTACTTATAATGCAATAAAATAGCTAACTAGACCTATACTAAAATTTTCATGGGATTTAGGGAGAGAGATTTGCAAGAAATAAAACATATACTAGAAGTGGTGATGCACCAAGAAAGGGTGTTGCTAGACAAGTTTTCAGTTTTCCAGTGAAGGAAGATGAAAATGAGAAGGATGAACAAGCACCACAACTCAACCACATACAAATATTCACTCTCAGATAAGCACAGAACTCCCAAAACCTGCAATGGAAACTTGAAGTTGTACAAAGTATACCTGCATACATGAGAAAGGCACAAAGAAGTAGCTAGAATGATGAAATGACCAATAATTAGTCACAAACACAATTTTATTACTTCAATCACATGCACAATGCATCATTACATGAGGAAGAGGAAAATTTTTCCATTACAATATTGGAAAAGAGGCTTGAAAGTCCCCACAATCCACAATAGACTAGCTTGCGAAGAGAGAGAGGAATACTAGAAAAATATCCAACTTCTAACCCTTGAATGAATTCCTCTCTTACATTTATAGAAAATCCACCTATGAGAGAAGAGAGGAGAAATTCCTAAATTCTGGGCACCTAGTCTCCATGATTGATTACATCATTAATTACACCTACCCATCATGCCCAATAAATTCAAAAATTGAACTTATCCTCCATTAATTAAAAAAAAGGATAAAGACGATAAATATGAGGTTGAGATTGTGGTGGCCCAGAATCTTAGGGAAATGAAATCTAAACAGGCTCTATTGTCCCTTTGAACACCAAGGGGATTCTAGTAAATAGGATCCTCCGACTCTTATTAATGTGCAATTGGAACAACAATTCGAGGCTATGGGTCACATTGGACCTATGAAAGGGAGAACCATTTGGCTAAGATGGTGTGGATATTGAGGAACTTAAGGGAGATATGCGGCTCACCAATAGCTCAGTGCGTTTTGTTCAAACATTGGTATAAAATGAAAGCGCAGGTTGAGTAAGCAGTCAGTAATGGGTATGGCAGAGAGATTGAGGTTTTAAAAGCCAACTATGGTTTCATAACCAATGATTTTGACCATGTTCGTGATATTCTCCACGGCTACATGGAGTGGAGTGTAGTCACAGTGGAATATACTCTAAAGCATCTCCAAACTGCGGTTAGCTCGCTAATGCATATAGTGTTGTGGATAGTTAGGGTGGGAAAAGAAAGGTGGCTCTCAATGGTTTTGACTTGGTGTCTTTCTTTGGTAACATAGATGCTCCGACTAAGGAATGGGCTAAGGTCTTTGGAGGGGCTTAAAAATCCTATAAATGATCTTGGGAGGGGTGTTTTGTTTTATTTACTATCTCTGGAGCTTTTGGGTTTGTTAGTTTCTTCATTGTTGTTAGTTCCATTGTGTTTTTTTGTTTTTGTTTCACCGATTTATCTCCGGGAAGCTCGTATTATTATGAACCATTATACTATCAATTTTTGATGGTATGGTAATGTATTTATCTTCTCTCATGGAGAGGTGACTGTGTTTAGGGTAGGGTCCCCTCAACCCTTTTTTACCTCTAATCAAATACATATATATATATAATAATTTTTTAATAAAAATAATATTTTAAATAAAATATTTTAATAAAAATAAAATTTGATGGGACCCATGAAGTGTTTCATGCAAGAATGGGATTTTAAGATTAATTGGCCAATCAGCTCACCATCCAACTTGGGAGCTGGTTGGCAAGTCCCATGGTCCCGATCCGACTTAGCCGCTTTGATACTCTCCCCACTATGTTTTACATTTGGCGTCGGCGAGCCCTTTTATTCCTTCATTGGCTCTAACTACCAACGACTTAGTGACATCTCGGATGACTCTTTCCCTTTTACTTGGTGGTTGTTGGCTAAAGTTTGGCATTATTTTAAATGGTTGGGTTTCCATTTTTGAAGGCTTCGTGACAAAATTTTCATTGACCACTCCTTTATCATACACCACGTTGACCACTTCACATTTATGATTCCCTCAAACACCACCCACAACTCTCATTGTGTTGATCATTTTCCACATTTCACATTGATTGCGCATCTCGACCTCTACTCACCTTGCCACGTACTCCTCAAAACAATCACCTCTCACCGCTCGACCGGTGTCTCTCACTCATTACCTGCACAAGCCTCATGGAAAGTTTTTTTGTTGACCACTTCACTTTGGCTATGCCACATCAAGCTCTCCTAATATCTCATCATCGCTTGCATTAAATAATGATTTGATCTCGTCGACATATGCTACTCCATGTTACACATGACTCACATCTAATTCGGAAACCACTCATTGTCCTATCGACTCAAAGAAGCTGGGCTGACTTTAGACATGGAAAGTTAGGCATCATAAAGCACTAACCCTACGGTATTTCCATTTCATTCTACCCATGTAGCCACTCGAAAGTTGGAGTCTGAATGCCTTCCTTTCCACCATGTCATGCTCGGAGTTAGCCATAAACCTTTCCCACTCTCCCTACGTGGAATTTTCATGTTATCTTTTCATCACCAAAATGTCAAACTCGGCTTGACCTCAATATATTTCTCATATGGCCCATCTCCACCACCATGGATTATCGACATTATCCCATGGGCCCAATATCCTTCCATCATCGAGTTCTACGAGCTTATATCCTAATGTCAAGCCCTGAGATTAGGTCTCAAAACTAACTCATCTTCAATGCATTCACACCAGCTCAAACTCCTTATGCCCAAGCAACTCATTCCCAAACCTCACTAATGACGCCGAGCCATTCCTACGGTTTCGCTTTCGCCAATGCTCCTAACTTTGATTGACTCACAATCATCTACTCATCTCATAGAGTTAACTTCCATCTATGTTGTGTCATTTGGTTTCCGGAGTCCCCCATTCTCAATTCTGTGTTGACTAATGGGCTCATTTCACCTGACACATGCATTCACTGCAATCCATCTTGGGTCAAGCTGCTCGTTCTTGTGAGCTAAGTGAGCATGATCTTCTTATGCCTGTAGCGATGTAATACTACAACTTGGCTATTAATTTCCCCAGTGATGAGCTCCCAACGCCTCATCTCTCTCCTTGTACTTGGCTCCATTTTCCTACAAGTCGACGTATTTATACAAGCTCCCACAGCTTGATTTTTTTCCTCCACATATTGAGCTCAAGGCATTCACTTTTAATGGTCTTTGAGTTGAGTTAGCACCCTTGTGAATTTTTTTATCTACAACTAATATTTTCTTTGTTATATGTCATGCTTTGAATGAGCTCACTTTAGTTGAGCTCATTTTTCCCTTCATTCAAGCTATCAAGTTAGTTACTCCTTCTTATGACTGAGTCATCCCTGATACATGTCTCTTGTGCATAACTCATCATATTGCCTCATTTCATCAACCGAGATCTCTTGATTATAAGGCTGATTCATCATGGTTGTCGAGTTGGTGTGACTTCTTTGGATTCCACCCTTGTTATTTTTGAGTTTGATTGTGTCCTTCATTCGGGTAGACGTGCCCCAACTTGTTCATCCATCATACCTCAATCGAGTGAGCCCACCATGTAACACCATGCTCGCTTCTCCTAACCTTGAGTCAGGTGTCTATCTTTAGCTTGGCTTCTAATCGGTTATTAGATTACATTTCTTGTTAGCTTAATTGGCTTACTCAAACCCTATTCTCGACCAATTTCATATCTTGAGCCTTTTCCAAACTCTGCGAGCTTCCTCCATAGCTTAGTGTAGTAAAGTCTCCCAACATTGACTCAATGCTTGAAATGTTTACTTAGGTCTCCCTTCAAAACTAGCTCCCTTGTTTTGCATGGCCCTGAGTGACTTGGTTCTCATCTATAGAGTTGATAAAGATCTTAGTCTATTCGATTCCCCCAATCCATGATGCCAAACATGAGCTCAATATTGATTCATTCCTCATCTCCATGTTATCACTATTTTTGTCCCCTAAAAATTTGATCAACCATGACCCCACACAGAAGGAACCAAAGAAATCACGTTCAAATCCTATAAATAGGTTATAGAGGGACTCTACAATGGAGTGGTAGGGCCTGCAAAGATCAAATGACCCCATGTAAGAAGAAATTCAAGAAACAACTCTATCGAGTGAACTCGTGCTTCAAATCCAAGAAGCAGTTACAAAAAGGCTCATAAATTGAATAATGGGGTGGGGAAGGAGAAGATAGTGTTAAAGAATCCATAGGCTCAAAGGAGAAGGAACGGCGAAAGCTTGAAGTCTTCGGGCTCTGAAATAGTTCAGAATGAGCCCAAAAACAACTAAGTATGGAGGAGACAATGGATGTTGTCGGTGTCCAAATGGCACACCTCCAAAGATTGAATCCAAAATAGGATACTCGAACAAGTGCCACGCCCCCACGTGTCACAAGCCCAAAACGGGGGTAAATTCAACAGCTAAAATTCAAACGGTGTACAGGGTGGGCCTCAAAAAAGACTAAGTATAAAAGCGTCAAGCCGCCACTGCGTGCATCTCCAAAGGTAAACCCAAAAGCAGAGGCCCAAATGAGCACAACCTCGCCACATAGTCCAAGTTGAAAAATTCAACAGAGAGGGCCCAAAATTGACTAAGTATGGAGAACGAGTGCCATCTCGCCATGTGTTCAGGGCCCGAAAAGGTAAGAGTGGCCATTGAAAATTCTAAGAACCTGCGGAGGCTTCCATGTGTCAACCCGACACTCCTTCAAAGGAAATATCCTAAATGGGTTTCTAAGTGAGCACCGAGCCTCCATGCATCTGATTTCATAAAGGGACAAGGTCGGGGTTGAATAGTGAAAGCATTGAGATAGGCTAGCAGAGGGTTTCAGGTGGCAGCATGGCACTAATTCAAGAGCAAAATTGGGGGAAGGTTTCCAAACAAGCGTCAAGCCTCTTCATTTCCCCTAGTCAAATATATGACCCCGCCGAGCAAAATACTTGTGGATGTTAAAATGTGAAACAGAAAGCTAATCGGGTAATCTTAGATCCTCAATATGCAATAATGGAATCTGTGAATCTAAGGTGAAGAAGGCCCTCCTAACCTAAATTGGTGTAATGGTTCGTTTAGATATAATGGCCATTCGGAGGCTCCAATCAATGTCGAGCTCTGCCGAGACCCTGTTTCTTGGTTGTTGGATACGTGGAAAGTGACCTGTGGGAGCTTCGCATATGTCTCTAGACAAGGTCATGAAAATGGTGATGGGTGACTTAGTGGGTTTGTAATGAACTATGGGTGATTTTCTGGTCTAGCCCAGAAGATATTAGATTGATCAGCTTCTATGTTTAATACAGAGAACTATATTATAATATCTAGTGGGAGTGGTGAGGATCTAAATACCAGCGTTCGCAAGCCGGTGTCAATACTTAACTGATTTGTAGGCTCGTTGGGTTGTGGGACTTGGGGATCATAACCATGAGTGTGTGGTTATTGTGAACCTATTATGGTCATGTGAAGAATCAATCTCTTCTTCCAACTATCCAGTAATCATATGCCTTTTCAGCCTCTACGTTTAGAACTAGAAGTTGTATGATTTTCTCGGAGTACCTAACAGGTGTTCTGGCGAACTTGGATACGTAAGCTAGTGTCTATGTCAATGAGGAGGTCTCCTGCGTTAGGCTACGGAACCAAAGGATCACAACCAAATGTTTTCTCTCTTTCAAATCCTTGTACGGTCATTCAGATATTCTATCAAGGCAATCTATAATTGGGATGATTTGACCAAAAATGTATATGCCTTGTCATCTTCGATGTTTAATCCTCTCAGTTGCTCACTAATTGCTTGTAAGTTTGTTGTTGCTCTAAAGACTTGTATTCTAAGGTCCTGATCGATATCAGCTAATGTCGTGGGTAGATTTGGTTGAGGTACTATGGGTTCAAATATATATTCTCTAGGCTCTCTAGGTCATGTGATTGTCATACAAAATGATTCAACTTTTAACTAACATTTAATAAACTGATTATAAAAGAGGTATTTACACTATGTAAGCATCCTTCTATTTTTATATTTTTCAATGACGTATTTCAGTGAAATTAAAGAGTAATCTACTCTAGTATATTTATAAAATGGACAACTAATCTAGAAACAATAAAACAAGCAACGTAGCCTGGTATGGCTATTTTCCTATGCAGTTGTGATTTTATCCTAAATATCTAAGCAGTATATATATTCTAATTGGAAAGACTCTTGATCCTACCTCGAAAGTGAGGAATGAATCACGATTTCTTAGAAACTATCAATCCCCACAGCTTCCTTGCAATATAAAATCTATATTTAACTAAAATGGAATGATTTACTACTCTATTTGATATATTGTAACTAGAACTTTGATAGCTCAAACCTGGCATTTATAGAACAATGGTAAATCCAGTTGTATGTGATTTCATCCCCTCAGTGTGATCTCCTCATTCCTTCATGTCCTCGTGAATCTAGAAAAGTGTGTATATGATAGTATCAACAGAATATGGTATTCGAACAATGAAAAATTTGGATATAGACCGAATATAATGCGAGTAGGAGAGGGATAGCGCAAGTGAACAAAGCTTGACTATGTAATTCCTAGTGGGATTTATTGTGAGAATACAATGCAAGTGTGCTGAGAGTTTTGGAATCTATCCTTGTGATAAAACAAAACCTACAACTTTAATGGATTCTAGTCTAGAAATGAATCTATTCTATGCTAAATTGGTTTTATGAAGCAACAATGAAATAAGACTAAAACAAGAAGATGATATGATCTCTAAAATGCCAACAATGGAAGCAAAACATGAAACTAATAGAATTATAAGCAAGGAATTGAAAAACTAAACAAGATAATTGAGAGGATGAGGGGCCATTTGTTTGAAAACAAGCTGGCTATTTATAGAATTCCCATTCACCAAAGGGTAACTTGGAATGGAACTCTTTTACCATTAAACAATGGAGAAACACTATTACAGGAACCAAAAACATAAATACAAGCTAAGGTGGTTGAGAAAAGCTGGTAAATGTTGAAAATTCATGCAAGTCACGATCAAAGGAACATGTGAGAACACGTGAAGACCAACTCCCGAGGTGGGAGGCGGTTAAGGACCACCACCCTTAGTAGAGACCGCCCCCGGCGGGTGGTGGTTTCATTACTGAAGGTCAAAAAGCCAAGAAAAGGGGGCAAGGGATAAAACAAAGCACAAGGAACTTGGATAAAGCATTTGGGATGCTAACATATACTTCGTGAGCTTCTCTGGATCCCGAACACCTTGCGAGGTGACCTATATCATCATTGGGGCATGTGTAACATCGTTCGCGGGTGCAGTACCCTACAATTTTGGGTACGTACATATTTCCCCCTTGGAGAAGCGTTTTAGCCATGAAGAGGCATAAAATGGTGGGTCCGAGTATGGCGGTCCCAAAATGGGAAGCTAGAAATTATACACAAGCCCATGTGTTGAAATGACGTCATCCAAATTCCTGCTACCTCTACAAAATGAAAAGAGGACTCAAGTGTAGATAGATAAAATAAGTCGAGAAAATAAATACTAAATTAATATGAAATGAGGACTTACCATTTGCGTGGGGATAAGAACTTACCTCTGTCGGTGCTCCAAACCTGTGAAAGGGGCATTCAAAAATGAGTCAAAACACTATATATATATATAAAAATGGGCTCATTTTCCTATTCATTTGCATGTGTTGATTTGATAGTTTTTGAGCTCTGGGACCCACGGTGATGGTTTTCGATGAGAGTATAGTCAAAACATTTCATGGTGAGATAGCGATCATGCCTCCGAGAGTGAACGTCGACCCGCGAGATCTCAGGTTAGTTCTTCTCGATTTACCATTTTTGCACCCAAAATGTTAAAATGTTGAAATCTTTGTCTTGGGGGGTCATTTTTAGAAATGCTAGTGTTAATAGGGTCACTTGGGGGTGCCTAATGGGTAGGCTTTTGTTTTAGTTAAAATGGTCAATTTTTGCGTTTTTGAGCATTTTTAGGGCACATGACCCGTTTGAACTCGCGGGACAAGACCGCCACCCTGAGCAGGGTGGTAGTTATGGGACCACCACCTTAGAAGGTAGTGGTTATGGAACCACCACCCATAGGGTGGCGGTCCATTACAGAGTGTCAAAACAACACTTTACTTAACTTGTTTTTGCATTTTTAGCATTCTTGCATGTTCTTAATAGTTTTTCCAATGCAATTTTGATACTAACTTACTCCTTTTTGTGTGTTTTTGGGTGTATGCAGAAGAAGGAGGAGTACATTAGATGGAGCCAGGAGAGGGAGTGTGATTGGCTCTCGGCAGTGTTGGAGGCACTCTCCCAGGTAGAGCGGATACTCTCCAGAGGGCTGGTATATGGAGGATTACACAGGTTCCTCATGTTGCACCTACCAGTCACATATTGTGTGACTTGTTCTCATATTGGGATGCGGATCGGAACACCTTCCGATTGCTAGGAGTTAGGGGTGAGTGGTCTATCACCCTAGAGGACGTTTACCATATACTGGGGGTTCCGATCCTTGGGCGGTAGCTGTCTCTTAAGACAGCTATGTATCTAGATCATAGGTGGTTTAGTGGGCCACCTACATGGGAGATGTGGTTGTATCGATGGGGTCGAAGAAGGGTGTGAGGATCCTCTATTATTGAGTCAGACATTCCCTTGCTCCACAAGGCCATCATGGGCATCCTTGCATCCAGACTGATTAGGGATAAGGGAGGGGACACCCTCTTATATTGTTGGGCCCCCATTATTACATAGATTGAGGGCCATGGACGTGTCTACGCTTGGGGAGCAGATATCCTCGGGACTACCTATCATGACTTATACAGGGTAGTCTGTTTACAGGGACAGTCACTGAGCCATCCGACTCTTGTCATGAGTTGGGTGTATGAGCACATTATCCCATATGGGAGAGGTGTAGAGGTGGAGGATCCCGGGGCTGTCAGGGTAAGTGAGGTGGACGGGGATGACAGTTCTCAGAGCACCCCACTAGCTAGTGGTTTCCCTGACTACTATAGACATGGAGGCCACTCCTTATCAGGCCATGGTAGGGGTATGGGGAGAGGAGACCATTACACTAATTTCCTGCCAGACCACTAGCCAGTTGATAGATAGGGTGGGGAAGTTGGAGATACACCCCTTTGATAGAGTTCCACAATAGTTTGGCCTCCCTATAGTGACATGCTTCCTCTAGGTGGTGCCAGTGTATAGATCTATCCGCGAGGCTCGGGAGGGTCTTAGAGGCCGGGGTTGGACTATTGTTATGCCCGGTACTCTTATTACAGCCAGGAGGGTGGTATGTGCACAAGGGAGAGTTGGTGCTCCTCAGGAACCCTTACTTTGGATTGCCACCGGTCCCACTCATAGTAGTGATGAGCCCATTGACATGGACTCCGAGTCTGAGGAGTTCACTGGGGGAGAGACCGAGGAGGAGACAGAGGACATGGAGATCAGTGAGATGGGTGGGGGATGAGAGTGATCCTGAGTGGCATGACACCCAGGAGATCCTACAGGTGAGAGGGCGAGCGGAGCAGAGAGGGGTGACTCTAGTTTTAGAGGAGTTACTCTCTCGGGACCTAGGTGGAGATGGTGAGTCTGTTGTGGCTGTCACATTTCCCCAGACATGGGTGAGGGGCACCAGTCAGTGACGGGTGTGGATCCTAGAGATCCTTCTTGGAGGCTTGGCAATCCTAGTGAGTTGTCACTCTTCTCCTGACATTTGTTTTAGTTAGACTCATCTTAGTTTGTTATTTCCTTTTGTTTTGTTTACTCTTGGTTTTATCCTTGATTGTTTTCTAACTTGTTTTCTCCTTTGTTTGCAGCTGACTATTGATGAGTGGCGAGACTTGATTCACCGGGTATGCATGGATACCTTGCTTCTCCCCTCGAGAAGACCCGTGTTGAGCTTTCTGTGGACGTGGGGGAGCCTTCAGCAGCCGGTAGGCATAATGTTTTTTTGCCTCTGTCTGGCATGCGGTGAAGATCATGACCTCTCTCCATGTGGAGGTAGCTAGATATAGGACAACTGAGCGTTTGATGAGGAGGAGCCATTCCCATAGCGAGACGCAACCACGGTCGTGACCATGAGCCCTCGGTACACTCGAGTGCACTAGTAGCCGAGTCCTAGGCGTGGTCGTGCACCCTCTAAGGGATCCCATAGGGATTGAGAGACCAATTTGTAGCATTTTTTTAGATATCTATATGAGTGCTTTTGTATATTTCAGGCTCATTGAGCATTTTGACCATGCCTAGTGCATGATGGCATTGTATATGAAACTTGTGATATATATATATATATATATATATATGTGTGTGTGTGTGTCTCTTTTTGGATCCAGACTCTTGGTGCCTAGAATTTTGTGACTCATTTCTATATGTGTACCTAGATATTTTTAGAATATTGTTTTCATGTTTTCAGAATGTATGCAATGGATAAAAAATGATAGTAGATAGAATGTTTTACTCTGTATGTTTTTGTAATGCTGATATGAGATGATACTAACATACGGTAGTACTAAACTTTTGAACTCTTTGGGAAATGTTTGTAATTTCTTCTTATGTTGGCAAAACGTGATGAATGCATAGTGATAAAGAGATGAACTTGCCCCAATCCCAAATCCACGCAACTAGTAAGACATGAGGGCTCAACACCAAGAGTTAGGAAGGGCACAAGTTGTATGAGTTTGATTGAATGGAATGATGAGAGATAGACAAACCAATAACAAGAACCAAATTTGGACCTACACACCCACCCTACTCAGAACTACTACCACACTTAGAAGGCCACTTACTTTCCAGTTTATCTAGACTTAGACTCACAAATGGCAACCTGGTTGAAAAATATGGTTTTGAGGATTTGATCTCTTTGGAATTTGGATATTTGGATATTTTCTTTCTCTTAACAAAATTTGATTTGTGTTTTTAGCATACCAAGATTTGTTAGTTTGTGTGACTGACCCCCACACCCTGCCTCATGCTACTAGTAAGAAGCATGGGTTTGTCACCAAAGGCAAGATATAGGTGAGTAAGGGCACTTCTTTCCTTTCCCAACCTCACACCACCAGTAAGAGATGTGGGCTTATCACCAAAGGTTGATGGGGAAAAGAAGTGTGTAAAATAAAATATTTTGTTTGCTTGGTGTTTTTGATTTCATTTGATTTTGACATTTCTGATCTATGACTTTGGGATATCCTTTCATTCCAAGAGATTTAAGAGGGATAGATGTGACACCAAGAAGCTTCTAGAATAGACCGTAGGCAAGGACAACTTCACCTAGTAGAAAGAAAGAGCAAAGCCAAGTATGCAGGCCTTGGTATGATTTCCATCAATGTTTGTCTGTTGAATTTGATGAGAAGATTTGAAAATAGTTGATGATGCTTGGAGAGATGTGATCTGAATGCTTTTTGCCAATACTTTCATAAATTTGTAATAGATTGCTTAAGAGTAAGTTCCTGGACTACAATTTTTATGAAATGAGAGGACAAAATGAAACAACTAAACGACTAATGCAATGTAGGTAGCTATAATGTACAAGTGGTAATTTTGATATTTTACATGTAAAACCATTTAAGATGTAAGGAATTGATAGTTTTTGCCAAATTCCTCACCTTCTAGTGTGCACAAGAGATACGCACCATTTCGTAGTCTTTCATGACTTGGTATGGGCCCAACCATTTGGGCCGAAACTTTCTTCCTTTGCCGGTTTTCTTATCGATCCATCTGTCTAGTCTTAGAACTAGATCTCCTTCATATATTTCTCACTCATAGACTTTTTGTTGTACTTCCGACACATCCGGTCAGCATAGGCTCTATGCCACTATTTGGCATTTAACTTGGCCTCATCTAGGCTTTCTAGTTGAGAGAGGCATGCCTCCCTATAAGCTTCTTCATCCAGAATCCCTTGTAATGAGATGCGGAGACTAGGTATTTCAACCTCAAGCGGGAGAACTACTTCTGCCCCAAATACCAATGAGAAAGGAGTTGCTCCTGTTGGTGTTCTTATTGAGGTTCGATGGGCCCACAAGGCTGGATATAGTTTTAGATGCCAATCTCACTTGTTCTCCTTGACCATTTTGAGGAGAATAGCTTTCAACGTTTTGTTTGTCGCTTTGGCCTACCCATTGGCTTGAGGGTAGTAAAGAGAGGCCATGTGATGGTTTATCTTGAACTGCTACATAGCTCATGGACCTCATCATTCTTAAAGGACATGCCATTATATGAGATAATGACTTGTGGGACACCATACCTATAGATAATTTGGTTCAAAATGAATTTGGAAATCACCAGAACCTGGTACGGTGGTGAGAGGCATGGCTTCCACCCATTTGGTAAAATATTTTGTGGTTGTAATTATAAAATTATGGCCATCGGTTGATGAGGGAGAGAACTTCCCTATCAGGTCCAGACCCCACGTGGAGAAGGGCCACGAGTCACTATTGGTTGCAGGGATTGTGTTGGCATGTGAATCTCATGAGAGAATTCTTGGCATTTGTGGCACTTATGTACAAATTCCACTACATCATGCTCGAGAGTGGGCCAAAAATAGCCCATCTATGTATTTTGTGAGTGGTGGCATGACCACCGAAGTGGCCTCCACATATCCCACTATGGGATTCATGAAGAATCTTCTTGGATTCTTTTGTGTCGATGCATCTTAGAAGCATGTCGTCGAAGGCTTTATGATAGAGTACTTGTTCTAAAACAACATATTTAGTGGTAATAATGTGTAGCCACCTTCTTCTTTGTTGTGATGTGGCACCTTCCGGGTATGTATGGTCCATGATAAAATTGATGATATCAGTGTACCAGGGACACGTAGAGATGGGGGCCTAGTTTCGATGAAGTATACACACTCATCAGGAAAGTCCAGATTTACTAGATTGCCTCCATCTAGTGGATTGTCAGCTAGCCAATCTGCAATGATTTGTCCCTTAACATATTTTTGGTTTACGAATGTCAACTCGAATTCACCCATTAAGGTTATGAAACGTCCAGCCTTTTTAGACAAAGACCCTTGTGTGAGAAACGTTCGTAAATGATCTGTCTTTACTATGACCCTTGTTTCTTGATTTAACATGTAATGTCTTAAACATGTTTTGTTGCGAAGACTATGGCAAGGCATTCTCTCTCTACCTGTGTGTACCATGTTTCATAATCGAGCAAACATTTGGCTAATGAAATAAACCGCATGTTCCCGCTTATCATTGTCTTCTTGAGCCAGCATGCAAGCTAGCGAGACATGAGTGGCTCGTGAGTATAGGATCAAAGGGTGGTATTGCTTGGGAGGCATTAGCGTGGGTGGAGACAATAAGAAGTGTTTAACTACTTCAAAGGCCTCATTTCATTCTTCAGTCTAATCAATGTTATAATCTTTCTTTAATAGATTGTTGATTGGATGAATGGAAAAACTAAGATCTGGGATAAACCTATGGATTGCACCGAGTTTCCCAAGAAATGACCTAATTCCAAACTCATCTGATGGTGGGATCATTTCGAGAACAACCCATATTTTGGCCGGATCAACATCAATCCCTCGTGAAGATATAATGTAGCCCAAAAGTTTTCCTCCTGTCACACCAAACACACACTTTTCTGGATTTAATGTGACACCATACTCAATTAGTCATGAGAGGATGATACGGAGCACTTCTAGATGATCACAACACTTCTTGGCCTTGGCCAACAAGTCATCCACATAGGATTCCACAATTTTATGGATAAGATCATGGAATATATATGTCATTTCCCGTTGATACGTAGCTCGGCGTTCTTAAGACCAAATGGCATGACAACGTAGCAATATGTTCCCAAGGGAGTTATAAATGTAGTTTTGGCTTGATCCTGTTCAGATATTTTAATCTTATTATACTCTGAGAACCCATCCATGAGGGACAATAGCTCAAATCCAGTTGTTGCATCAATGATAACGTCAATGGATGGTAATGGGAAGTCATCCTTGGGACAAGCTTTGTTAATATCCTAAAAATCTATGCAAATGTATCTTCCCATTCTTTTTTAGGACAGGGACAATATTAGATACCCATTGCGAATAGTCAACAAGCTTGATGAATCCCACTTGGAGAAGTTTTATTACTTCCTCTTTTACCATGAGAGCCACTTTTGGCTTCATTGGCCTTGACTTCTATTTAATTGGCTTTGCATCTAGTTTAGTGATGAGATTATGTACCATGACTTGTGGTGCAATGCCCATCATTTCTTTATAATTAAATGCAAAAGCCTTTCGATGTTCTTTGAGGACCTAGGTGTGTATTTCTATTTCCTCCAAGTTAATGAGGATCCCAACTTCAAAATTCTTGGTTCTTCCTCCATTCCAATGTTTATGTCAATGGTTTCTTCTATCAAAGAAGTGTTACCTTCTTCAAATTCAGGTGGGGCTAGAGGTAGCTCCAAGCTTTCTCCATTTTCTATCTCGTAGATATTGAGATCCTTCTATGGAGGAGACTCTACCGTGGGATTTCCAAAGTAGGAAGAGGAATGTGGTATTAGGGAAAGATCAACTATATGGTGAGCAAGGTGTAGCTCCACATAGGTGTTTAGATATTCGAGAGTGACTCTATCATCGTCAAAGTGACCCATGATAGAAAAATCATCCTCAGCTTCTCCATGAGTCAAGAGTGAGTTTGTTGGTATTTTACACACTAATGGTTCGTACAAAGTGATACCATGAAATTTGTATCCTCCAACTCATTGTTTGGGGTGAAACAGGAAGCTGAGGTTGCTATCGAGTCTACGAGAAGGTTCTGTTCTCGTGGGATTGCTTCAATTGATATGAAGTTAAATCCCTTACTTAGATCTAATACTATTATTTTATAGAGCTACAAGTGCTCAACTCTAGTTTCATATACCTCAGAGACTTGGTTTGTAACCAATTGTGAGTCTCCTAGTACTCTAATGTTGTCAACACCCATTCTTTTAGCTAGGATGAGGCCAAGGAGGAGAGCTTTGTACTCAGCCCCATTGTTTGTACATTCAAAGTTTAATTTAAAGGTGAAGGGTAGGATCTTTCCCTTGGGTGAGGTAAAGATCACTCCCGCCCCAGCTCCAAAGTGACATCTAGCTCCATCGAAGTGGAGAGTCCAATACTCACTTGGAAAAATGGATGTTGGGATATCTGTCGTATCTGTTTCTTCTGCTTTGGTTACCTCTACCATAAAAATTTCATCTGATGGAAGAGAAGCAATTCCCAGGGTGTGTCCCATACCCATGGAATCGAATGGTAGGAGAATAGGTAAGTCTTTCTCCAAAAACTTGACAATTTTTGTGGTAGTCCCTAGGGATATTATTTTTATAACATTGGTTTCACTTTTGAGTACTGGATCGTCCTCAGCTGGATTTGAAATTTCCAACTCAGTGGTGGGTATCAGCTTTTCTTTTGGTTGTGAATTAGTTGGTTTGACAAGTTGGTTTTCTGGAAGTTCAAACTCAAAGTGAATACCCGGTCTTTTCTTCAAATCAACTAGGTGTATATCGAAGGGTTTTGGGTCACCTTGTGCCACGAATATTTTCCCTAAGTGTAGAAATCTCATTTCTTGGAATAACGTGGAAGGGATCGCCTTCATGCGGTGTATCCATGACCGACCAAGGATCATATTATAATTGGTTTCCATCTATAATATAAAACTCGGTGAGGACCGTCTTGGGTCCTAAAGTGACTGGTAAAACTATGGTTCCAATCGAAGTGGCTTTGAGGCTATCATAACCTCTTAGCGTATTTCACGTCATGGAATAGTTTGTCTCTCCATATCCTAACTTTTGAAGAAAAGTGAAGGGGACTATATTAATTTCTGCCCCATCATCAACCATTACCCATTTAACATAATTATTGTAGACCCAAACTTGTAAATGTAAATTTGGGTCACCTCTTCGTGTAATTTCAGCATCTGTTGGCATTTTGCTTATATCGAATATAAATTTTGTATCCCTATCTAGGCTGCCCCGATGGATAAATGTCAAAATCCACATGGTTTACCTGCATTTCCGGGGAGGAGTGATGTTGATTAAATGACCAAGGCCTAATTCTTCTAAGAGAGAATCCCTATGGGTGGGAGAGTTTTTAACAAATCCAAAAAGGAGATGTGCGAGAAGGTTTTAGTTAAGTCATTAATTAAATCATAGGTGCACTATGGGTTTTACCAACATTTGTTGACTGTTTTCTGGTTCCAATGGATAACTTGGAGTGGGTTGAGAAGCATAATCCCATGTTCTTGTTATGGTTTCTACGGGTAGTTCGGTGTCTAACTCTACCAAACCAACTATATTAGTTTGGGGTTGGGTTCCTAGTTGGGGTGCAACTGGTGGATTTAATGAAGTTGAAAAATCATGATCATTGTTTCCTATTATGACACCCTTTTTGTTCCATTGGGATCTAGCATGTTATTGTTAGAATGGTTTGGGAGCGGATCATTAAATATCTTGAGGGGTGCATTTTGAAGGAAAACTCCCCCTGCATAAGTGTTTGGTGTGGGTACTACAGAATTTACTAAAAACATATCTATCAAGAGTTACTTTTGATCTTCTGACAAATGCTGCATGAATTTATTGTATTCACGACAAGTCCTATTATCGTGGCCTTGAATCTTGTGGAAACCACAATATAAATTGAGATTATAATTTTGAGGCTATTGATTTATAACCTGATGTAGCCCAAAATTCTGATAAGGCTATTGGTTGTTAGAGTTAAAATTTTGAGGTTTTTGCCTTTGGTTTTGAATCTGATATCCAGCTGAGTTTTGACTTGGACTTTGTGTTTGGATTTGTCATTGTTGTTGTTGTTTGATGTGGTGGATAATGAAAATCCACCGCGTTGATTTTTGGAGTAAAATTTTTATTTCGCTAATTATTAACAGGTGGCGAAATGTTTACAATGTTTTCCCTTTTAACTTGGTCGGTTACTCCATCTATTGTAACTCCGCGGTTCTTGTTAAGGATCTTAGGTCCTTGATTAACGTTCCCAACATTAGGATAGGCCGTGGTGTTTTTATTAGGAGTGGTTAGTTTCCCATTTGTCCCATATATCTTACGACCACTATCTATCATCACTTGCTGGATGATTCAAAGAGCACTCTCAAGTACTTCATCATAAGTTCTTAGTGGGAACTTTTGGACTTCTTCCTTTATCTCTTTATTGAGATAATTAAGGAATAAATCGCATAGTTCCATTTGATCCATGTTTGGAGCACTTGCTGATGAGTAGAGAACCGTATGCCATCTTTGAATAAAATGAGTAGCAAACTCATTATGTTCTTGTTTGATATGCAAGAACTCCCTGATTCCTGTTCTTAACAATTTGTTCATGTCAAAAGCTTTGATGAATTATGACACGAGTTGTTTAAATGAGTGTATCGAGGCTTCAGGTATTCTGTAATACCAATCAAGGGCAATACCTTCTAAGGTTTTAGGGAATATTTTAGTGACAACCCCGTCCCAAGGGAGTAACTCCCGTATGGTTGTGGCATAGGCTTTAATGTGTGCATTTGGATCCCCTTCTCCTTTGTATTTGGGAAAATCGGGAAGAGGTCTTGGAAGCATAACACTTTGTATGGTGAAGTCTAGGGTTCTTTTAAATATTCCGAATAAGTCCCTACTATGTAGGCCTCGACCATCAATGGGGCTTACTGAGGGGGTTGAGGTGGAATGGGTTGTTGATATGGCATAGCATATGCATTTGTAGGAACATAAGGGAATCCCTGTGGTTGAATGAACATCCCGAGAGAAGATAACATGTCTCCTTGTGGTGACTTTGAATAAATGTTTAAGTAAGGAGGAGCATTGTTCTAGTACGGGTTTTTTGGTGCCAAGCCGGGAGGTGTCATGCTTTCAACTTGAATGGTGTTTGAAAATGTGGTCCTATTTGGTGTTTGTTGTGGGTAACTATAAGTATTTTGAGGAGGCATGCCTAACGTGCTTATTCCCGTGTAAGGTGGTCAACTTAACTAGGATGATGCGAGAGGTTAGGGATTCTTGTTTGCCCAAAATATGAATTTTGGTTTGCTTGAGCAAGTTCCAGCCCTCTAACCTTCTCAACTAAGGTTGAAATGACCTCCATTGGCGAAGACACAATGCTTTTCCTTAAGGGTGTTTGTTGTATAGCTTGAGGTTGTAAAGGGGTGTGATACCCTACTATGAATTGATCATTACCCTACCAAGCTTCACCAGGGTATTTCCCATAGGTGGAGGAATGGGGTGTTCTCCTGGAATAGGGTATTAGACTGTATTTGTAAATTCCTATAGGTGGATACATACTTTGGAAGCGTTGTTCACTTTTAGTGAAGCATGCTAAGTATTCCTCATCCAAAAAGGGGAGTGGGTCTGACTGTCTACTGATCTGTGGTCTGAACAAGACCCGAGGAGATGAAGCAGAGTCCCCAGTAAATGTCATATTATTAGAGCCTAATGGCTCTGGCTGTTGTGTTTGTGCAAACTGATCAAATTCCTCGATTCGGAACGAAGAACTAGAGCTAGTTATGAGGGGGAGTTTGAGATGACAAGTAATTACTTGAATAGTTATCCACCCATGCAGAAAGTGAGGGCGATGGTTGCCTATTTTTTTGGCTATAGTTTACTTCAAGACCTGAGAGAGGTCTACCATATACATCATATCCCAACATATTCGGGGGGTATATGAATACCCATAGAATAATGGGAAAGAGCGAAGGTGGATAAGAGAAATAATAAAAGGAAGAACTATTTGTTTCACGTCGGGTTCACCAGTTTTGTATGATGGAAAGGTGACATGTGAGCATGGGAATCTACAAGTATTTCTTACTCATACCCAACCTCCCGAGGTCGTGTTGAGACAACCGGTGGATGTTAAAATGTGAATGGATATAGACAAGCTAATCGGGTAATCTTAGATCCTCAATACGCAATAATGGAATCTATGAATCTAAAGCAAAGAAGGCCCTCCTAACCTGAATTGGTGTAATGGTTCGTTCGGATATAATGGCCATTCGAGGCTCCAGTCAATGTCGAGCTCTGTCAAGACTCTATTTTCTTGGTTGTTGGATACATGGAAAGTGACATGTGGGAGCTTCACATATGTCTCCAGACAAGGTCATGAAAATGGTGATGGGCGACTTAGTGGGTTTGTAATGAACTATGGGTGATTTTCTGGTCTAGCCTAGAAGATGTTAGATTGATCAGCTTCTATGTTTAATATGGAGAACTGTACTATAATATCTGGCGGGAGTGGTGAGGATCTAAATACCAGCGTTCGTAAGCCGGTGTCAATACTTAACTGATTTGTAGGCCCGTTGGGTTGTGGGACTTGGGGATCACAACCGTGAGTGCATGGTTGTTGTGGACCTGTTATGGTCATGTGAAGAATCAATCTCTTCTTCCAACTATCCAGTAATCGTATGCCTTTTCAGCCTCTACATTTAGAACTAGAAGTTGTATGATTTTCTTGGAGTACCTAACAGGTGTTCTGGCAACTTGGATACGTAAGCTAGTGTCTATGTCAACGAGGAGGTCTCCTGTGTTAGGCTGTGGAACCAAAGGATCGCAACCAAATGTTTTCTCTCTTTCAAATCCTTGTACGGTCATTTAGATATTCTATCAAGGAAATCTATAATTGGGATGATTTGACCAGAATGTATATGCCTTGTTGTCTTCGATGTTTAATCCTCTCAGTTGCTCACTAATTACTTGTAAGTTTGTTGTTGCTCGAAAGACCTATATTCTAAGGTCTTGATCGATATCAGCTAATGTCATGGGTAGATTTGGTTGAGGTACTATGGGTTCAAATATATACTCTCTAGGCTCTCTAGGTCCTGTGATTGTCATACAAAATGATTCAATTTTTAACTAACATTTAATAAACTGATTATAAAAGAGGTATTTACACTATGTAAGCATCCTTCTATTTTTATATTTTTCAATGACGTATTTCAGTGAAATTAAAGAGCAGCTACTCTAGTATATTTATAAAATGGACAACTAATCTAGAAACAAAATAAAACAAGCAACGTAGCCTGGTATGGCTATTTTCCTGTGTAGTTGTGATTTTATCCTAAATATCTAAGCAGCTATATATTCTAAATTGGAAAGACTCTCGATCCTACCTCAGAAGTGAGGAATGAATCATAGTTTCTCAGAAACTATCAATCCCCACAGCTTCCCTGGCAATATCGAAAGCTAGATTTAACTGAAATGGAATGATTTACTACTCTATTTGATATATTGTAACTAGAACTTTGATAGCTCAAACCTGGCATTTACAGAATAGTGGTAAATCTAGTTGTATGTGATTTCGTCCCCTCAGTGTGATCTCCTCATTCCTTCATGTCCTCATGAATCCAGAAAAAGTGTGTATATGATAGTATCAATAGAAGATGGTATTCAAACAATGACAACTTTGGATATAGACCGAATACAATGCGAGTAGGAGAGGGATAGCGCAAGTGAACAGAGCTTGACTATGTAATTCCTAGCGGGATTTATTGTGAGAATACAACACAAGTGTGCCGAGAGTTTTGGAATCTATCCTTGTGATAAAACAAAACCTACAACTTTAATGGATTCTAGTCTAGAAATGAATCTATTCTATGCTAAACTAGTTGTATGAAGCAACAATGAAATAAGACTGAAACAAGAAGATGATATGATCTCTAAAATGCCAACAATGGAAGAAAAACATGAAACTAACAGAATTCTAAGCAAGGAATTGAAAAACTGAACAAGAGAATTGAGAGGATGAGGGGCCATTTTCTTGAAACAAGCTGGGTATTTATAGAATTCCCATTCACCAAAGGGTAACTTGGAATGGAACTCTTTTACCATTAAACAATGGAGAAACACTATTACAGGGAACCAAAAACATAAATACAAGCTAAGGCGGTTGAGAAAAGCTAGTAAATGTTGAAAATTCATGCAAGTCACGATCAAAGGAATGTGTTGGAGAACGCGTGAAGGACCACCGCCCGAGTAGGGTGGTGGTTACAGACCGTCGTCCCAGCAGGCGGTGGTTTTGTTATCTTGAAGGATAAAAAGCCAAGAAAAGGGGGCAAGGGAAAAAAAAAAAAGCACAAGGAACTTGGATAAATCATTTGGGATGCTAACATATACTTCGAGCTTCTCTGGATCTCGAACACCTTGCGAGAAACTCAGATCATCATTGGGGCTTGTGTAACATCGTTCGGTGGTGCAAGATACCCTACAATTTTGGGTACGTACAGTGCCTACCATTTTTTACAGCACCCAATTCAAATTTCAAATGTGCATATCTTTTGACTCAGTGCTCAAAATCTGAAAAATCTAGCACCGTTGGAAAGGTCTAGGCCTCATCTAAGCCATGGAGATCTAAAAATTTAAGTTTGGAGAGGTTAGGTGTGGAAAAATGAAGAAATGTTTTTAGGACATTAATACAGGATCTATTTTCCCCCAACACCCAGATTGGATTTGATCCAGTCCGCCATTCCTCCTCCTTCGAGGCGCCGAACAAGTAATTGATGCAAGCATGATAGATTTGGGGTGGATTTTGTAGGAGGCATTGATGATAGTGGTTGAGATTCGAACTAGTTTTTCCACTTCTCTCTCCTTCTTCCCTCGGTGTTGAATCTATAAAAGTAGGTTCGGGGCTCATTGTAAAAGGCTGGACATTTTTGTTTTGCGCCATCCCTTCTTCTTTTGTTCACAGAAGGATTTGTGGAGATTTTCAAACCTCTCCTTTGGGTTGTAATGCAAGTTTTTCTTCTTGGCTATTGCAGTATACTATATCGACTCCTGAGCAATAACATATATGTCTGTGGATGTTTGTCGACCCTCTCATGTGTTCGTTATTGTCTATGTGATCTCTTATTACGATTTGGGCCTATGTGCATAGTGTTTGTATTACATTTTGTAGTCTGTGTTAAACTGCAAAATGAGCATCTAACATTCCTTTGGTGCATCACCTCATTAGCTTAGGTTTATTTTCTTGCATCTCTCAACCCTGTTTCCTTGGTAGATAGAATAGACTTAGAATAGATCCTCTATAATTTATTTGTATGCACCTGAACAGAGGAACAGGAACCGGCCTCAATCTGAATAGCTCTCTCAACTTGCAAGGTACCACACTTTAAGAGATGCTCCATGTTGTGCAATCACACTAAAATACCCAACCCATCAGTTGCGGACATTCAGAAGTGCTTTGATTCTACACTAATAGTTTTGACACGTCCAGGTGGGAGTAAGAAGTATCCATCTTTATTGCATAAAGGTAAGATTGATGTGCGCTTATAATGATTTTAGCTTTTAAGAAGCTTTAAAACTGCACATTTGGTGACTCCAAAAGGGACGAGAATCCACTAGTTTCAGCAGTCCAAGCTTTCCAATTTCATGAGAAGAATACAAACAAGGTCAAGAACAGGGAAGAGTGACATTTTTTCCACCTACACTTGTCTCCGGATAGAAGGAGAAGGGGGAGAAGATCCCAGAGGTCTTCATCTCCACCAAACAGAACCTTGTCAACACCTCCTCCTAGTAGACCATTCTTTCAATCAAGAAGGGTGCTCAGGCTGATCAAGATGGCTCAACCAAATCCTTATTTCAATTTCACTGGCAGCAGCCCACTCGCTCTTAATGCACAAAATCCAGTCCCAGTGGTAGCATTAAAGAGCATCTCATATTTCACTGGAGAGAACCAGACTTCTCCTAGTGACCACATTCAAGAAATTACAAATGTCTGTGTAATCCATGATATCACTGAGATGGACATTGTAGTTAAGTGTTTAGCCTCTTCACTCAAGGGTAAAGCTTCATAATGGTTTAGGAGCCTAGCAGCAGGCTCTATTCAAAATTGGGACCATCTATACAGAGCTCTTCATGACCAGTTTTGATAAAAAGGAGATAACTTGTCCTTGTTGGAGCAACTGATAACAATCAAAAGATCTCCTAATGAGCAGTTAACAGACTTCAACCTCAAATTTCAAAGGACTCGGAATAGGATACCATTGGGTCAGTAAAGCCCACAGATGTAGGTTCTTTCTTATACTTTCTTAGAGCTCTAAATTATGATATTGCTTTAATGATTCAGTCAATGGGAGGCACAACCTTACCTGCAGCTTATAGCATTTCCATAGGAGCTGAAAATTGTTTAATTTAGGATGGCAAACTTGCTCCTAGGCCACCCATGCCTCTATACCTAGAATTAGGAAACCCAAGCACTAGCCAGACACCCACATTAGCTCCTATACCTACTCTTAGGAATAAAAGTTCATCTAAAGCCTCCACCTCATCCTCTAGCACCTCAAAAGAGCTTCATAAATTTATGAAACAGCTTCAGAACCTAGGGAATGAGTTAGTAACTATCAAGAGGCAATAGGCTCAAAGTTCTAGGCCATATCAACCTCAAGCTCAGTATTAGGCTAGACCCCTCTGTCAACAAAATAGACCACCATCTCAAGCTATAAATTAGAATCAAAACTAAGGAAAACCTCAAGCTACTAGACCTTTCAGGTCATATGATCTAAACATAGCTTCAACATCAAGGGCATTGGTTCCAGCACAAAACAACATGGCACAAGAATATGATTGGTGTTTCCCATGTAATCAGCCACATAATCAATCAATGTGCTTCAATGGTGCACTAAACCAAGCCTTGATGGTATAGACCACTGGTGTGTCACAAGAATCTAGCCAAGAAGAAAATCAGTAGCAAGGAGCTTAGCAAGAGGCACCTCTAAGTGAAACTATGCTTGTCAATTGGCAAGTGGAGACTTATGTGGAATGAATCAGGCCCTTCTCAAAGTATAGCTATCAATACATGGTCCAAGAAGAGAAATATTGGAGAAGGACAATCACCAAACTCAGGTAATCCTCAATCCTCCATTACTCCACAAGGTATTGGCACTCAAAATGTAACTCCCAATATGTAGAGTCAGTCCAAACCACCTTCCAAATCTACTCAGGCACTAGTTGTAACAACCCATGTGCAAGAGAAAAGTGTGCTAGGAAAGGGCAACAGAAGGATAACTCATTTAATATCATTGAGCAAATGAAGAAGACAAATGTGAACATTTCACTATGGGAGTCACTGGCCATTCCAGACAAAGGGATCTGTTGTAGACTACCATGGCCAATTGGTCAAGCTCAAATAGGCCCCCTAACCAGCAAGAGAAAGTGTTTTCCAATGCATCTCAACCTGAGGGAAACCATGGAGGACAACAAGGTAAGAATCAAGCCTCCTCCATTCTATGTTTCATTGATCATTGGGGACAAATTGGTACATAATTGCATGATTGATTCGGGGCAAGTAGTTCTGTAATGCCTAAACAAATAGCTAATCAATTGGGTCTTCAATACGAAGTCATCTCCAGAGAGGTAGTGCAATTGGATAAGGCAGTGACAACTATTGTAGTCATAAAATATTTGAGCCACACTACATGCCTACCCTAATGTGATCAGTATTGCAAAACGTATCAATCATAGACTTGCCACCACATTTTGTATTGTGTTTGTCCATGGACTTCACTGCCAAAATTGGAGGCTATTTGTCTGCTGATTGGTCGCATATGCTTTTTAGAACAAGGTATGGAGCTAAGGCCACAATCAGATCTGAGCCCATAGCAGATTACCATATTGAGTCTTATGTACCCAACCCGATCAATGCCAATTGTTCACCTTTGATCAGGAGGATCTCCTAAGCACTTGTGAAGCAGATACCAAGATGGGGTGTATCCCAAACTTGACTCTCGATGAATGGGTGAACAAAAGACATGCTTTTGACCCCTATAAGGAGATGGAAGAATCTGAGCTAGGAGTCTATTGTCTGCATGAGGAGAATCATCCTCTTCTTGACATCATTAAGCCGAACACAAATATGACAATGAAGTATGGCAATTGTTATTTGATGGCTCGAGAAGTAGGCAAGGAGCCGGGAGGAAGAGCTAGGCTTGTTTCCCCAAAGGTACGAAATATTACTCAACTTTACGTTTCTAATTTTCCTGTTCAAACAACATAGTAGAATATGAGGCTTTGGTTCATGGATTGCATTGGGCAAGGAAACAAGGAATCAAGAACTTGTAAGTGTTTGGCGACAGTGAACTAGTTGTTAATCAGGTCTGAGGAAAAAATGTTGTCAAGAATGACCTATTAAAGATATATAAGAACCAGGTATGGGACCTCATTGAGGATTTTGAGGCATTCAGCATCAACTCCATCCCAAGGAAGAAGAATGAAGTAGTAGACAGATTAGCAGCAATTGGGGCAGCATTTGATGTTGTGGAGAATATCAAGAGTGATAAGCATCAACCCCATATCAAGTTGGTTGTAAGGCCAGCTGTCCTAGACAACAACATAAGTTGGCAAGGCTTTGAAAATGATCAACAAATTATCAATTTTCTACAAGAGGAAGATGAGTTATCCTCCAGGAATCAAGATAGATTAAAGCAACGATATGGCGATCAAGTGGTACAGTGAGGACCAAAAATACCAAAGGGTCTTATCACTTTGGAATCAATCTTCAACCACGATGACCAATTCCAAAAAGAAAAGAAAAATATTCGGGTAAAGGGTGAAGATTCATAACCTATTTTTATAAAAGAAGGAAAAGCATTGCAAATTGGCAAGGTAAACACTCAACAAGAGAAATCTAGATTTTTTCAACTTTGTCAAGAGTTCCAAGATGTCTTTTCCTAGACTTATAAAGATTTAAGAGGTTTCAACCCAAAGTTGGCACAACACACCATTGAGTTGGATCCAGGAGCCAAGCCTTTCAAACAAAAGCAAAGGCCAATAAATCCCCACATTGAGCCTCTCATGAGAAAAGAACTGAACAAGCTAATTGAGGCCAAGATCATCTTTCCTATCAAGCATTTGAGTTGTGTTTCTAACTTGGTTTCTATGAGGAAGAAAAATGGAGAAATTAGGCTCTATGTGGACTTTCGTGATCTGAATAGAGCATCACTTAAGGATCACTACCCAATTCCATCAATGGAATAGATCTTACAAGTTGTAGTTGGTTCTGAGAGGTTTTCCTTGTTGGATGGATACTCTGGTTATAACCAGATAATGGTGAAAGAGAAAGACCAATTTAAGATAGCCTTCACCACCAAATGGGGAACCTATGCTTATAAGAATATTCCATTTGGACTATAAAATTTTGAAGCAACATTTCAGCGAGCTATGGACATGGCATTCAAAGGCTTAATTAACAAAATAGTCTTGGTGTATCTTGATGATATCACTATTTTCTCCAAGAATGTTACGGATCATCTCTTTCACCTAAAACAGGTATTCCAAAGATGTAGGAGGTTCAAGGTGTCATTAAACCCAAAAAAGTGTGTGTTCCTAGCTCATGAAGGGAAATTGTTGGGCCACATTGTCTCAAGAAAGGGATTGAAATTGACCTCAAAGGGTTGAAGCCATCTGGACACTTCCATTGCCACAACATAAAAGGTCTCTCCAAAGCTTCTTGGGGAGGATAAACTTTGTTCATAGGTTTATACCTGATTTTGCTACTCTTGTGAAGCCTTTAACAATGATGTTAAAGAAGAGTCTTGCATTTAAATGGACAGCAGAAGGAAAAGAGAGTTTTGAGGCCATCAAGCTCACAATATCACAAGCTCCAACTCTCATTAACCTAGACTTCTCAAAAGACTTCATGTTATATGCTTTTGGAGGGTTTGACACCATCTCATCCATCTTGGTCCAGCCCAACAATGAAGGTTCAGAGAAACCCATAGCTTTCTTCACTCAAAGGTTGGAGGACTATGAGTTAAAATACTCTTTCATTAAAAAACAGGTCCTTGTTGTTATTAGGAGCTTAAATAAATTCAAACAATTGGTCTCAAATAACAAGATTCAATTGCTAGTATCTCATGTTGGTGTTAAGGACTTCCTTTTAAATAAGGATTTGAATGAGAAGAGGGTAGGTTGGATCACCCGGTAATGTAGATCATGACATTGAGATCAAGGTGACCAAACTGGTTAGAGGCAAGGGAGTGTGTGAACAGCTTATCTCTAAGCAACAGGTTGAGTCAATGGGTGAAAAGGAGGTTGTCCTATTTCTACAAAATGATCAAGAACAATCAGATAATTATGCACCTGCTCCATATTGGACCCAATCTTTGGTGTATTACCTTCAAACAAGTATGTGCCCTCTAGAATGGAACAAGGCAAAGAGAAGATACTTCAGACTACAAGTTATCCCATATGTGCTTGTTGGTGGTGTCTTGTTTAAGAAGGATATCAATGGTATTCTATTGAGGTGCATTGAGACAGGCCAAATTGAGAGAGTGTTGCATGAATTCCATGATGGAGAAGTAGGAGGTCACTTTTCCCCTCGAGCAACAACTCTCAAGATCATGAAAGCTAGTTATTATTGGCCTACAGTGTTCAGGGACTACTACTCATGGGTCAAGAAGTGTAAAAAATGTGCATTCTTCACAGGAAAGGAGAAGCTAACAGCCCTGCCCCTTCATCCCATTTCAGTGAACCATCCATTCATGCAATGGGGACTGGACTTCATTGGGGTGATTAACCCAAATTCAAGCCAAGGCCACAAGTGGATACTTATTGCCACAGATTATTTCACCAAGTGGACTGAAGCAGTGGCACTAAAAGAAGCAAATGAATCCAACATCTTGGATTTTTATGAAGGAATAGCCACCATGTTTGGAGTCCCTGCCACTATTATATCAGATAATGCATTAGCATTCCTTGGTACAAGGATCACTGAATGGGCGATTAAGAATAGTGTGTATCTCAAAGACCTCATCAAATGATTACCCTCACGGTAATGGCCAAACAGAGTCCACAAATAAGATTCTACTAAGGATTATCATAAGGACTCGGATGAAAATCGAGTACTTAGGATACAAGGCTCAAATCAGCTCTATGGGCTGATAGGATCACATCAAAGAGGTCCATAGGTAGCTCACCTTACAAACTTATATATGGAAAGGAGGTAGTATTGCCCATTTAATTGGAGTTACTACTTTGGATCTCATGAAATAATTCTGACTAGTTGAGTTTGAACCCATGGCAATCAGGTATCCAGAGTTGATGGAGGTAGGAGATGCAAAAGAGCATGTAATGCAAGTCATGGAAAAGGATCAAGCATTACTAAAAAATATTTTTGACAAGAAGGCAAGGATGAGGACCTTTCAGGAAGGGGACTTAGTCCTAAAGTGGGATGCAGATCGGGAAAAGATAGGAAAACACTCCAAATTTGATGTCATCTGGAGTGGCCCTTACATGATCACAGAGTGCAAGAGTAGCAATGCCTTCCAACTTAGCTAAATTGGATGGCAAAGAATTATAGATCCCAGTGAATAGGATCCATCTCAAACATTACTACTGAATGGGAAGTTTCCACCCCTATAAATATTAGCATAGGATTTTAATTTCCCTAAGTGTGTATGCACATTGTTTTGTTGTAGTGTAGTTTTTGTTTCCCTAAGTGTTGTGGCACAGGTTCTTTGTTTCTCCAAGTTACGTCATTACACAACCCAACGTGCCTCCAAGTGGACGTGTTATCCCTTTTAGTATTCATGACAGGGAAACTCATAGTTTCCTGTAATAGTTGTTATCTTCAAAATAAAACAAATGCAGAGAAACTAAAAAGTTGTCTTCGAAATAGTCCATTCAAGGACAGATGAAAGCCCCGAGTCAAAACAATTTTCTACTCTCATAAACCTTGTTTCAATATTTCTTATGAAAATTGAGAGTGTAAACGGTCGGGCTTATGGATCATAGGTAGGATCAATATCAGGCCATCATTCTTGACTCCATGCCCAATGGATGCTTCAAGGCTACTGGTCCCTTTATCTAGTAGGCAGATGCCCCTGCGAGTCACCAAATTGTTATCACTATTATTTCCCCGACAAAATTGATCAGCCACAACCCCACATAGAAGGAACCAGAGAAATCACGTTAAAATCCTAAAAACAGGTTACATAGAACTCTACAATGGAGTGGTGGGGCCTACAAAAGATCAAACGACCCCGTGCAAGAAGAAATTCAAGAAAAAGATCTGATCGAGCAAACTCGTGCTTCAAATCCAGCAAATAGATTACATGTGGGCTCAAAAATGGAATAGCAAGGTTGAGGAAGGAGAAGATAGTGTCAAAGAATCCATAGGCTCAAAGGAGAAGGAATGGTGAAATTTCAAAGTCTTGAGCTCAAACAATTCAAAACGAACCCAAAAACAACTAAGTATGGAGGAGACAGTGGACACTGCCAGTGTCCAAATGGTGCACCTCCAAATATTGAATCCAATAAGGGAGACTTGAACAAGTGCTAAGCCCCCACATGTCCCAAGCCCAAAGTGGGGTAGATTCAACAACTAAAATTCAAAAGGCAAACAGGGCGGGCCTAAAAATACTAAGTATAGAAGTACTAGCGAGAAGTTGTCATGCATCGACTTTACACATCTCCAAAGGTAAATCCAAAAGTGGAGGCCCAAATGAGCATGGGCTCACCATGTAGTCCAAGTTGAAAAATGGGATAGAGCAGGCCCAAAATTGACTAAGTATGGAGAACGAGCACCAGCTCGCCACGTGTTCAGGGCCCAAAAAGGTAAGAGTGACCATTGAAAAGTCTAAGAGCTGCGGGAGGCTTCCACGTGTCAACCCAACGCTCCTTCAAAGGTAAAATTTTGAGCGGGTTTCTAAGTGAGTGCGGAGCCTCCACGTGTTCGGTTTCATAAAGGGACAAGGTCGGGGTTGAATAGTCAAAGCATTGAGATATGCCAGGTGGAGGGTGCTAGGTGTTAAAGCACAGCGCTAATAAGGCTTCCAAATAAGCACCAAGCCTCAAGTGTGTCCCTTGGTTAGATATATGACCCCGCCAATTAAAAGAATTATCCAAAAATTAAGAAGAAACTAAGCAAGCCGCGAAAGAATCCACGTTTCATCCCAGGTCAACTCCAAAAAAATACAAAGGCTGCCCTCAGACATGCGCCAACCCTCCACGTGTCCGATTTCAAAAGGGGGCATGTTTTGGCAGCTGGTTGCTACCATTTTGTATGGTCCCAATTCAAATTTCAAATGTGCATATCGTTTGACTCGGTGCTCAAAATTTGACTAATCTGGCACCGTTGGAAAGATCTCAGCCTCATCTATGCCATGGAGATCTGAAACTTTAAGTTTGGAGAGGTTAGGTGGGGAAAAATGAAGAAATGTCTTTAGGCCATTAATACAGGATCTATTTGCCCCCAAAACCAGATCAGATTTGATCAGTCCATGCATTCCTCCTCCTTCAAGGCGTCAAACAAGTAATTGATGTAGGCACGAAAAATTTGGGGTGGATTTTGTAAGAGGCATTGATGATAGTGGTTAAGCTTCGAACTAGTTTTTTCCGCTTCTCTCTCCTTCTTCCCTCGGTGCTAAATCTATAAAAGCAAGGTCGGGGCTCATTGTAAAAGTTTGGACGTTTCTATTTTGTACCCTCCCTTCTTCTTTTGTTCACAGAAGGATTTTGGAGCTTTTCTAACCTCTCCTTCGGGTTGTAATGCAAGTTTTTCTTCTTGGCTATTGCAGTATACTATATCAACTCTGAGTAATAATATATATGTCTGTGGATGTTCCTCAACCCTCTCATGTATTTGTTATTGTCTCTCTGATCTCTTATTGCGATTTGGCCATTTATGCATAGTGTTTGTATTGCATTTCGTGGTCTATGTTAAATTGGAAAATGAGCGTCTAACATTCCTTTGGTGCATCACCTCATTAGCTTAGGTTTATTTTATTGGATCTCTCAACCTTTTCTCCTTGGTAGATAGAATAGACTTAGAATATATCCTCTATAATTTATTTGTATGTACCTGAATAGAGGAATAGGAACTGGCCTCAATCCGAAGAGCTCTCTCAACTCAGAAGGTCCCACACTTTGAGAGATGCTCCATGTTGTGGAATCACACCCCCCCAACCCATTTGGTTGCAGACATTCGAGGTGCTATGATTTTGCACTAACACTCCATTCTTAGGACTCTTGAGCAACTCGTCTAGCCGCCAAATCCTTTGCATCATGTCGTTGTCGAGATCCTGAAAGTGGCTCGATCCAAGCCTGATTCTTCTATGTGAGCATTAGCTTGGCTCAAATTGAGTTTGCAGAACTAATCTCTTACATCGTTGTGTCAAGTGGACCACCGAATTCCTCACGATAATATGTCATTCATTGATTTTAATTAAGCTGACCTAGCTATTTTAGGAAAACTCTTTCAATACATCACAAGCTCGCCGAGTTGCTCGATTAGCAACTTGGTAAGCTATTTTGCTCAAGCCTACTCTTGACCCTTTCAATAGGTGTCTTCAAATTTTCATTGACCCTTAAATATTTTTAGGAATCCTTCTAGCACCAAGGCATTATGGAGATGTATTAAGACCCTTGAAAAATTTATACACTAATTTTGAACATTTTGCCTAAATCAAGTGAATGTGGGCCCCTTATGGCAATTTCTTATTCTGAACGAACCATGAGCTTCCAAAACATGGGAAAGGAAAAATAATTCAATATGATCTTAAATCATCCCAGAACACCATAAAAACCCTTCAAACATAAAATTAACTCAAAATTCTCACAAAGGAATTTTTCAGTCCCAAGGTCCAATAGGCCCTCATTATTCAATTTTGCCAAGTGTGCAAAATTCGATAACATTAAGCGAGATGACATCACAGGGTGATTGATGGTATTGTATCACTTTAACATATTTTATACCATATTTTAGGAGGGCCGGTGTTATTAGGTAAAATAACATGGTTGGTGTAATATGAAAGAATGGTTCAATGTCATAGGAAGCATTGACTAGCATGGACAATTTCATCTAGAATATGTTTAATAATCTAGGAGAATGCTAGCATGGCCAATGCCATCTAAAGAGCCTAATTTTTTTCAAGGGTCAACATCATCCATCAACATTTTTGATACGATAGGAATAGTGATTTATTAAATGATTTTGTAATTATTATTAATGATTTATGGTGTTTTTATAATTGAGACTAATGCATGCATGGTGTTTACTATTTTATAGATCACATGGAGGATCCAACTTGGGAGGTCCATTGATTTTCTATGGTTTCCATCTTTGTTAGAGATATTTTTGGTCATATACATGACCTAATTATAGTATTTGGGGTTTGAAAGTATTATGTAGGTGATACATATTCCTTTGGAGCTAGATTTGGTACATATGTACCGCGCTAAAACTTCTACATAAGGTGTTGAAAAATAAATGATTGAGATGACCTTTACACTAGAATACATCCTTCTTATTCTAGGACTCCCAATCTAGGGGGCATACATGTATTATGATGTGTACAAGAGCATAGAGGATGGGAGAGAGTTGGCATAGTAGGCCACGAGGGACAAATAAGTATCATCATCATTCACTTCCCTAAACTTCCCTAAATCTAGACCATGCTGAAGGGATTCTTGAGACCTTTCTGACGGTATGTTGAACTTCAGAAATGAAGTCCATATGCAAATTCTATCACTAGTCAAAGTTAAGGTCTTAAATGGGTCAACCCTGGTCAACAGTCCAATCCAGACGTGACACGTGGCAAAAGTGGCAAGTGACGAGAAGGTAAAATAAAGGTTGTTCATATGGTTTCGGCCTCCGATCTTTGACTCACGTTATGGTGGAAAATAACAAGAGGCTCAACTTTTTGTAACGGAGGGGAGCCCACCACCATGAGAGCTATATTCTTGTTTTCCGACATGGTGGGCTCTCAAACCACCACATGGATGTCAATTTTGCATTCCAAGCTTGATATTGTGTTTTGAGTTTGATTTTTACACTATGAGTTGATTTTTGCATTGTAGGTGATAATCAACTCGATGAGCTATTTTACTAGCTCAATGGGGTGATCAACTCCCCACCGAGTTGATCACATTTCCACATTGCTTGTATGGATCGAGCTTATTACCACATTGTTGGGTTTATTTCCACATGTTTTAGGGATTATTTCCATATAGTTCAGGATTTACATTATTCTCAACTACTTGGGTGACCACATTGGTCGATTTATTAAACTCGGCATTTATATTGGCGGATCCACAATTTATATAGCTTGGTGGATAACTATTAGCCCAATGCATTAGGTGTATCATCAACGATTGGCCAAATAAACAAGCGAAGTCAAGCCATTTTTCGGATCGATAATTCAACGGGCATTAAAAACCAACCGTTTGGCCCAATTTGGGTGTAGAAATAAACAAACAATGAGCATCCAACTCAGTGGAATGTTTGTGGAGCCAAACAAAAGGCTCATATGTGGCTTATGCCACGGGATAAGATATTGGCCCATGCCAATTTAAACCCCAATCACCTCTCCATCACGAAGAATGTGGGATTTTATCCCTAAAATGAATATGCAAAAAAAGGACAAAAATGTGACCTTCAACCCACTTGACCTCGGACAGCCCCCCAAATCACTCACTCCAACCGACTCACCCAGTAGCTTGTTTTGGATAAAAGATGAGCTCACCATTATAAATAGAGTGTTGTACTCTATGTAGGGAGAGACTAAATAGAGAAGCACACATTCATCTGAGGTTTTGAGGCACTTAGAGGCACTTTCAAAACTTGATGTAAAAAAAAGTTTCTTGAAATTCTAAGACAAAGACAATGGTGGTCTTATTTTCTCATGAAGTGCTATATATTTTCCTATGTAGGTGATTTTCCATCACAGTTGCACAGAAACATGCACAAGGAACCAACAGAGATCTTGAATTTTCCAAGCACTTCTAGTCTGAACCAGGCCATGGAGTAAAAAGGAAGTTATTCATAATTTCATAATATTTCTATAAATGTAAACCTATTTCATGTAGGTGTTGTACATTTAAATTTGTAGGTTTTTCAAATGCATTTGCATAGAAACCAACATGAGAAGCACTATAGGAGCCATGGATCATTCTTGGGACAATTTCTGCTATTTTTCAGAGTTCCTTGGGACATTGATCAACTCATTTACAGGTATAAATATTTTTAGTCATTATTGAAGGGTTATTGTACTTCATTGATGTTGAATAGATCGATTCACTTTTTGAGAATCCGAGACGTAGCCTTCGGTGAACTCCGTTATCAATTTCTGAGTTGTGGTGTTTTATTTAGTTTTTAGAAGCTTTTGATCATATAAAATTCATTTAAATTATTAATTTGATTAATTGATAAAGCAAGCACAAAACTAGGATTAAATGGATTGAAGTAAATTTCAGTATCCATAACCCACAATCAGTTAGTGAATGCACTTTCAAATTTTGGAATCAAGAATTCAATTTGAGTGCATTATAAATTCAACTTGTGAATTATTTAAAAATGGTTTTGTAATAGAATCAATAAATTCACTTAAGTTGGAAAAATCAGATTAATTGATCATTTTGGAAGAGTTTAAAAATTGGGCTTCAAGACACCCAAAATTGGATAAATTGAACTCATGATCAATGTTGAGTCTATTAAAATTTGTTCATCTAAAAATTTTCTAAGTACTTCAAAAAAATTAAGTACCATTTTCGATCAAGTTGGTATCAAAGTTGGTTTAGCTCTTGATTTTCTTCAGTATTTTTGGGTTCAGTTTTGGTTATTGCATTTTGGCTTGATCTTTCAGTTGTAGTGTGTAGTTTTTGAAGTACATGTGTGTAGGAAAACCATGGGCAAGTTATCCAACAAGGAGAAACTTGAGGAACTTGAAGCATGTAATCAACAGATACAGAAGAAAATTCCTTCTGAGATGTCAACTATTGACTCTTGAGGAGAAAATTGACATATTGAAAAGAGAGCTAGAATCTAAGGATGAGCTCTTGATGGTGTTGCAAATTGATGGACCTAAGAAGGTACCTATTACTGTTGATGCATCCACTATGACAGATGAGTGCACAGTAAGTATGGCAACATCTAATTCCTCTTCCCAGAGCTAATTTGGATTCTACTAGTAGTGCTAGGTGGATTTGAAAAGCACACTAAAGGTATAGGATCTAAGATTTTAAATAACATGGGTTTTAATGGAATTAACCTTGGTAAGAATAATCAAGGTATAACTAACCCAATCTTGGTTGAGGAAAGACCTCATTATGCAGGACTGGGATATGCTAGTGTAGGGAAAAGGTGATTGGAGAGAGTTCCAAGTCAGCTAGAAGAAGACAAGCTTCTAACAACCAAGTGTCATCCCCACTAGCTTCAGGTGATTCATCCTCAACAGGAGGATCTGTAAGAATTCACCACGGAGAGGTATAGAAATCCCTCCACCTTCTATTTACCATGGTTCTAAAATGAAAGGTAAACAAATTGATCCATTATCTACACTAGAAAAATTTGGCTATGATTTTCAAGCAATGTTGAATAGTTATCCATGCACATTTTGTGGTTTATCTAATCATTGTGTGGCCAAGTGTAGGAAAAGATAAATCCATAATGGAATAGATTGAGAAAATGCATTCTCCTAAACCTGGCTCTGGCTAAGAGTAGTCAAGGTAAGGTTCCTAAAAATGTGGATCCTAAAAAAGTGGATCAAAGGTTTTGTGATCACTATAATAAAAAAGGTCATGTAATTGATAAATGTTGGAAGCATCATCCAGAACAAAAATTAAAGTTTGTTAAAATGATAAATAGTTTAAACCAACCATTATGACCCCTTCAGTGAATCAGGTAAAAATTGAGTTGAAACAACCACCTAAACAAGAAAATGTGTTGAAAAAGGTGGGTAAATAGTTTATCAGTTTTATGTTTGCATAGTTGCTTTGTTGAATGGTATGCAAACTAACCAGGCAGTTTTGGAAATCCTGTTGAATTGTGAAAAGGAATAATTCCAAATTTATTTATCTACTTTGGTGTTGGTGAAGTATCTTGAAGAGAAAATAATCAGGTGACAGTTTAAAATACTTGGTGTAATTTTCTTTTTTGATGGTTTTACAAACTTCATCTTTCAACAGCATGTACAGTTTTAGTGGGCATGATCTATGGTCGAGATGTCTATTTTTAGAAGTTGTATTGAGTATGTTGTTATAGTGCAAGTTGTCTCATGTAGGCATTGTTTGTGAGTGTACAACTTATACAAAATCTTTGTTTACTATGCATGATATTTGCACATTTGTAAGTCTTATTGATAGGCTTAAATATTTGTAACTATCAAATATAGTTGCAAATAGTATGTACAAATTTTGCACTAACAAGTGTGAATGCAGGTTTCAATTTTTGCATTGTTGACAGTGGTGAGTGCAGGTTCAATTGTATAGAGGAATATGGCAGTTTTAGTGTCATATCAATTATAGTTCAAGCCATGGGTTATGTTACTTTTATTGGCATTTGAATATTGTAAATTTTTGGAAAAATTACCATGCTATAAACTGGGTTCTGTGTTTGTGATATGCAGAGAACGTGTGTACAGTTCAATTGGGTAAAATTTCCATTTTGAGGTCAAAATGGTCTTACTAGGGAGGAGTGATCTAGAGGATTTTTCACTATGCATATCTTCCCTAAAATTCCCTAAATCTAGACCATGTTGAAGGGATTCTCGAGACCTTTCTAACGATGTATGTTGAACTTCAAAACGGAGTCCATATGCAAATTCTATCACCGGTCAAAGTTAAGGTCTTAAATGGGTCAACCCTGTCAACAATCCAATCCAGACGTGACATGTGGAAAAAGTGGCAAGTGACGAGAAGGAAAAATGAAGGTTGTTCGATATGGTTTTGACCTCCGGTCTTTGACTCACGTTATGGTGGAAAAAAGAACAAGAGGCTCAACTTTTGTAACAGAGGGGAGCCCGGCTACCGCCATGAGAGCTATATTCTTGTTTGTCGATGTGGTGGGCTCTCAAACCACCACGTGGATGTCAATTTTGCATTCCGAGCTTGATATTGTGTTTTGAGTTCAATTTTTTACTATGAGTTGATTTTTGCATTGCAGGTTTATAATCATCTCGATGAGCTATTTTTCTAGCTCGGTGGGGTGATCAACTCCCCACCGAGTTGATCACATTTTCCACATTGCTCATATGGATCAAGCTTATTACCACATGTTTGGGATTTATTTCATGTTGTTTGGGATGATTTCCATTATTTATTTTACATTATTCTCAACTATTGGGTGACCATTGGTTGGATTTATTCATATCTCAATTATAACTGGCAAGGATGATTCAATTCAAACAATGCTCATGGATAACTTTAGCCAACATTGACCCACAATATCACATAACAAATGACTTGGCACCATTTGGGTGGTAATAAACATATACAACAACATCCCTTCAATGATGCATTTAAAACCAATTGTCCAACCCAATGTTTGGTCAAAAAATGGCAAACAAACAATGAATGGCCATCTCAACCAATGGCATGTGTGGCCAAAAAAAAAAAGGCTCATATGTGGCTTATGCCATGGATAAGATATTGGCCCATTTGCCCATTTAAAACCAAAACCCTCCCATCCCATGCGATGAATGTGGGATTTTATCCCACATGAATGCAAAATACCACAAAAAGGGTAAGGTGGGTCTTGAACCCACAACCTCGCATGCCCAAATCACATCCAAACCAACTCACCCACCTAGAGCTTGGATGAGCTAAAAAATGAGATCGCACATTTATAAAAAGAGCATTGTGCTCTGTGTAGTGGAGGGAGGAGACCAAACAGGGCATCAAGCATTCATCTGAGGTTTTGAGGCACTTAGAAGCACTTTCAGAACTTGATGTAAAAATAAAATTTTCTTAAAATTCCGAGACAAAGACAATGGTGGTCTTATTTTCTCATGAAGTGTTGTATATTTTCCTATGTAGGTGATTTTCCATCTGCAGTTTCATAGAACATGCACGAGGAACCAATAGAGATCTGAATTTTCCAAGCACTTCTGGTCCAAACCAAGCCATGGAGTAAAAAGGGAAGTTATTCATAATTTCATAATATTTCCATAAATGTAAACCTATTTTATGTAGTTTTTGTAAATTTAAAGTTTTAGGCATTTTTCAATGCATTTTCACAGAAACCAACAGAGAAGCACTATAGGAGCCACAGATCGTTCTTGGGACAATTTCTACTATTTTTCATAGTTCCTTGGGACATTGATCAGCTCATTTATAGGTATAAATATATGTTAGTCATTATTAAAGGGTTATTGTACTTCATTGGATGTTGAATAGATCGATTCACTTTCTGTGAATCCAGACGTAGCCTTCGGGTGAACTCCATTATCAATTTGAGTTGTGGTGTTTTATTTAGTTTTTAGAAGCTTTTGATCAGATAAAAAATTCAAATTATTTATTTGATTAATTTTATTAAATAAAATAAGCACAAAAACTGGATTAATTGGATTGAAGTAATTTCAGTATCCATAACCCACAATCAATTAGTGAATGCACTTTCAAAATTTGGAATCAAGAATTCAGTTTGAGTGCATTATAAATTCAAAAACTTGTGAATTATTTAAAAATGGTTTTGTAAAATTTTCAGAATCCATTTTTGGATCATATTTAGGTATAGTTCACTTTTTAGAGTTAGGGGATACCACATCCTATTGTACCATTTCCAGTCCTAGTATATCAACCATGACATTTTGGGAGCCACAAGGTTAATAAGGTGAGGGACTAAAGGATATCCACCCGCAATTTTATTACAAATATAGTTGATCCCGGAGACAATAATATAGGAGATTAAAGGGAATATAGGGAAGGTGTGGATTATTGAGGTGAGGGTAGTCTTAAGATGGATGCCCCAAGTTAGGATGAGGAGGTAAGCCAACCTCATGGATGGGATTTGGAGTGCAGATTAAGGAGATAAAGATGAGGCCACTTTTCTCCTCAAGGTGTAGAGATCAATGTGAATTTTTCCAAGGATTCATCCAAAGTAGTTTGAGCACAAAGAAAGACACCCATGATACCTATATAGAGAGATATGTGGCAGTAATTAGTTGTTATAAGACCATGATATGATGATGATGAAATCATGATAAGAGAACATGTTGATAGATAAGTCATAAAGGATTGACCCATTTAATAAGGTATGAGTTTGTTATTTGATTTATTTCCTTGTAGTAGAGATATATGATTAGGAAGTATGATCATATATAGATTTCCAATGTATTTTATGTGTGTTGTTATTTACAAATGAAGTTCTGATTGACTAGATGGCCTTGATAGGAGGTGGAGACCACAAGATTTTGGGCCTTTTTCTCTCTAGTAAGGACATGACCTTGATGTCGAGATCTAGTGGAGCCCTTGCCGTGAGAGTTTGTGGGTGTGTTTCGGTTGGTCGGGAGGTAGATTAAGATATTATGTGGCATATTATATCACTCATGGTTTAATAACAAGGAAACATGGGTACCTTTTAATGTATACTAGGGAATACTTAGGTGGACCTAACTATGAAGTAGTTTTGGTGATTATTTTATTCCCATATTATGGAAAATACCATTAGCGAGGTTAGAGGATAGTATTGTTAGGGAATAAGGTAAAGATTCAAGTGGCAGATCTAGGGAAACCTCTTTGGCTCACTCTATCCATGTAGTTAGTTAGAACCTATTTACGTAGAGAATAATACCTTCTCATACAAGGGATGAATGAGAACTATAAGAGATAGGATTTTATATGGTTGTATTATGGACCCATTATTGAAACATTGATGTGTGTGTGTGTGTTTTTGTGTGTGTGTGTGTGTGTGTGTGTGTGTGTGTGTGTGTGTGTGTGTGTGTGTGTGTGTGTGTGTGTGTGTGTGTGTGTGTGTGTGTGTGTGTGTGTGTTTGTGCATATGCGTGCACATGTATGTGTGTTTGTGTGTGTGCATGTGCATGTGTGTGTAACAACATTTTGGTTCAATGTATATGTGTTATGTGATTGTATGTTTGTGATTAGATTTACTTATGTTTTACATGTGGTTATCATTTTTATGTTATCACAAATTTTATGGCATCTATGGCTTATAAATGTAAAGTAGTGAAAATAAGATCAATGTTAGAAATGGGAATCTAATAAAAAGGATAGAAAAATATAAAAATCAAGAGTTTTGCTAAAACTATGATAGATAAAATGGCATCTTAGAAAGAAAGAAAAGAAATAAAAAAATATATGCTAAAGGATTATAAGACACCTAATAAAATATAAGAAAGAGATCAAAGAAATTAAAAATATGTGCAAATAGGGTTGTAATATGTATCAAATGAAACATAAAGCTACATAAGATATGATTAAAAGGAGCATGAAAAATGAATAGTATTACAATAAATTCTTGTGGTGGATTTTCTCAAGAGATAAAACACTACCACCTAACATAATGACTCGGATGATAAAATTTGGGGTGGGTAAATGTGTAAAATTACTTGTGAGGAAGGCCCAAAGGTCTTACAATCATATTCACAAATAGGAAAGTGATTTGATAATAAGAGATTGGGATAGAAAAGGATATAAACTCATGGTCAACTACTACAATATACATCAAGGGGAGTAAAGGGGTGATCATAAAGAAAGGGAATCATTAAGGGACCACAAGGGCAATTCAATATCATTAGTTGATATGACATACTTTAATAAAGAGGATACAACTAAAAAAATTTGTTAAAAAGGACAAAATGAACCCAAAGGAGTGAGTTCATCTTAGGAAAACTAGTGAAGTATACAGATATATCCCAAAGTCAACTATGATAATAAATCATAGTTAATATGTATCCTACCTCCCATAACATTTTCCCCATTCCTTGGGGCCTCATTTAAGTAGTTATATAGGTCTAATACAAGGAATAGGTATTAGCATAAAAAGGAAAGGGAATTTAATGATACATATAACACCTCCTATCTCGTTTGAAAAACCTACCACACCCCAAAGAACTTAAATATGTGTATTGACGAAAACTATGGAGTTTGAGATTTCAACCAGAATATGAGATGTTCTAAATATGATAATATCATGTCTTTTATGTTTGTGATTTACTTTTATTACTCTTTATTCCTTTTTGTAATATTTGTTTTCTCATGTCACCTTTTATTGATTTTTATTTTATAATATGGCTTTTAAATTTTCTTTTATTATAATTTTTATTTTCCTCCTCTATATGGATTTTGAATTTCAATGTAGTGGGTATGAAAGATGATTAACACAAGAGATATTACACCTATTCGCTGCAAAGGAGAACCTAGAAACCAAGATGCTTAGGTACCTTTAGACCTAGCTTTGAGGAAAGAGTAGGATAAGTGAAAGCTACAAGGATATAAGAGAATGCTACAATGATGGATATAATTTATAGATTATCAAATAGATAGGTATAACAGGAGGCTTCATGGATGAAGGATAAAAATGGGAATAACAAGGAAATGTAGGAACTGTAGAACACTAGAGATGTCAAGAGATATAAGTATAAACTTATGATACATCAACCACAAGCATAATTAGTGATATTATCCAAGATAATGTGAGTTATAACTAGATTAAAAAAACATACCACAAGATCAAGTAAGAATTAAATATTAGAAATAAGTCCAAAATATGTAAAGCAACAAATATAAAAGGTCACAAATGGATAAAACCTACTAAAATATCAAGTAAGAAATAAATAGTAAAAGTAAATCCAAAGGATGTCGCATGGAGTCTATAAATTGTAAGTAAAGAGGAAGTAAAGGGGTATTCAACATGTGTGAACTAATTTTCCTATATGATAAGTAGATAGTAGAGGACTATAAGGGGCAGCTGAAATTGTCAAACTGTCTTATCGAAACTATGGATGAAAATAGTAGTTTAAATATTTAGTTAACCGACTTATAAAATAAGTAGATAATATAGGTTTGTACTTAAGGTTGTCAAACTAACCATCATTTCTCAACTATGGATGTAATAGGTAGATGGAATATCACTTTAACATGCTTATGAAAACAAAAAAAAAAGATTATAAGGGGTAGTTGATGTTGTAAATCTAACCATTATGTTGTAACTATGGATGTAACATATAGCCATAATATCAAATTAATCATCCTATATAATCGAGTTTCTAACATGTAGCTAAAATATTGAACTAACAATCATGTCTAATCTAATGATATAAGTGGTATCCAAAATATCAAACTAACCATCCTATTCTAATCTAAGGTTAGTAATTGAGTAGTGTAAAACGTAAAATGTAAGAAAGTAAAATGTATTATGGGGACAAGTGAATGAGCTAAAAAGGGAAGTACAAGATATTTGTAAGAATCATTAATACCCTCATGAACATATCACTAAATATCATAATGTGGGGGATCATGGTCTCCTCAATGTATTTTATGACACAAGATACTCTTTAGTGGATATCATGATGTGTAGTGACCATAGATTCTTCCACTCACGAGGAAATATGAGATAGAATATTTTGGTGCATGTTCATCATAGTGGGTGGAATCATAGGGATGAAAGGAGTTATTTTCACCTACAGAGGATAAACATGAGGATGTGATATGTCATGTACGATATAATATGTAAGAAAATATGAACAGTCCATATGAGAAATGAGTAAACTAGGAGATGTGAAATATAGGAGGATCATGTGAAATTAAACTATCATCTTGAGGTGGAGGAGGCGTAAGCTGCCAAGATGGTTGTTGATGTTAATTTTTCCAAAGTACGTGATAATTAGTAGAGGAATGAGAGATAATACCATGATGAGAGTATAAATGCTTAGGGGAGGGAGAAGGAAGATATGGTCATTATCATTATTCCTCATGGAATTTAGTTTCTAACTTCTTCATGTGTCACCAACAAAGCCTTGGGGTCAAAATTTTTGACTTACGTATCCAAGATATGAATGACATAATACTACAATTGATTGATTATTGTAACTATTCTAGGGAAGAAATTGAATCGTGAATATCGAGATAATATCATAATAATTGCTTATATTAAAGGATTTCCACATTCTTGGCTTGGGCATAGCAAAACAAGAATGGATCATCAAGTAAGTAGTCATCATCATACTTAGGGGTGGTGGTATCAATTTGGAGAGATATGATGATTTCTTCACTAAGTGGTGAAGTGGGAAGTTCCTTAAGAGGAGATGAAAAAGAAGAAATAGTAATCGGGATTACATTAGTCACCTTCTTATGAGAATGAGGTCATAAATAACGGGAGTAGCGAGAAAGGATGGATTTAAGATAATCAAAAGTTTTTATATTGAGGTTAATTTTATTAGGTTTTTCATCATATGGGTCATAGAGGTTAGGTGGTATATGCACGACATGTTTGGGGTGTCCACTATATCCTCAAAGAGGATTGACATGGTAGTTAAATCATTAGTACTCACAAAATGGGAAACAAGGACATTCCTTAAGAGAAGGAATCCAATAGACACCACATCGCGTTGAAATAATTATAAGTTCCATATATTGGTGTCACATTAAATCTTGAACACAAAGCTTAGATATGGTAACTTGATGCGTTAACAAGCACATGATGTGATCTCACACATACGATGTTTCTATAGTCGGCCAAGAAGAATGTTATAGGAAAGAGGAAACTTGAAGATCAAACTATTTGCTTTGATAATTTAAGGAGGCATGAAAATGGATAATGAGATGTATCTCATCAAAGGAATTTTCCTTCTATCATACCATTGACATGTCTTATGGGTATATTTGAGATTATTAGTGATTTAATTCAAATAGAATTAAATATGATTTCAAGGTCGCTAATATGATAAAATACATTAGAATACAAATTCTAAACATTCTAATGATGCAACCTTATAAGAAAATAGGAGAGATAGAAGAATTAGTTGATTTACGCTTATCTTGGAACATATCTGAATTGGAACAATTGATAAACAAGATGGACAGAGTGTCGTGAATGCTTAATATTAATTATACAACTTATGACATGTCTACATACATGGGCACTTGGGCTAGGTCAAGGGTGCATGTGCGCTAGAGACCACTTACAGGTGCCAATGACTATGTAAATTCTCAAAATCTTCTCTCTTCTATGTCGGTAGGGTTTTGTAATTAATTTTTGTTGATCGCCTGATATTCACACCTTGATCACTAGGGGTACTTATAACCTACAAGACAAACCCTAGCTACCTACACAAGATCACAAACACATCAAATTGGAATGAAATATGTAATATGTGAAGTCAGACTAACCCCAACGGTCACCTAAAGAGTGAACTTATGACCGAGCATTGCACTACATTTCAGACTCCATGTAGTTATTTGTGCTTGTGTGTGAAATAGTGTCCTTAGGTTTCCCTCGCGCCAATGATGCCAAGATAGTGGGTTATAGCTAGCTTCAATGCAAATGTGTGAGATGGAATTCAACACTTCCCCTTCCTATGCAGTGTATGCAGCCCAAAAATGTAATCCCTTGATAATAATGGTAGCATGTAGATGTGATTCACCTTTATAATTTCTTTTCGAATAATAGAGTGTATGTTGTGTATATATATGGATCTCTTGTTTGAATTTTGACACTAGTGACATGAAAGGTTGACTATGAGCTCGAGATAAGGATAAGAAAACTAAAAAGGATGACCATAAATGTCAAAATGTGTAAAAAGAATAAAGAGGATAGAAGCACCTAGAATGGATAGGAGTGCTTGGGTGCTAGTGCCCTAGGATAAATGAAGATAGATGTGAAAAGATAGACATATAGGGATCCGTATGACCTGAACAGAACTAGGTACAGAAGTGATAGATGTAGAAGAGCAATATAATATAAATTCAATCAAAAAGTGGATGGAAAAGGGATTGTGTCACCAGTGAATACTTTTCTTTCTTAAGATTCATGCATATAACAACATACTTGATGGCATAGTAAAATAGTAATATGTGTGTGATTTTGTGTCTACATTTGCCCCCCCTTTATGCTATTTGAATGAAATTCAAGTAGTGTAAAGGAAGTAAAGGAACATACCCGTGAGAAGTTCAAAGAAGCCATAGTGAAAAGTGTGTATAGAGTGTGATAACTTGTAGCGTGACAAACCATGGATCAACATTTTGACCCATATGGCATAAATATAGATAGTAAACCATCGTAAGGAGCAAATTGGAGAAATATTTGAGATGATTTGTATAATTTGGGAATTTTAATTGTTGCCAATGGAAATTGAAGGGTAGGGAGTGATCAATTCCCAACCCAATTTTGTGTATTTAAAAGTGGTAGGATTTTAGTATCCTCCCAATAAAGGAAGAGTGTTAGGGAGAGAAGTCTAGTTTTTCTCTCCATCTATGACTACATCCTAAAAAGTTCCAACTTATTAAAATGAATATGGACCAAATTTAGTTCTTATTTAGCTCTAACTTAGTTCCAATTGAAAATTTGTTTTTTATGATTGAAATAGCATTTGATGGCTTCCAATTTGGGTCATCTGAAGTAATTACAATGTAATGTAACTCCCAAGTTAGGTCATATGGGAGAAGCAGTAATGTATTATAGCTCCCAAGTTAGGTCATCTGGGGAGGGATAGTATAATTTTCTTTTATATTGGTTGATTGATTTGATTTGAGTGATAGAAGGTTGATTTGAAATAATATGTATCTATTATATTACTCACAAATTTCTTTTTTTTTTCCCAGTTAGGTCATTATGGGGAATATATTTGAAATAGTATAAAGTGTTCAAATGTTAAATAGAATTATTTGTACATTTGCTTAAATAGAATCAAATAAAAATTATGATAATTATGTGTTAAGATTATTGATTGATTGTGTTATAGCTTGAGAGTGATCATAAGATGATCCTGATTGTATCCGCCCTTTTGGCGAAAGGATGAGGGTGATAGACAGAGTAAAGTGAAAGCAAGGTTGTAAAAGGTGTGATAATAGTAGATGAGAGATAGTATAGGAAAGATAGTAATATTGCCAAAGTATGCATACATATTTATTAGTGTAAATTCTAGATTTGAGTATGAAGTGTTGAAAAGTGTACAGTAAGGTGTTAGGAGAAATTTTTATCTGAATGACACAAACGGGGAGGAAAATTGAGTAACGAGGCTCAAGATATGAGTGAAACCGTATGTCATGTATTATTTAAAAAATTATTGTAAATAGGAACTATAGTGTATGGAAAAATTTAGAATTACTATATATGGTAATAGTGAAAATTTAATAGTAATTTCATTTGTACCGTGTTGGAGTGAAAATTGGAACTTTGAGAAGTGAGGATGTCACGTGTTAGAGAAGTGAGTTTGATAATATTTGAGAGAGTAGCGATGGACGTAACTTCGTGGATGACCGATGATTTGATTTGTATGAGTATTTTTAGAACATTATGTGAAATATGCCTATTTGGATGATTTATGAAAAAATTACGTGTTTGTATTTTTTGGCGGTGTTGACTGGGTGGAAGCGTTCGGGCATTTCCATCTCTGGGGACACTAGTGCTAAGTTTTGAGGGCTAATGACCTACTTTGGAGTGCTGTGACCTAATCACAGGCGTTGGCATCTAAGGACAAGGATTTGGTAGTAGAACAAGAAATATTTGTATTTTGATCAATTTGTATGCTATGATGAGTTGTTTTTGAGTATGTATGAGGTACTAATGTAAGAATTTTGTTGGTGTTTTGTTTGTGTAGAGAGATATACACTCAAGAGAGTTTTGTTCGGCCGATATTTCAGCACATTTCTTACATTGGGGTTATCATATGTAGAGTGGGATATACTAGACCGTCTTTGGCCCATTGCATATTGCTAGATTAGGGAAACTTTCCCATAATATGCCTATGTTGACTACCTTATGTGATATATGGTTCGGCTGATACATGAACATTTTGGTTTCCCTCCGGTGAGATAATTGTGACCCTATATGGTGTATATCGAGATATTGCCACTATTGATTACAAGGAGAGAGTACAGATGATCGGTATAGTGGATGCCCGTAGTCAAATGAGGGTAGCAAGGAGGTACTTAACAATTACTTGAGTATAGAAAAAGACTCATAATATTTTGGATGCTATATTGAGATCGAGTGTTCCACATTGTGGAAGTTTATCACATTAGTGATAACATCATCTATAGAAGTAGAGGGATGTGGAGTTGGTATATTATATAAGATGCGGGATATTTATCATTGTATAGAGGATAATGGGACAAGATATACATGGCTACGATGTGTGTTGGCCCACTTATACATATATTTGTATAGATTGACATAGGAGGGTCATGGGGGTGTACTTGTAATCCACCACTTGTTACACATATGGGCATATGAACACATTGCGATGTTGAGGCCACTTAGTGGGACACGAGCCAAGTGGGCTAGACCTGATATATTTGTAGTAAGGTGGGTAGGGACCCATAGCAGGAGGATGGACATGACCACTTACAGTTGATGCTATATCGGATGGGTCCAGGGGCCATCATATAGAGGCCATATAGAGACTATTGTTGTTGATTAGAGGATGGAGTAGAGTTGTAGTGCATTCATGCACCATGTGGTTGGAGGACCAATTTCCAGAAGTGACAGAGTTATTCTAGGTAGAGCATGTATCTAGATAGTTTTTATGGCTCAGGATGTGCCCCTAGAGCCATATGTATAGATGAGAGATACTAGAGCAGCGAGGCAGGGAAAGAGCGATGCCGGGCCCTACAGGAGCACATTTAGTGCATCCTAGTCCAGATGAGGTAGATTCAGCCATATAGTTGATGCATACTAACAATGTGGGGTGCACCTAGGCATGCAATGATGGTGGGTATCACACTTATGGGTGTTACTATTTCCGGTAGTAGATCCATCCGGTGGAGAGCGGCAATGGAGGTGTTTATGAAAATTTGTGTTAGCATGCAAATATGCAATTACTAAAAACCAAATCAATGCAAAATCCAACACAATAATTCAACCGCCTCAGATTGAGCAAGATGGAAAGAGGGAGAAAGAAATATACTTATACTTACCTCCAAGTGGAATTCTCCTTCTTTGTTGCTTTGGATGTTCTCGTGGATGTTGGATTGAACTTGATTGATGTTGGATGCTTCATATTTTATTGTGCATGTACTTGGGAAACACCTCCCCTTGGATGAATGATGATTTGCTTGATCAAGATGATGAGAGATTGGATGATTATATTTGATTGAGTGGTAAAAATGGCGAGAGGTTAGATATGGATTTTCAAGTTATGCTCTCATGGAGGAGGAGAGCTAAATTTATAGTTTTTGGGTGGAGTATTGGAGGGTCAAGATTGATCTAAGTAGGATTAGATCAATGGTTGAAATTCCATGAGAATGGAGAATTCTCTAGAATTAGAGAATTCTATATTTTAGGAGAACTCTCCATTGAATTAAAAATTTAATGGAATAGTGTACATTTATTTGAATATTTGAAAATGAGAGGGAAGAATGGAGAGGCTTCTAGAAATAGAAGCCTCTAGATTTAGAGGTGTGAGGATGTGATTAGATTAGGATTAGATTAGGTTAAATAAATATGATTAGGGATGTGATTTGATGGAAAGGCTAGGTGTAGGGATGTGTAGGGTAGGTGGTAGGTGAGATGTAGGAATATTAAATTCCTATAAATGTTAATGAAGGATTAAAATAAGATAATATGATATAATAATGGATTAATGAGATTAATGATAAAATGGGATATAAGATGAATTAAAATGATTAATGATGAAATGTTGGGATATTTGATAAATGATTAAAAGGGGAAATATGATAAAATGGAATGTTAGATAAATGATAAAGGGTAAATGTGATAAAATGGATTAATAATAATAATTAATCTTGTGATTAATTATTATATGGGTATGATGATGTTATTTGCGGGACAAATTAGTCGTAATTAAGCATGTCGACATTTTATATGTTTACATTTTTTCCCTCTTTAAATGGTTATTGCGTAACAATTACCGTTCAAACAAAATAGGAAAACATGTTAAGATGGTGATATGATGCAACCTCAAGGGGTTAGGTCGGCAGGAACAAGTCAGGTAACCACTCGAAAAGAGGAGAGGCCCAAGTTAGTAGATGAGAAAGGATTAGAGGGCAAGATGGATGAGGATTTAGATGATGAGAATGAGAGGATAAGAATATTTGAGGTTTTAGGGATGAGGATTAGAGGATTAGGAGATTAGAAGAGGAGAGGGTATTTAGAAGAAGTGGAATATTCGGAGGAGAGGAGGGAGAATTAGAATAAGTAGAAGAGTAGAAGAGAGGAGAGAGGATTGTAAGAAGTAGAAGAGTAGAGGAGAGGATAATGGATTTAGAAGAAGTAGAATATTGGAGGAGAGGAGAGAGTATTTTGGAGATATTGGATGCTCCAGGTCAATGATGTATGACAAGGGTGAAGATTTTTTATTTTGGATTTAGATTTGAGAATGCCCCAGTCAAGGGGTTGAGATGTTGAGGATTTTGGCTTATAGGATGTTGGATTGGATGAGGTTGGATTTGAAGATATTAGATGTTGAGGATGTTGGACATTTGAATTTTTATTGATGAGAGGATTTTAGAAGATTCCCAACCAAGGGTGAGGATTTTGGACGTAAGATGAATAATATTTGGATGTGGATATTGATTGATAAAGGATTTGTTGGATAAGAGGATGATGAAGTTATGTAGTTAGTGATGATGAGGATTAGGTGTGGATGGATGAAGATAAGGCTAAAAGATGATGATAGAAGGGGGTGTGCTACCATAAAGTGCCCATTGTTATCATCATTAGCAGTGTTATGAATGTGGCATAGAGCAAGATGCATCAAGGTATAAATACCATGATGATTAAATTTCTAAATGCCCTTGTCCTCATATCATCGGACATATTAATATAAAAAGATGGTCCTCATATCATTGGACCAATTAATATAAAAATATGGTCCTCATATCATTGGACTATGTAAAAGAAACAAAAGGGGCCTCATATCATCGGCCAAAATGAAAATGCATACAAACAAGCAAACATGCAAGCAAAAGCACACACATTGCATTTTGTATTTTTATTGTTTTTTTTTTTTATTTTGAGTTTTGGATGTTAGATGTTGGATGTTTGGATTTTAGGATTTTTTTAGTCTTATATTTTTGGATTTTGGATTGTTGGATGTTTGGATTTTTGGATGGTGGATTTTGGATGTTTGAATTTTTTTAATTCTTAGATGTTTTGATTTTTAGATTTTGGATGTTGGATATTTAGATGATTGGATGTTTTAGTTTTTATATGTTTAGACTTTTGAATTTTGGATTTTAGAGTTAGATTTTTATTTTGGATTTGGATGTTGGATTTTGGATGGGGATTTAGGATAGGTTGTGTGGATGATTAAATTTGTATTAGTATTGTGGATTAAGGATGGTGATAGGATTAGGATTATGTGATTAAGGATGTTTACTTACGATAATGTTTAATTGCTTAATATTTTAATGTGATGGGATGGTTAAGGGTGTTTACAAACTCACAAAAAATGTGCAACATAAACCCTAACTAGTCAAGTGGGTTTACAATCAAGCTATAGCTTGCTTTCAATACCACACACCAATGTTGAAGCCACAAACTAGCTCTCCACCTATGTCTCAATGTGTGATCGATAGCGAGTGATCTTGGGGAGTGCAGCATCCTTGCACTATAGCTTGATATGCAGACAAATGGTTTTCTAGTCTAGGATGTACAGGTTCACTAGGGGAGTCCCCGATATACCTTACAGTACATGGGGCCCAATTCCATGTTGCAAGGATGATTTCTAAGGCCTGGGTGTTGGGACGTGGAATCCCCTCACTTCACGCCACTCTTAAAACAAGCAAGTGCTTAGCCAATAACAATAATTTTCCTTGAATTTATATACCCCACCGAACACGGGGTGTGTCTATGTGCGTGGAGATGAAGCCCATGGTCATGAGACCCCTAGGACTATGGTAAGTGTGTGGATATCACTTCCACGTCACGTTACCCCTATAAAATAAAAATGGGAAGGCTAACCACTTTTGATCCTCAAGATCATCCTAGGACGTGAGAGGAGAGCATACACGGTTTCACCTTCGAGATGAACAAGAAACAAAGGAAAACACACAAAAAGGATGATAAATGCAAGAAAATGGATGTAAGATAAAATGATTAAAAATTATATAAGGGGTCTTTAAGAGGAATCCTTGCAAAACCAAGGATTAGTAGTTTGATGTTTTATACCCCAATGTCTTGGACTAAACGAGCTAAAAAACAAAAAGGGTTAGTAGTTTTGGATTAATTTTTTTAATCTTTGGTAAGCATAGGAAGCTGCACACAAAGTGTTAGTAGTTTGGAACAAGAAAATATAACTTAATGTGTAGTTAAAATGACTACATTTAGAAAAATAAAAACCATGAATAAATTATCTTTCAAAATTATAATTTAACACTTTGAATGCATAGATCTTTTCAATACCTTTTCGGAAAAAAAATGGAGTTGTTTCAAGTTTGGGGTCAAACATTATGGCTCTCGAGAAGATAGGTAAGAAAAATATTTTTAAAATGTGCCAAAATAGGTCACAAATGCATTGAAACATGTCATATGTGCTTTGAAACAAGTTACATGCACCACTTTAGGTCACAAATGTGTTGTTCATGCACAAACACGTTGTCTTGTCGAAAATAGAAATTTTTGGGAAGGTTGGAAAAACACGTTCAATTATCTAAAAATGTGCCATTGGAGTCTGCAAAAGCATTATTTTAGGTCAAACGTGCTAAAATGGAAGATTTTGATGAATATTTAAAATTTTAAGGTACAAATGATCACAATTTTTTTAAATTTGGAAAACTTATTTATAACACTAAATGATACTAAAAACAATTTAAAAAGTAGGGGTAAGCTAAACCAATACTAAACCACCACCATCCGGAAATAATACACAACTGATCAAAGAACACAATAGTAGTGGCACTCACTCCATATATCCCTCTCTAAAGTATAATCCCAATCTATCTCGCATCCCATCCCGCGGTGTATCCACCACATCCTTCAACAATATCTAATTATCCCTTGGCCTCGACCTCCACCACACAATGGGATCTCCCCATCGTAAACCCGATATATGTGGTACACTACTCTAGGGTCACCGTCATCTCCCTTGTCGGTAGCCAAAAGGTACTCATCTCCAAGTATCGGCACTCCACTAGTGGTGTCGAAACTATGATCTGCACACATCCTAAGCATCCTCACTATGTGGAGTAATCCTAACACATGTAACAAATATTCCTCCTCCTCCTCTACCTCTATATCCACCCCTCCTAACAAATTTTGTAAAGTCGCCAATCAACGATGTCTCACTTGGACGAGTAATAACACCAACTACACACATCAAACATGTCAGTATCTACATCTAATCACTAACACACACACCTATCTCACCATCCCCCTTCTACTTTCTTCTAAAAATTATCACTTTCTACCTTTTCATGAACACGCTACTTCTCTACCCAGACACGCTAATTTATACCATCTAAGCACCAAACCTACCCTACCATTGTTTTTCATCCATACACGTTACTCTATTCTTTAATACATTACTATATCATCTATACGCACTAATTTATATTACATACGCTACAATGTCCTAGCCACACATCCCTCCTAAACACACCACTACTTTACCCATATGTGTTACTTTACCCGAGAATGCTAATACCTATCCCTACCCATCCCTTGAATGTGCTAAATCTAAATATATGCGTTATTCCCCATACCCCTTGCCAAAACAATGTTGATCTCATCCACACACCCTCCCAAGCCTTACAATCCCTCACTACCCCTTGGCCTTTTTCAACCCGGGTCTCAATCTCATGGGAAAATTGAATCTTACTTCTTCCGATAATCATAAATTAATTATCACTACAATGGAATACTTCGCTAAGTGGGTGAAGCCATATCGCTCACCTATGTCACTTTAGTCAACAAATATCTAAATTCACCCTTAACCATATCATTTGTCATTATGGTATTTCATCCACTCTCATCACGGATAATGGAAAATCCTTCAAAATCAAGATGTTTATGAACTTTATGACCAATTCCATATCAAGCTTAAGTTTTCCACTCCTATTATCCACAAGGAAATGGCCAACCTGAAGCATTTAAAAATATGCTAAAGTGCATCCTTGGAAAAATTGTGAATCGAAAGCAGACACAATTAGCAAACAAAAATATACCCCGCCTTGTGGGCCTATCGCACCTCCATCCGTACTCCCATTGGTGTCACTCCATACTCTCTCATTTTTTGTCTTGATCAAGCAATTTTTCCCGTTGAGATCAAAATTTCATCCCTACGTGTTTCCCTCCAACACCTTATAAATGATGAATATTATCGAGTCCATCACCTTTAAGAACTCAAACTCCTCGATGAGAAACACCTTCAAGCCTCGGACCATCTTAAATCGTATCAAAATCATCTTGTCCACCATTATAAGAAGAATGTAAAGGATCATGATTTTGAAATTGGTGAACTAGCCCTCAAGGAAAATCAGCGTAATACTAATGTCGATCAAGAAAAGAAAGGCAAGTTCGAACCAAACTGGTTTGGACCTTATGTTGTCATAGCTAAATTTGGTTCAAGTGCTTATAAGCTTGATACTCCATATCGATACGAACTGGATTATCCCATGAATATCATGCATCTCTATGCTTAAGTGCCTAGCACTCCACATTATAAAAAAAAGAAAATAAATCCTTCCAAAGGTTAAATCACTTCGGTGATGCCATGGGTATATAACATGGTGAAAATTGGTTCATGGTGTTATAGTAAATCTGATCTTCAGTCTACTAGCACTCTATGATGCACTTAAAAATCACACTGGGGGCAAGCTATCCCTACATCCCTTACATCCCTCTTCACAACTTTCATCCTAATTCACCCTATCTAAATCTAGACTTCTTCCGATCCTTTCTACGAATCACGGGATCTGTCATGGTTAGGAACATCTATCCCGATCCCAACTAAGATCGCATTGTCCATAATCACACTTAGGAAATAGATTTCCTGAATTCTAAGTCAAACACCAAGAAATTAAACCCTTTTAAGATTTTGAGGCCTACATTTCTCTCTAACCCCCCATTTCACACCTTGTCAATATTTTCTCCCTACCGCTTTCCTTTCTCGTTGTTATCCCATCACTATTAACATCATGGTTCTATTGTAAATATTTGTACAAAATTTTCCTTTTACATACCACATATTACATTCATAACATCAAATCCATATCTATGACCTAAATCTTAATCTACATCTAACACATAGTCATTATCCCAATCCATAATCAATACTCAATTTTCAAACTCATCAATCATAAAAACTACTCATAACAACATCTAACATGAGCCAACAATCTAACACATCATATCAAAAATAACCCATCTATATATCAAATGTCATCATCATAATCATCTAATAACATTTATTATAAATTAATATCACCCATCATCAAACCACATCATCATTACTATGACAAAATAACATTTCATCGCATATATACACAAATAAAAAATTAATATTTTAAGTATAAATCATCACATATATACATCATCCATAATAAACACAATTTTCTCATGAAAACCATCATGAATAAAATCATCTAACCACTATCTCATCACACACTTATCATGATGATCACTAACCCATTAATTATCAATACCATAATAAAACAAAAGCATTAATCATCGGCCAAATCACATCATCTCATCATATATAATCTAACCATCATCATAAACATCACTATACATCCAAATGATAAACATCCATATAGACCATCATAATCATCATACAACATCTCACTACATAATACAAAAATCATACACCTCATAAAAAATGGTAATCATATATATCGTGAACCATCTTTATACATATATACATCAAAAATATAACCATCCTGGTCATCACAATAATTGATCATCTGTACATATATCAAAATTGTGACCATATTGGTCATCCATAAAAAAACATATGATATATTGGCACTCATCAAGGTGTCGAACTCCCAGTATCATCCTCCGGTGGAGGAGGTTGTCATATACTAATTGTGCTCCCGAGATCTGGAAATGCTCGGTCTCTAGCCTAATATTTGTCCCGATCCCTCACATGTTTGTTGTCAGCCACATAATCCACATAACATACATAATCAGGCCACTCATGTATCACAATGTCCTCATAATATCACATAGTAGCCGTTAAGGCATGATACTACTATAAAGACACTATACCAAGAGGCCCCATCTATCCCGATCTCCATGTGATACTAGGTACTAATATTACCCCTTCACTGTGATCCACTTTGTGTCCAACTACCTCCTATTCCCCCATCTAATGGGCCATATCTCACCCTATAAGCATCCGGATCTTCCCGATATCTCATCACGATGTCGTATAGTATGGTCCCACTCTTCCTCTATCCAAGTTATCTTTGACTCTAGCCACACAATCTCTCCATCCCTCTGTCTCACCACCACTATAAAACCATGAATATCTCTCATCTACACTACATCCCTCACTGCAGCTGGCTATCTCCACTTCTCATGCTTTTTCCTCCCTCTCCAACATGTCTATTTGTACTTATAAATCAGCACCTCCCGACCTATCTCCTCCTACTCCTCCATTTCCTCCTACTCCTCTATCTCCTCCTCCCACATCTTCCCCTAATACTCCATATCCTCCTCTTCCATCTCCCCTACTACCCCCTCCCACCATTGATCCACTCCCACTTGAGGGCCTTGTTATATATGCCTAACATGTATACACTATTTATAACACATAGAAGTATCATATATCTCTATCACATCCACATCCTTCCTCTTAGGGCTCTACACTAGATATTGCACCACTTGGTTGTTGTCTTTGGCAAGCCACCCAAAATGATAAGAGGTGGTTCCCTCTGTGCCTCCTCCTCCCCTATCCATGTGGCTGATGTATAATTAATACATGTACCTATGGTAATCCTTTATAGACACTGTCCGTTGCCCATGCACAAACCTCATCCCCCTTCATGAACGTGTTAACCATATTATTCTAATCTCCACCCACCACTCAAAGATACCCCCAGTGTTACCCCGGGTCCTCCATTGCTAGTAATGGTGCCCATGTAATCACATGTACCTCATCTAAACTAGCTCGCTACTCCCTCTAGAATCACCACTTCCCAAACATCTATCTCATGTGTAGTCCAAACGAATAAGTGACATCCTACTGGTATACCCTTTACCATCCCAAATTGTCATAAAACATGATCCAAATGGTATCGCTCTATTGTATATGGTTGACACCAAACCAAATAATAGGAGTCCGAATCCTCCCCAGATGTCTATGATCCCCCTCTCATACCTCATAATGACAAGATGGCCTTCACGTGACATCTCCTACCTATAACTCATCAATGTGTTGACGATACTATTCTAGATCTCGTAAATGCTCCCATCTCCCCCTAGTCATCTCGTCAACCATAAATTGAAGGCTCCCCTACCAAGGCGTGCCAAAATGTATATGAAAAATTGTGTTAGCATGTAAATATGCAATGACTAAGAAAGCTGAATCAATGCAAAATCCAACACAATAATTCAACTACCTCAGATTGAGCAAGATGGAAAGAGGGAGAAAGCAATATACTTGTACTTGCCTACAAGTGGAATTTTCTTTCTTTGTTTCTTTGGATGTGCTCATGGATTTTGATTGAACTTGATTAATGTTGGATGCTTCAGATTTTGTTGTGGATGTACTTGGACAACACCTCCCCTTGATGAATGATGATTTGCTTGATCAAGATGATGAGATATTGGATGATTGGATTGGATTGAGTGGTAAAAATGGAAGAGGTTGGCTATGGATTTCCAAGTTGTGCTCTCATGGAGGAGGAGAGCTAAATTTATAGTTTTTGGTGGAGGATTGGAGGGTAAAGATTTATCCAAGTAGGATTAGATCAATGGTTGAAATTCCATGAGAATGGATGATTCTCTAGAATTAGAGAATTTTATATTTTAGGAGAACTCTTCATTGAATTAAAAATAGAGCACATTTATTTGAATATTTGAAAATGAGAGGGAAGAATGGAGAGGCTTCTAGAAATAGAATCCTCCAGATTTAGACGTGTGAGGATGTGATTAGATTAGGGTTAGATTAGGTTAAATAAATATGACTAGGGATTTGATTTGATGGAAGGGCTAGGTGTAGGGATTTGTAGGCTAGGTGGTAGGTGAGATGTAGGAATATTAAATTCCTATAAATGTTAATGAAGTATTAAAATAAGATAAAATGATATAATAATGGATTAACAAGATTAATGATAAAATGGGATGTAAGATGGATTAAAATGATTAATGATGAAATGTTGGGATATTTGATAAAATGGAATGTTAGATAAATGATAAAGGTTAAATGTGATAAAATGGATTAATAATAATAATTAATCTTGTGACTAATTATTATATGGGTATGATGATGTTATTTGTGGGACAAATTAGTTGTAACTAAGCATTCTGACATTTTAGATGTCTACAGGAGGAGTAGAGGGGAAGGTGCCTCCTCGATGGGGATGGCCTAGCAGAGTAGCACTAATGGAGTGTAAGTATTGTTTAGTGTTATTTATTAGTGGTTGCATAATTTTTGGATATTGTAAATGTGTTTAGTAACTAGTTTGGTTTTATATGGTTATAGGTGATGCATATTGTTCATTAATTTGTTGTTTCATTGATACACACATTCACACGGAATGTGCCTCCATATTTTCTCATGGGAGGTGGTATGATAGAGTGAGTGGATGTAATTACAGGTGAGAATGCCCATTTTTTGAGCCGGTGGCTATAGTAGCAGCCACATGTACTATGTTATTAAGTGAGCACGATGAGGCTCGTATAAATATTGAGCTAGTTATACAAGTCGTAGGAGGAGAGGCCCTAGCTCATGATGTATTTGCGAGATATGTGGATTTGTAGTGTCATTCACAGAGCAAACGTCTAAGGTTGGAATACTATGGAGACAAATAGAGAGATATAGAGGTCGCGACCAATGGCATAGATTGACAAGTGAATCATCTAGTTCTAGAGATCCCGCAATTGTATATAGTGATAGTGAGCATGATATATGATGTGCATTGTTGTATTGATACATGGGGGCTTGCCCCTTCTAGTGATTGTATTTTTAATTAAGAAAATATAGAATTTATAAATGCCTAAATCTAATTGCAATGTAGCAATAAATGAATAATAATGAAGTACATAATTGACCCAAGTAAATAAGAAATTAAGATTTAAACCCTAAGTGTAAATGAGGAGATAAAATGACTTAGCTAATTCACAGATATCTCGAAGGTGTACAAAACTAGAGAACTGGGAAATCCAAAGTGCAAATTGTCATGATGAGGCTCCGAAAAAATGTAGATATGTCGGAATAGCTAGGACTAGGGTGCATATGGAGGGTCGGGGGCACCAGAGACCTGTTACGTGGACCCATGTCTGCTCAAGAGTTATGTAAAGTAGTTTAACAGGTCGCAAGATATTCATAGTCATTCATTTCTTTTGCTAGTATGACACACCAAGATTCGTAGATATCACCTATAACTGTAATGAAGAAATGACCTGCAAAACCCTAAAGTGAATCAAATTCCAAAAATAAAATAATGTAAATGAGGGGCCAAACTTTCCTCGGTTGTCAAACAAGTGATCTTACAACTGAGCATTGCACTACATCTCGAGACACAATATATTTCTATGTGCATGTGTGTGGGATTGTGCCCTAGGTGGCTCTTGTGTGTGTTCACACTTGATAGTGAGGAAGTAACTAGATGTAAGAAATATAAATAGATGTGTGCATGAAATAATGGACTTCCCCTCCTATTCGTGTATGTAGAAGTATCGGTCCCTTGCCCTTGTGTGTGGATTCTAGATGGAATCTTGAATTCTTCTTGTAATTGTTTTTGAATGCAACCTTAGGTGGTGATAGATAATGCTTAGTGCTTAGTACTTTATTATGATCACATAAATTTATATTTATATGACTCCCTTACTTGAATTTCATAATTAACCCTAAAAATTCCAAGTACCAAAAATATAATATGCCCAAACGGCTAGAAAGGACCCAAAAGATGTGAAAAAAGTACAAAGAGGTCGGGGGTGTGCGGAGGGGATGGGAGTGCCTGGAGTTGGCATCTGGTGGGAGCCGGTGTCTAGGATGAGAAAAGCTGAAGTATGAAAAGTCAAACTGGGAAATTAGGAGTGTAGGATCAAAATTAGCAATAAAAAGAAAACAAAGATGGCCAAAGACATGGTTTAATTATTACTTGTCTTGCTTAGGAATCATAAGAGTAGTAGTATGTGATCATGACTAGATAGATACCCTAAGTACATGATTTAGTGTCTAAATTTTTCCCCACTTTTTTTTTTGAGTAAAATATTGATAACATAAAGTAGATAGAATATGTGTACCTAATAACCATGTAGATCGCTGGCGAAAAATGTGCCAGTGATAAGGAAAAGCATGGGGTGATAAAAATGTGAAGCTGTGGCGGTAGAGAAGAGGAAGTGAAAAGTGACGATGATGTCCCTAGGGCGAGAGTGTATGTGTATATGTCATTATTGTACCTATTGTTGTGTCGATGATTGATGTTGTTGATGTGATGTGATTATGCTTCCCATTAAGATGAACATGTAAAAGATAAGAATGATCAAGTAGTCAAATACGCAAGTATATGATCAAAATGAGTAAAAATTATGTAAAGAAATATGTGAAAATGCAAAAAGGAACATGTGCACCTGATCCATGATGAGAAAAAAGTGTAGAAAGGATCCTATAGATGATGTAGATGAACGATTTTTTTGGGAGATCTCATGCCAGTTGAACTTTATGTGATTTTTTTGAGCAATATCATGCCAAGACATGGAAGAAGTGTAGGGAGAAAATTCTAGTTTTATCCTCCAACATTTAACTACTTCCCACAATGTGAACACCACTACAGATGGTGTGTAAAAATCCGATCCGTTTTGAACAGTTTTGATCCAATGTGAAATTAGAAAATTCTTTATAGTGCATGCATATCGAGTGTTGAAGGATTGTTGTCCTGTAAAAATTTTGTGTGAAGTGTTGTAGATTGTGTTGAACTGAAAAATGTTGTGTAATTGCCCCTATTCATATGATTCTAGGAAGGGTTATGGGCACCTAGGCGTTAATGTTTGGGTCTAGTTGGAGGTGTTTGTATTGTGGTAAAGACCCAAGTTAGGATCTAGGCCATTTCGAGACCGATGATTATATTGTACCGGATCGAATCGTGTTGTGTGATGACTGTGAATTGTTATGTGGGGTGACTGATTCACCCAAATGATGCCCCCACTTATTTGGGGTGCATACGACGTCGTTGAGAAGTATGCATCCCAAAGGAGGACTAACCATTGTGTTAAAATTGTAACTCATGGGGGAGTGTGCTTGGTAGAAACCAAGGCACACACAAACAAAATGGATAGGAAACAAGTGTTAGTATAAGAAAAACATGCATTAAAATATAATTTATAAGATAAGAACACAAAAATATAATGTAAACATACAAGAAGACAAAGTAGACCACAAAAAGTGGGTTTTAAACATGGGACATCACTCACGATATCACAAGACAACTAAGGCCACAGTGGCCACAAACATATAGAAAATCGAGAATAAGCAATAAATAGGGCAAAGCCCACAAACAATGGCATAAAAATGCAAACAAAGTAGTAAGCAGAGAATCGAGATAACCATGGAAGCAAATAGACCTACAAAGAAAATGTTGCACATGAAGCACCCGTTAGCATGTTAGAAAGATAGAAAGTATGTCAAAGTGTGTATAATTCAATACAATAATGTGTTATGAAAAATGAAAACAATAACACCTGTGATATGTGAAAGTGGATGCCCCTAGGAGCCATTGTGGGACTTGTAAGAGGTACTACACCAAGCATCCATGTTGTGTGTATAGATTTATAGAATCTGCGATCATAACTAGAAAGCAAGTGAACACACATGTGTATATGGAAAGATAATGACATACAAAATATTTATCTAGCATGTGTAAAAAGTGTACATATAAGCATAATCAAGCAAGAGTAAATGCAACCAAGATATGTAATATGTCATGGATGAGATGGAATGGAATGCATTGTGAGTGTGGTAGGAGCAGACATGATACCCCAGTGGATGTGAATGATTATGGAGGTCATGAGGTTCATTTATACATGCCCCCTTAGTAGTCAAGAATGAACTATATAACAAGAGAGCATCACCATGAAATGGTTTGAATTATGTGGGCTACAAATATATGATCGATAAAGCATAGAGCGTAAAAAGCATGGAAGTGAGTAAATACGTGAGTATGTTAGTGAAAGTGTTAGTGTGGTGAGGTCCATTTGAGATGTAGACCCTCAAAGCAGATAAGTATGGACCGTGGAAATAGAGTACGTCATAGGGTGATGACCGTAGCATATAAGAGTAGATGCCGTAAAGGTTTGTGGTGTGTGGTGTGTGGTGTGTCACAAGAGTGCATCATTGGGTAATGACGATATAGATGAATCAAGATGCACATGATGAGTGTAAAAGATTAGATGTGAAGTTACGAGAGTGTGAGATGCGTGACTGATGTTAGTAAAAAAGGGGGTGATAAGTATGGTACCCCTCGAGCATGTAATGATAAGAGTGATCAAGTAACATCATCTATAAGATCATCATTGTCATGGTCAAAACCAAAAGGTGATGCGTCTAAGACCTGATAAGCAATACTATGTGGTTGATCAAGTAAAGAGCCATTGAGGCATAAATTGTACATTCCCATTGCATATTCCTCATCAGAAAGGTGGTAATGGACATCCATGTGCATACCAATGAGTGAGGTTTTGTGAATAGCCAAGAAATGAGTCATTGCAAATGAAAATGCGGCCAAAGGGCATGGGGAATGAAATTTCAATATGATCTGGATCTAATGTACCACCGATATAATCAAGCCAAGATTGTCCGAGTGTAAGTGGAGAAGTGTGAGGAGCATGTGTAAGAAATATTATGAGATAGAATACATGAATACCATAAGCAATAGTAATGCGGATAAATCCATGGTAAAGATGAGGATCATGAGGTGGAGGAAAGATTTCATCTACTATAAATCCTATTTGATTCAATCCATCATGTGTGCATATAGTATCGAAGCAGTAGGATCAAATGGAATGTGCTCCCAATAAGAGTCGTTCATGAAAAGTGTGCATGTAAATAGAGGGCACACTAATGGAGGTTGCATACGAGAAATTGAAGTAGATGAAATGATGTCCAATGTTTGAACAAGCCCCCAATGAAGTACCATAGCAAAGTAGTAGAAGTATGGGGCTTGGAAGTAGATGGAATAATGTCTAATGTGCAAATAGTTCCTTCGAGTGGTGGTAAATTTTCTAGATAGTGCTTAGGTCATGGATTAGCAGCATGATGCACATTAGCATAAGTAGAAATAATTAATGTACTATTATAATCGACATTGCAATATTGGAATGGTGTACAATCAATGGGGATCTCATATTCAAATCCATCATGCAAGAATATAACACATCAGGACCATAGAAGACACTGTTTGCATTCGATGAAGTCATGGTCTACCAAGTAAGTAATTATATGAAAGTGGGAGATCAACGACAAAAATGGAACATAAATAGTATTGGACCCAACAATGAGTGGTAATGTGAGGGTTCCTAAGCATGGGCACGTAGTAGAATCATATGCTCACACAAAAATAGATGTTGGGTTAAGATGAGCAACCGAAAGGCCTAGATCCTGAATGAATGATAGAGGACAAATATTAAGTTCAGATCTAGTGTCGACTAAAATGCACTTGATGCCTAAGTTGTTGATATATACTTGTATATAGAGAGGAGGATCATTATCATAAACAACAAGATTTTCAGCTATAACCGATGGAAAGGTAATTTGCTAAGAGAATGCATTGAAAAATGTTTGATAAAAAACATTTGGATGAGTAGTGGTAGGAATATGAGTAGTAGCCAAAATATTTATGATTTTAGCGTGGCACTTAGGATGGCAAGCAAGAAATCATGAATATAAATAGCCATGATGAGATGATCCTAGGAAGATAAAAGCAATAAAAGTATGAGGACCCTAAGATTGTTTGAAACGAGTCGGGTTCACTAAATGATTGTGCAAATATAGAATTTATAGATGCCTAAATCTAATTAAATGTAGCAGTAAATTAGTAAACAATGAAGTATAGAATTGACCCAAGAAAATAAGTAATTAAGATTTACACCGTAAGTGTAAATGAGGAGATGACTATGTTGATTCATAGAGATCTCAAAGGTGTATAGAACTGGAGAACTAGGAAATATGAAGTGCGAGACTATCACAATGGCGCTCGAGAAAAATGCAAATATGTCATAATAGCCAAGACCATGGCACCTATGGAGGGTCAGGGGTGCCTGGAGTGCCAAAGACCTATTCTAGGCACCTATGTCTGCTCAAAAGCTATGGAAACCAGTTTCATAGGATCACAATATGTTCATCTTCCTTCTCTTCTTATCATTAGTATGTCACACAAAGTTCATAGATATCACCTATAACTCTTAATGAAGAAATGACTTGTAAAACCCTAAAGTGCGTCAAATCCCAAAAAAAAGGTAAATGAGGGGTCCTGACTATCCTCAAATGTAAAACAAGTGATCTTACAACTAAGTGTTGCACTACATCTCAGACCCAATGTAGTTCTATGTGCGTGTGTGTGGAATTTTCCCTAGGTGGCTCTTGTGTGTATCGCAGTTGATAGCTAGAAAGTAGCTAGATGTAAGAAATGTAAATAAATGTATGCATGAAAGAATGAACTTCTCCTCCTATGTGCGTATGCTGAAGTATCAATCACTTTCCCTTGTGTGTGGATGCTAATAGGATTTTTGAATGCTCTTGATAATGGCATTTGAATGCAACCTTAGGTGGTGATAGCTAATGCTTAGTGTTTGGTCCTTTACTATGATCACATAACTTTATGTTTTTATGATTCCTTTTCTTGAATTTTGTAATTAACCCCGAAAAGTTTGACTACCAAAAATATAAGATACCCAAATGGCTAGAAAGGACCCAAAATATGTGAACAAAGTACAAAGAGGTGAAGGGTTCCCAGAGGGTATGGGGGTACTGCATTTGCATCATCCTGGCTGGATGTTGGTGTCCAGGATGAGAAAAGATGAAGTATGAAAAGTTAGATTGGGAAATTAGGAGTGCAGGATCAAAAGTAGCAATAGAAAGCAAACAAAGATGGCCAACGACATGGGTAAATTAGTACTTTCCTTTCTTAGGAATCATAGGAATAACAATGTGTGATTGGGACTAGATAGATACCCAAAGTGCGTGATTTTGTGTCTACAATTTTGTAACTATGATTTTTGACAAGATATATATATATGGACATGTATTGGATATCATATGTGGTGTTTGACTTGCATTGGTAGTTGATGTGATGGTTTTCATTTGCACTTTGACTTGTTATATTTCGTATGCATTTTTGAAATGATTGTTTTGATTGTTGAATGCATATCATGATGTGGAAATAATAGCTAATTAGTAAATTGAAGAGGATTTATATGTGAATGAGTAGTATAGTGATATGATGATAAGAATGTATGTCTATGATGTAATGTGATAGAGTAGTACAAATAGGAATGCCATGTAGATAACATATACAATTAGAATAATGAGACGTTGATATGTGTATGGTGAGAAGATGTAAGACCATGTTTATAATAGTGTGTGATGAATGATGAAAAAGAGGGGGAAGAGCGATGCCCTAAAGTGTGAGAATGAGGTTCATTTTTGTAACAAATCCCTCAACAGTCATGTAAGAACCTTAAGAACATGAATGTGTCATCGGGTAATGAGATGATCATATGGAGATCACCTACCACAGATGAAAAGACCTACGAGGGATGGTGGAAGCATATAAAGCAGTAACAACATGAGTGTAAGAGATGAATTGAATGTCAAATGAAATGTTGCCGGTGATAGGAGGTGAAACAATAGGAAGCATGAATGTTAAATACTTAGGAAGACAATGGGATGCACATAGCATATGCGATGAGGGTGAGATGATGTAACAATAGGTGAGATAGCTACGGGATGTGGATTTATGATAACTTTAGGAGGTGGACAAATGATAACCTTAGAAGTTGGCGAAGGAGAAAAATGAACACTAGTGGAAGCCCACATATGTGGAACAAGAGAAATAGATTGCTCATGAGAGCAAGAACTGAAAGAAATGACACCTTTATCCTTTAATTTTTGTAATTTATCATATAGAGCACAACATTCATTATCACGGTGGCCATTTATGTGATGAAAATTGTAAAAAGGATAATCACATTGGCAATGCAAGTTATTGAGATGATGATGTTGATTAGAAGGCAAGCGGATTAAGAATTTATCAAGAAAATCACACAAGACATCATGATTCTTAGTGTCATATGGAAAACACAATGGTTCACTAGGAGGAGGTGGAGAAGACTTAGGTGTAGACCAACACAATGGAGGTGAAGGAAGATGCTTACGCAGAGGGGAGATGGGGACCATGGAAGAGGAGAAGAAGTAGTGGGAAATGGAGTAGAAGAAGTAGAAGGAGATGTAATAACATGTTTTGTAATTAAATTATGTACTAGATCAATAAATTTATAGCACAAAAGCGTAAAAGATTCACATATATCATTAATAGCTTTTCTTTTAATGGAAAAAGATAAATTGATTTTCTAAATCAATGGGCTGAAATAATAATTGATGCATGCAAGAATTGAAATGTAAAATGTAATCTAAAATTGGTTCTTTCTTTCCTTGATGCAAAGTAGGAAAATGATCATATGTAACTCTAGGACCATTGTTAACCATAAAATGCCTAAGAAAAGCATCCTCCATATCATAGTAAGTATTAATAGATCCATAAGGAAAATGAGTATACCATTGAAGAGCATGATCAAAAATACTATGAAAAAATATTTGAGGAGCAAGCGGTCATTAGAATAAGAATCCATTGCTAAACGATAATGCTTGAGATGCAAATAAGGGTTTCTAGTGCCATCAAAAACATGTAAAGGTAGGCATGATGAAATCCTTAGGAAAAGTTGAATTGTGATTTTTTTAGGGATTGGATTTCCTGGAAGAGAATTATTATCAATGGAAGCATAATAGGATTTTCTTTCAAGAGTGAGAGAATGAACTTGAGCTTGCAAATTACCGACAACATGCATGAGGGATAAAATATCATGTGAAGGAATAGTAGAAGAAGTGAGAGGCACATTGAGAGGTTGAAGTTTTCCATTATGAGTGATCATGGGGACCTAAGAAGGAGGAGTGGATGTGGAAGGGGAGAAGGAGGTGGGGGAGGAGGCGAAGAACATGGAATCTATGGGGATACTAGATGTAGACTCGTGAGTTACAATAAGAGGTGTACTAATGGAAGGAGGAGAATCATCATGAATAATATTAGAAACAACCTCATAAGTAGAAGAAAGAGGAGTGGTAAATTCACATTCAACAGTCTTAAGAGAAGTAACATTATCACTAACATGTTCATGATTAGAAGTATAATCCACATCACTATTAGTCAAATTTTCACAAGCAAGTAGTTCATCAAGAGTATCATCAACATATAAATAATTAGTAGGAGAACTAACATGATATTTATCATTGCAATCATTGGAAACATTTTCAGAAATATAAGTAGGAGATATAGATTTATCTTCATTTTGACTATTAATGGAAACATCATCATGCACATGGACATTTGTAACCTTAGAAGTAGATTTATTGACATCTATACAAGCAAAAATGTCACCAAGCAAAGGATCTATAATAACATTATCATGTGCTACAAGAGGAGGAGAATAAGGTACAACAAGCATGGGTGACTATAGATGATGATGGAGAACATGAAGCATAGCTTTGGTCATTAGAGAGCATGCAAATATGAGGGTTATCAGTGCCAAGAGGAATGGTGTCTTGGAAAGAAAGAATTTATTGGAGGATTTTGGAATCACATTTAGCATTGCGATAAAGATCACTAAGTTCAGCTTCTACAACATCATTGTTAAGGATAGGTTGCACACTAATATGTTATGTATCATGTTTGGGAAAAGCGGATCTATTTGTATCTATGAGAGTTTTGGGGATCCTAGGGAAAGGAGTTTGAACAAGAGATGGGTTCACCAAATGATTTAATAAAAATAGAATTAAATCTGATTTCAAAGTCACTAATATGATAAAATACAATAGAATATAAATTCTAAACGCCATAATGATGCAACCTTGTGAGCAAATAGGAGAGATAGAAGACTTAGCTTATGTACATTTATCCTCGAACATATACGAACTAGAAAACTGATGAACAAGATGGGCAGAGTGTCATAAATGCTTAGTATTAATTCTGCAACTTAATGACATGGCTAGACATAGGGGCTAGGCGAGGTACCTGGCACCGATACCACTTTTAGGTATTGATGACCTCATAAATGCTCGAATATGCTCTCTTATCGTATCGCTAGCATTTTGAAATTACTTTCTTGATCACTTGATATTCGTACTTGATCATTAGGGGTACCTATAACCTGTAAGACAAACCATAGCTATATGAAAAATCTCAAAAACACATCAAATTGGAATGAAATATGAAATATGTGAACTCAAAATGACCTCGAGTCACCCAAAGAGTGAACTTGTGACCGAGCGTTGCACTACATTCTAGACTCCATGTAGTTCTTTGTGTTTGTGTGTGAAATAGTGTCCTTCGGTTTCCCTCACACCAATGACGCCAAGATAGTAGGCTATAGCTAGCTTCAATGCAAATGTGTGAGATGGAATTCAATAATTCCCTTTATTATGCATTATATGCAGAGTATGCAGCCAAAAATACAATCCCTTGATAATAATGGCGGTATGTAGATGTGATTGCCCTTCAGAATTTACCACCCGAATAATATAGTGTATGTTGTGTATATATGGATCTCTTGTTTGAATTTTGACACAAGTGGCATGAAAGGTTGACTATGAGCTCAAGATAAGGATAATAAAACTAAAAAGGCCTACCAAAAATGTCAAAATGTGTAATAAGAACAAAGAGGAAAAAAGTGCTTAGAATAGACAGGGAGCACTGGGTGCTATTGTCCAAAATAGATGCTAGTGTCCCGGGATAAATACAGCAGATGTGAAAAGGCATACGATAACGATCCATGTGACCGTACCAAAATTGGGTACATAAGTGATAGATGAAGAAGAGAAATACAATAAAAATCCAATCAAATAAGTGGATGGACAAGGGATTGTGTCGATGAGTGAATACTTTTCTAGTTTAAGCTCCATGCATATAACAACATACTTGATGGTGTAGTAAAATAGTAATATGTGTGTAATTTTTGTCTAAAATTAGTAGAATAGTTAAGAGACTTTATGAATTCTAAAGAGGTAACACACATTCCCAAGCCATCATCGATGAGATCTCACATGATTTTCACTTTGCAAAACTTGAGTGAAATGAAAAGAGGAAGGTCATCTTTTCATAACGAAACTTGTATGGGATCATAAAGTTAATAAGTGTTTACACCCTAATTAGATTTTAGTTTTTATAATGTTATTGTATAAAAACTAAGAAGGATGTAAGGGTTAGCAATAGGTAGACTATTATGATCTAATTAACTTCCAACATCAATTATACATGACCATAATAATGCATTCAAACTTGAAATGAGAAAAACAAATGATAAATTATAAAAACTAGATCAAAACACGAGAGGAGAGATAAACTTATCTATTTAGGATGATTCAGGAATGATCTGGATGTGTAGATCGAGTGGAATATAAGTATTTGAAGTTTTTTATTATACACTAAATATTATGGAACTATAAAATAATTAGGTACAATATTTTACATATTATGTATGGCCTAGACATACATTGTATAATCTAGGACAAGATTTTAACGGTTTCATATTGGGAGACAACCAGTTATATAACTTATTGTGTGCTTCACTTGCCTATAAATGGTACTTGTTATTGTTGGAAGCACAATGGATTGAGAGGGGAGGTTGAATCATTCTTCCAAATTTCTTATTCCATTAACCATTAATTGCAACATCCATTAACATTTAACCATTCACATACATTCAACCATTACTTATTTAGTGTGCACAATACATTCAAACAACCATAACACATGAGAAGAGGCACATAGACACAAGATATAAGTGGGAAACCCTCATGGGGAATAAAACCCACTGAAACTCTACTTATATTACACAAAGCAAATAGATTTAGTGAAGTACCAACTTCACAAGGAGCACCAACCCCTAGTTTAGTAGAGCATTAACCCTACAAGGAGCACCAACCCTAATTTAGTGAAGCACCAACTCCACAAGGAGGCTACAGAACCCTAGGGTGACTAAGCACCAACTTATCCACCATGTGATGTTTCATCTCACATTTTTTTGCTGCCACAACTGATGGATATCACATATTCAACTCACAAACCCTAAGCCAAACCTATGTCTTCAAACTCATTATTTCTTCTTCTTTCTCAACTTGTCTTGCCTCTAAAATATTTCACACATGTTTTCAAACCTTCCTCAATCTGAAAAAAATATTATATTTCATAAAATCATCCACACATACCTTAAAAACACTCACCTCTAGGTCACACTTGTCCCCTTTGCAAGACTAGCACTCAAATAACCCAAAAACATGTTTTTATTGCTTCTTATTGATTCAAATTTGAAAGAGGTAGGTTTGACTCATTTATTTGAACCCCATAATCATAAAAAAATCCCATATAAATCACCAAAATATTCACATATGACCCATGTAGGTCAGCCTAGCCAAAACCCACTTTCCATGCACCAAAAATTCTTAAAACCACCTCATTAGGATGATAAAATTCTCCTAATATCAAAACCATTTTTATTCAATCTCTAAAATTCACCACACATGTTTAAAATAACATTTAAACATCATTCATGGTCATAATTTACATGAACCAATCAAATTATTTTGTTTAATGGTCCCATTGGCTAATTGCCTTCACCAAACAGTTATTTCTAGCACCCTGAATTTGACTTTGGGCCTCAATACCTCTTAAAATAAAATCAACTATGGAATGTGACCACTTTATTGAAATTAAAATACCGTTATAACACTTCTAAGTAAGTTATAAGTCTTGAAAAAACCATTGGTTTAAACTACATAAATGTTTGTCCTTACCAAATCATGTTGCCCAAAATTTTGCGTTAAAAAGAAACTGGTTAACACCCTTCCTGACACTTTCAGGACCTAAAAATGGATTCATTTTATTCCAAATTTATTCCTCTTTACATTCTAGGTAATATCAAGCATCACACCATCCATCTTATGCTCTAACCAACTCAATTATTCAAAGAAAAGAAGTTATGTCTTGATAGCCAAAAATATTCTTTTCCACAAACTAACCTGGAAACCATATCAAAAATAATAATCATGAGATAAAACTTATATCACTGTAAATATATCTTAATTATATTTTCAACAAAACTCTAATCAACTCTTAACTCCACATGTATATCCTCCAATGTCCATTTTACTCGAGGAATGCTTCTAATTGACCCAAAACTACCTTTTGACCAATCAACACAAATAGGGAACACTTTTCACTTTTTCATTGTTACCATGACATAAAACAATCATTAGCATCAAGAAAAACACACATACATCACACAAAATAAATTTAGTTTGCAACTCCTTTGGACAACCTTGTCCCAAACTGAAGCTCTTCAAAACTATCATTTTCAGTGGTTCCCACATATGAACACAATCTATAAAATACCTTTATGAAAACCTAGGAGATTCCTATACAACATAAAATCATCACTTTTGAGGAACCAATCAAAATAGTCTCACTATACTCACTTTTCTCGTAAGTTGCTCTTAGCTAGGGTTTCAAACTAGTTTATCTTTTTAACGATTGTTCATAAAAACGTGACGATAAAAAAACCTCATTATTTTTCTAAACCTTCTTAGTTCCATGTAAAAACATACCCCAGGTTATTTTGGTCCCATTCAAAACATACAGCCCACAATGAACATCTGAAAGTCAACTTTTGCTACAAAAACACACACAAACTTACCTGGTTTCACCAAAACTTGCATAATTTGAAATTCCCATTTCAAAATGACATGAAACTTGTCATGAATCATCATGAAAACATCCTCTACCTATCCATAATCACAAAATATCTCAAATATTTCTGAAACTCTCCATCCATAGTGACTTACCTATGCCAACATGTTTGTTTCTCACTGGTTGCTTCCCAAGGACCTCATAGAAGCATCAAACCACTGAATACAAACCTAAAACTCACCATACATACCCTTTATACCATCACCATATTTCTACCATGCTTAAACAAGACTGATTTGGTCCAAATATCACATCTCCAACTCATTTTGCATGTTCCAGGGGCTAGAAACAAGCCTGGAATGACCTGACTCAACCATAAACTAACCATGATGACCTCATGCATGCCCATATATATCCATGAAACATAATATGGACCATTTTTTACCTCATTAAATCAAAAATCACCTCAAGAGAGCTCATATAGTGACTCAACTCACTAAACCATGCTCTAAGACAACACTGAACACACCAAATCCTGACACCACCAATCAACCTTCATCTTTGACACTTGAATGAAATCATATAGGGACTGACATGACCTCATGAAATCATTTTTCATAAATATGGGTTGACATAAATGACAACACAACCACATAATGGCAAACATCTATGTGTTGTTCTTTCTCACACAACCTAGGGATGACCTGTAATGACTTACACCAAAGTGGAAATCCTAGCAACCTTTAGAACCCTTCATTAGAGAATTAGTGAACAAAACGAGAAACAATTGTGTGTGCATTTGAGGTTTAACCACCATTTATGGTCATACTCTAAGTCAATTAACCAATCCAAGAGTCACACTACATATCCTTGTTGCAGAAATCAAGTCTCATATAGTTCTCCTAAGTGTTTGTGTAAGTGTATACAGATAACTGACCCCCTAGGGGTTCCCTTATGTCTCTTGAAACCAAGATAAAAATATAATTGTGTAGATAGAATGTACCTAACATGGTAGTAGTGACATATGTTGTATCTCAGCTATGTGACCTAACCCTTATGTTGATTGAAACCTTTGTGCAATGGTTGAAGTTACTTTTCTCTTGTTATGGCATGGCTCTGTGATATTTGCATGCTTGTATATGGATGAATCTAGACTCTTTGACTTGTTTGAGTGCTTTAAAATTGTAGTAGGGTCTAACCTAGATGATGTGCAACTGATTTGAGTAGATTTAGGAACCCTTTAAGTGCTTTTGGAATGATATTTTTAATGGGATCTTGTAACAATGTAAGGTGAGTTATAATATGTTAATGACTTGTTTATATAGTATTCTATAGGTGAGATATTCTAAAAAGTCTGACCCTAGGAAGATGAAATGGTCTTAAGTATGATTTAGAATCTAAATAAGAGTCAATGATTAAGAAAGGGCATGACCGGACGCCACATCCGAGCCCTTCTATACGGTTTTAGATAGGGGAGAGAAACATATAAATTGAAAGTTCTATCATGAATATCATGTGTTTTATGATGCTTTTGTTGAATACTAGTTCCATAATTTATGACATAGCATAATGTAAAGATAAACATTTTTATAATGGCTACAGAGAGATGAGATTGGATTTTGAATGTGAGCATTTGCTTGATCAAGTATATAAGTTTAAACAAGGACAAGTTACCAAAAATTAGTTTCTACAAAAAGAGAGGGAAAATATAGTGATTTATTATTGGTTTGATCATTATGGATTGTAATATTTTCGTTGAATTATGTTATCCTCATAACCATATAAGAGGGATTCTTGCGCAAAAGTTTTTGGTGAGGGTATATTCATTTCAAAGAATGTTTTCATGAGTCAATTGTAATGTTTAGGTGATTTTTATTAATTTGAAAAAGGAATCGGCTTGGGAGGTATGAGAGTTTCATGATGGGATCCCAATCCTTTAACCTAGCTAATGAAATATTGGTGTGGACCTAAGGAATATCAATGAAAATCTAATCTGAAGGGATGTAAGCCTAAGGTTAGGTGATGTTTTTAATATTTTTCCCAAATTGTATGGTATTAATTATGGAAGGTGTGCACAATGGTTGATGTCGTTAGGGGTGGAAAATTTGGAAGAATATAACATCAGCACTATATATTTAGGGTGGTCAATGGAATTAGGAATGTTAGAAGTTATTAAAGATGACATCAACCCTATAGAGTTATGGTAGTTGATGGTGTTTGGAAAGTGATAAGAAACAAAAATGATATTGGCCCTATTAGATAAGGATGGTCAATGGCATCAAGAATGATGGGAGTAGAAATAAATGGCATGTCCCCTATTTACTCATGATGGCTAATGGTGTTGATTTGGATTGGATCTTGAGAAGTTGGATTTTAATGAGAATATTCTAAAAATCATGGCCTATAGGATACATTTTAATAGTATGATAGGCATGGAAATGAGGAGTAGATAATGAGGTGTCAATCATGGTAATCACATGTTTCATGTCATTCATGTCGACCACACTCTTTAAAGGATCAATTTTAAGATTATAAGTATTTTATATAGTGTTAATGGAAGAATAATTTGTATGTGTCTCATTGTTAGGACAATTATTTGTCTTGATCTTATATTGAGTAAGTAAGGGATCAATGCAGCCTTTACAAAAAAATTACTTGATATATGGCATTGTGAGACATGTGCCTTCCTATGTGGTCTCAAGGCACCACAAAATATTCAAGTGTCTTGTGGGCCATACACTCATGATCAAATTTAGCACTAAGAAAATGATTTAGGAAAAAGTGTGAATAAGTTTGCAATTTTTTTATGGATGACCCTAATTGGCATGTCACCAACAAAAATCTTATTGTTTAACCATGGAAGAGAGTGTGTGTGAAGTATTGATATGTGATGCATATGTCCTAGGGATATGATGTAGATATTCCATGGAAAGAGGGTGATGGTTATATACATGGGAGGAAGAATAATAAATTCCTCCATTTGATCTAAGTGTGTTTAAAGAAGAATCGTGAATGGTCTTTTAGATGGCATTATTAGGATTAGGAATGTTGGAGAATCCATCATTCATAACATTACAATTCTAAGGTCTCATTATAATGTGAATATTTTTACACTTGAGATTGAGGTTAAGATTGTGAATGTTTAGGTTGAGGATTCTAAAACATATGTAGATGATAGTCCTACCTCTTATCTTGTTGAAGGGGTTCCTTTAAAGTAGTAGGAGAAAGGGACCTAACCTTGTATTTAATGAAAGGTTATAAGGTGTTAAGGAAAGTATTATAGAGAGTGTCTTTAGTGAAATAATGTGTTGTTCTAGTTTAAAAGTTTTTGTTCATTTGATGAAGGATTGGATATTCTCATTATCACCCTACTTACAATTGATGAAGATATTCAATTTTTTTAGGTAAGTCTTGATAATGGAATTATTTGAGTAGTAGATTGACTAACCCCTTGAGTTTTATGATGGAGTTAGAAGGAGAAAATTGTACTAATCCAAAGCATCACTCAAAAGGGTCTTAGCTAAGAGTTTGGAAATCGCATAAGAGTTATCTTTTATATGATCCCGTAGACATTACAAGGATTTAATGTGAAGTTTAGGGCTATTGGACCCATCATAAGCAAGAGAAGGGTTGATACCTTTGATAGCCATGACGACTATATACGAGATCTAAGGGCTCCTCTAAATAGATTGGAACACTTTATTTTTATGAAAGGTTGCACAATTGGAATTTCATTATAATATACTATAGGAGGTGGGGGAGGACATTGATTAGACTTACACCACTTAATTTTTTGAGGTCAATTTTACATGCAAAAAGATTCACATTCATGTGAATAAAATTATTGTTATCACTATCTTGTTCCCAAACTCATATGGTTAATTAGTTTCAAGATAAATTGAGTGGGATCATTATAAGGAGGATTTTGAGAAGAATTTTGATTAGGATTTGGAAGCACATTTATGTGAGCACCTACTGAATGAGAAGGATAAGTGTCGAAGAGTTACCTAAATGACATTGTATACCTCTATATTAGCCATGAATACTTTGGGAGGTTGCTTGGAAAATTTGGGGAAAGGTAGGATAAATTCTTACATGGTATAAGTATAAGCATATCCAATATTTTCTTCCTCCTACTCGGGATCTTATTGTGGGATTTTAGTGTTGTTATTAAATCGGTAAACCTTTATTGTTGATATATTGACCTATTTTCTTGGCATTGAGTACGACCCATGTTGCAATAATAATATAATGGAGTGGGCTTAAATGAGGAATCCTAATTTTGGGAGAATTTGTTTTGTTGATAATTGAAGATATGATCCATGTTGGAGTGATGTGGGAAAGACTAGAAAATATTGGAGATGATTTAGATATAAATTAAAAGTGTTTTTGTAAAAGATAAGAGATGAAAGGAAATGTGAAGATGAATCATTATAGAAGAGAGTAATATTCTTGTTGGGTTCACCAAAGTGTATACAAATGAAGAATGGTTCAATAAAATATCATATTTGTCTCTATGTGGGGTAATCTTGATCATGATTTAGGTGCAACCTAGTGGAAAACACACTAATGATGGTGCTTAATGTGTTATAGAAATCAATTAACAATGAAAGAACTATAAATAAAGATTGATTTTATTGCAAACTAAATGTAGACACTTAAAATTGGTTACCCAATCTAGTGTCCCTTCTCATCCGTTTACTTGCCTAGGTAATCTGGGGCACGTTTACGTCACCAACTATCCCCTTGGGATAGTTTTCCAATTTGTGATTTAATCACCTACTCTAAATTTAATTCATCCCATCACATCTTACCCATGAGTAATTAAATATTAAATATTTAATTACGCTTCTTCCCATGCATCTTAATCACTTATCTACCCCAAATTTATTCTATCTATGCATCACATCCATTTTTAATCTTCCCTAAGCGGGATATTTCCGTGGTCGGGATAGGTCTTGTCTTTCTCGAATCGATCATTTTTAGCCATCTCGGGAGTCTTCTCCGCGATCGGCGCCGACCCATATGGTCGGCGCCGATTTTCTAGGAGCGGCGCCGATTATAAAAGCAAGCCCAGAACTCAGTTCTAGGGACGGAAGAGAGCGAAGAGACCGAAAAAAGAGACTAACGAGCGAAAGAAAGCACTTACGCACGAACAGAGAGCGAGAAAGATACAGGTTGCAAGAAGGAGAGATCTTTTTAGCATCAATTGTCTCAGTTAGGGCAGATCCTGTCCTAATCAATCCCTGAGAGGAGCACCGTTACTCTGCCCGTATCATATCAACATCATACACCACCATCTATCATCTGGTGACTCTGTTCCAGCGTCTCTCCATCTTCGGCACATCTTGCAGACTACATTCACCTTCCAATCCCCGAATCTCATCGCACAGTCCCTGATTGGTCAGTCTGCCTTCAGTTGACACTGATCTTATCCAGTCGACGCCGATCAGTCCCAGTCGACGCCGATCACATCAGTCGCCGCCGATTCTACCCAGTCGACGCCGATTTCACTGCAGACAGGTAAAAGGTCACAGGTAACACAAATCCAGCATTATTTCGCAGTTCCTGTTTTACTTTCTGCATGCTGCTTTCATTGGTTTACTGTTTTATTACTGCAATCAGAAAATCTAGTCTTTATTTACATCTTTTATCATGTATGCTTCTTTTCTTTATTGAAAACGTGGACTGACATCCGCCAAGGAAGCTCATCGCTTCCCGGACCCGCTTCTCGGGCAGTCCACCCAAATATCTTCTAACGCCATCTTTTTCTGTCAAGCATCGGTGTTTTACAGGTTATTCGGATCTATTGTGCGAATTGCTCGTGTGCGCCCGTCTTATCTACATCGGCTTCCTCATCCGTCTACATCTTCATCAGGTATCAATTTCATTGAGGTTTTTCAGGGTTTTTGTGTTTAGTTTGGTACATTAACTTGGACAGGTAACAAGCACAAAATTCTTGATCTACATTCTGGCACGCCCGGTGGGACCCAACCAAAGTCCCTTATTGGTAAGTTCATTTCTTTTCTAGTTTTGAACTTTGTTCCTTTTCTTCACTGATTTCTATCAGTCCTATTTGAGCATTTCATTGCATCATTTCAATCTTGCTCTTTTAGGCGAATTCATTATCTTGAAATTTTTCTATTTCCTTAAAATAGAAATTTTTCGTTTCACCACTATCTGGATGTATCTTTCCGGATCTTGTTTGTTGTTTGCTTGATCTTTTCTTGCGGAGCACTTTGCTTGTTCGTGGGATTGTTCGAGGGGAAGAGCTCAACAACGCGCTTTTTGAAGTCCACACACCTTGGAGAGCTAAATCTACAGGTATTCCTCTTTTTCGGTGTTTTCTCCTTTTTAGGATTTCTTTGTTGGTTGTCTATCACATCCAAACACTTCAATTTTTGGTGCTTAAAAGGAACTTAATCACATTTGGGAAAGAACTGTTTGACTTGTCTTCATCGAAATCAAACATTTCGTTTTAAGTGCTTAAAAAGAACCTTTTCTTTGTCATTGCTGCATGCTTTTTCATCTAGTTTTAATTAGGTTGGAGAATTGATCAAAATCGGTAGTGACACTATTTGATTTTTATTTTTCACCCTTGCACACAAAGCCAAAATCACTAGGTATAAAGCATTTAAACAAAACTCCTTCCCTGGCCTCGCCTACTTGGAAGTGATATCCAAGAGGAAGAGCCTACGCGGTACTCGGGCCGCGCTATAAATTCACGGAAGATTTTGGTATATATTGGCAAAGCACCCGACTCTCCTTATCGCAGCGGTGTGTGAAGTGCGGGGTAGGCCCCTATATCAAGCCACGTCACTGGTCTTTTCTTGAAGTACCTTCGACTCCTCACCACACATTACCCAAACCATCCCTAGTTTGGCTATCTGAGTAGTTCCTGTTCTAAAAAGCCTTCCCTAACATTTTTCTTTTCTTAAAAGCATCAAAATTTAAAGGAGATAATCACTTGCGCTGCTTGAATTGTTTGTGCATTAGCTAGGACAATCTTCTTTCTTGCTTGTTTATGACGGTTATCACCCGGTCACAATCTAGGAAAATGGCCCAACAGGTTCCTTCTTCCTCCAAAATCACCACCAGCGTGGATGTTTCGGCACCCCTCCAATCTTCCTCGGGACCGCTGTTAGTTGGTTCCCCCTCATGGTCGTATAATCCTTTCCATCAAGCCAAAACAATCCCATCACGTCCAGCTTCTCCTAGTCCATCAGAAATATCTTCTGACTGAGTCTATTCCTCGCGGGGATCCTGAATTTCAGGCTCTCCTTGATCGCAATCCGGTAGCCCTCATGGACTACCTAGTACACAAGTCCATTCGAATATCTGATCAAGGACCACCAATCCAACAAGTGTACGATTATCCTCGTGGTCCATCCCAGGCCTATGTAGAACAGTTTTCATCCTCTCTCCCGCCTCGAGCCACGGAAAAGGGGGAGGCTCTTGTGCCTCCTTTTTCTCTTCCACCAACCATGTTGACTAGTTCTCAAATTGCCTTACCTATTCCTAATCTGCCGCAGCTTACCTCAACTATTCCTCAACCTACCTTTGAGAGGTCTTCTGCCTTGGCGATAACGAGTGCGTCTGTGCACCCACATATCGCTGTTAATTCATCTATGCCCTCTATTGTGTCTCAAGGTCAGTACCTCTTCATGAGCCAACCCCCTCCGACTAGTCAGTTGGTTCCTACTTCTCGTCCTCCGGTTAGTCTTTCTTCCAATATTCCAAAGAATCGTGACCTTCGCCCATCCCCTAGTATCGGCACCCCTGGTACCAAATCCGGCGGTAGAAGGCCCCTTTCAGGTCTTGTTCCCCAACATGACCAATCAAGTCGGTACTCACGTTCCTCAATCATCCCTATCCAATCAACAAACATGGGAGTCCATCAATCGCAGCTCCATCCGTCTTCCAACCCTCATTTTCCCAATCCACTTATTATCTCACAAACCGCCTATACGCAAGCTACCTCACAACAAATACCTCACCAGGCGTCACCCAAAACACCTGGTTATTCCTCTTACCATCCCACCAATCAACAAATCAATCCCCCATTGACACCTCAACAACATCCATCACTTGCTCCTTATGTAGGACATACCAATGTGCCTACTCCTCAATCTGATGTGGTTCAACTTCTCTTCAAGAAAATTGCAGACTTGGAAGCCTCCACCAAAGGAGCTCGTCCTTCATATTCCTTTGAAGAGGTGTGTAATGAACCCATTCACCCTTCAGTGGCTTTTAAGCCTTATCCTCCCCAATGGGAACTTCCAAAATTCTCCAAATTTCATAGCCGGGAAGACCCCCAACAACATCTGCGAGCATTCAAACATGCTTGCTACCTTATCGTCCAGGATCAGGAACTCATGCTCCGTACCTTTCCTATGTCTCTAGCGGGTCCCGCTTTGGACTGGTACAATAACATCCCTCAACATTCTTTGTTTTCCTTCTCTCAATTGGCCCAGATGTTTGTTGAAAACTTCTCAATAAATATCGCGCATAAGATCTCAATCACAGATCTTTATAACATTCGCCAATTCGACGATGAGTCTATAGCAGACTTTGTCGCTCGTTGGAGAGGGATAATCAACCAATTGTCTTTCTCCCTTCCTCAATCCCAACAAATCGAGTTGTTCACCCGATCTTGTGCTAATCACATTTCTTCCACTCTAAGGATCCAAACTTTTCATACCTTTGAAGAGGCCTTTACGATGGCACGCAAACTTGAATCTCGTGCCATTGAACAAGGAAAACTAAAACTTCGCTCCAAATCTAAACCAGATTTCTCTCGGTTCATCAAACCAAATTCTTTCCCTCCTAAAGATAAGAATCAAGGGTCCACAAATGCTATCGTATTAAAAGCACCAAGAACCGATAGTACTCTAATCAACCATCACGAAGAGACCCTTCATCTACTCGAAAAGGGGCTTCATCATCTCGATCCTTTGCTCCCTTGGGGGAATCATATGCCTCTATCTTAGAAAAAATGTTGGAAGTTCGCATGATCGAACTTCCACCCATTAGGGATATTGATGAAAGCCGAGAACGCCCGTTCTGGTATAGGGAAAACGATTTTTGTCATTATCACAGAACCAAGGGTCATGACATCGAACGATGCCAGACTTTCAAAAACCTTGTCCAAAAATTCATTGATAAAGGCGAGCTCATTCTGGATAACCCAAATGCTCCCCCAAATCAAGCACTGGACGTTTTTAAACAACCTTTCCCCAATCATGCCCCAAATCATAATTCTTCGGAATCTCAAAAACCAAACACCCACACTATTAATTCCATCTCTACCGAGGACTCTTCTTCAAAACCAATCCATCTGCAAACACATCAATCGAATCGATCCTCCTTCCTCTTCATCAATCACGGGAGTTCCAATATCTTCAGATAGTCCATCTTTGAATATCCCTACATTACCAAGCACGGAGTTATCTCTCTCCGCTCCTTTGTCTGACCTTCCATCTATACCCGAGACAGTGTCATCCTCATCTGTCTCATCATCAGACATTCTTTCAATGCTCGAGGCAATTACATCCCTCCGAGTTTCCACTACGGACACATCCACTTCTGTTGCTCCCATTCCCGCTGCAACTATGCCCTTGGTGAACGTACCTATCATTGTGCCAACTTCAACGGAAGCGTCTTCAATTTTGACCCTTCCTATCTCTTTTCCTACAGTAGTTTCACCCATGATTACTGCATCAGAAGTAGTCCCTTCGCTAGGAACTGCTTCGTCATCACCCCCTTCTTCCATCACCAATGTTACTTCACCTATTCAGGAAAAATCAAAAGAAGTAGCACCAACACCTATACACTCGATTCCTCAACCTAAACCGCGACAACCAAAATCTAACATTATACCATCAGTACCTCCCCACTTGCTTCCCCCGAAAAGGTTACAGTCACCTTATGCCGTGGAAGTTGTCACCATCCCTGAAAAAGGAAAGCCCATATTTCGGACCATCAAAACTCTTGGTGCTCTTCCACAAAAATCTCTCTCCACGCCTCATAAACGATTGGATTTGCCCGTGGAGAAGGCGTCTTCTTCTACACATCCATCAAAGCCATCATCTTCTTCCACAACACATTCTTCATCAATACCCCTAAAAGTAGACTTACCTACTAAACAGACGGCACCTCTTCTATCAAGATCCTCATCTTCGTTACCAAAAACCAAAGCACCCTATATTCCTCCTATTACACCTACCTTGAGGACTTCTTCCTCATCTGAATCAATATTATCTAAATCATCCGTAAATCCGACTAAGCAACCCCCTTTGTCTCCAAAGACCGCAAAATTTGTCGCATATCCCTCATCTTCAAAATCTATTTTAGGGGCTCCTCCTCCACCAAAGTCAATCATGTCTCATTTACTCCCATCCCAAGCACCCAAGACTGCTCCTCCAAATGTCCAAACAAACAAGAGGATCCCTAAAGAGACCGTTAAACCTAACATGCAAGTTCTCTTACCTCGGCAGTCGATTAAGGTAAAAGAACCATCTTCATCATCTCTATCCTCCTCTTCGTCTACCGGATTCTATACCGAAATCCTTCATCAACTCATCCAATCTTCATCCATAACCCTTCCTCCGATTAAACCTTATAATCCTAAAGGAGTGAAACCTACTTGGTTTAACTCTGATCTGATTTGTGCTTACCACCGTACTCCGGGTCATGATACTGAGGGATGTAAAGCTCTCCAAGCCGTTATCAAGAACCTTCTGGAAGAAAGTGACCTTTTGCTGGAGGAGGAACAATTACCTCCTATCATCTTAGCCCCATCCAAACCTCAACCATCCACTCAGACCTCTAGTGGTTCCATCCCACTTGATCTTCCACCTTCCCAAATTGACACAATCCATATCGCCACTAGAACCCAACACTATGATAACCCATCTTCATCTTCAGCATCTCGACCACGGGTTGTCATTTCTGCAGCCCCTAAAGACATTTCTCCTTCCTCATCAGCCCCACGACCCAGGGTCTCTATTCGTGCTGCACCTCGGGCTCAAGTTCCCGTGTCTGTTGAGGAGAGTGTTATGAAACAACTCACCCAAGCTCCGGTCAAAATGTCTCTTTTTGACCTCATCCAATCCTCTCCACAACATCGCCAAGCTTTGATTGATAATCTGCGTCGCATCGCAGTAAATTCCGATGAGCCCCAGCCCTTCGAGTTGGTTGTTGGACTGAATGGACCATCAACTACCATTTCTTTTGAAGATTCAGAAATTCCTTCTCTTTCTTCAGAGGATTTGGAGGCTCCCCTCTTCATCACAGTCCAAATCAATAACACTACCTTAAAACGTGTTATGATCGATAGTGGAGCTGCACTCAACGTCATCTCCTCGCACACATTCGAACAACTTAAGTTACCAAAGAATGTGGTGTCACCTCCACCCTTCGCCCTTCGATCATTTAACGATCAGCTAGCAGTCACTCTAGGAACTGTGGTCTTACCCATCCGAGTAGGTAAGAAGCTGCTCCATGAACTCTTCTATATTGTCGAAGGAAAATTCCACTATAACATGATCCTCGGACGCTCCTGGATTCGCGCAATGCATTGTGTCCCATCCACCCTCCATCGATGCCTAAAATATCAATATGAGGGCAAAATATATACTCATCCAGGAGATCCTTTTCCTTCCGCACAATGCGACATGACCACTAGGTCTGCCCCTTTAAAAGAAAATACATCTTCTCCAGATAGGGCCTCATCTTCTTCCATACCTGCAACCAAACTACCGGATTTACAAAATCTGGAAGAGACATTGCAGCGTTTCTCACTAGGGGAGCTTCCTCTCTTATCTTTCGATGCCCATCTCAAACCTAATGAGTATGGTAGACCGGACAAGCAACTTGAATATCAACCAGGTCTCGGTCGCATCGTCACCATTGGTCTGCCCAATCAACAGACCAATTTCATCTACGGTGGTCTTGATACGCCTCATCATCACCCGGATTCTCCTCCTAGAGCCAAACCTTACCTAACAGGGTTTGATCACCTACAGAATCCCACGTTTGCAAAGACTTATCTACATCGATGCGCGTGGAAAGGTTTTGGCCTTGGAAAATATGAACAAGGTATACATGACCTCAAATCCATTCCTACTCTCATGCCACATCAGAAATTTGGGTTAGGATTTAAACCTCTTTCAAAGGCCACTCATCACTATTCTTGATGAGTCTCTTCCCTATCAAGAACCATCTTCCCCACCAAGTCGAAGCATCACTTGATGTGGACGATGACATTTCCATCCCACCTAACTTTTTTTTTTTTTTTTTTTTTTTTTTTTCGATCAATACCATTTCCTTAGGGCCGTTGGTCTATGAGACTAACAATCGGTCCGCTTCTATACCATTAACCTTCCCTGAAATAGTTGGAGACGACTCTCCTACTATCAACACTATCCACTGTGCGGATGATGATTCTGTCCTCACCTATCTAGGGGCAGAGGATTCATATCTTCCCAAGACTATTCCTTCTGACACGTCTACCCTTCTCAACGAAGCCACTATCGACCTTAATATAGGGACTTCTGAAGACCCTCGCATCATCAAGGTCGGCCAATCCCTTAATCCACAGGAATTAGGGGACTTTACCGCTTTTCTTTCCAAACATCGTCAAGCCTTTGCTTGGTCATATGAAGATATGCCAGGACTCGATCCCGATATTGTGGTCCACAATATCGTTACCCTTCCCAACATCAAACCAGTTAAGCAAAAATTGCGTAAAATGCACCCTAGAGTAGCCCTTCTTGTCAAAGAAGAATTACAACGCTTGCTCTCGGCTAGCTTCATCCAACCCATCGATTATCCGCAATGGGTGTCCAATGTAGTACCAGTAACTAAGGCTACTGGGAAAATTCGAATTTGTACCGACTTCCGGGATCTTAATCTTGCCTGTCCAAAGGATGATTTTCCTCTTCCTAATATCGACCAACTCGTAGATTTAATCATGGGTCATGAGATGCTTTCTCTTATGGATGGTTTCTCTGGATATAATCAAATCCTCATCGCACTAGAAGACCAACATAAGACTTCCTTCATAACTCCTTGGGGGACCTTTTGCTATCGTGTCATGCCTTTTGGCCTTAAGAACGCAGGGGCAACCTATCAACGAGCAATGACATACATCTTCCATGACCTCTTACACAAAACTGTGGAGGATTATGTTGACGATCTCCTCGGCAAGTCCAAGCGTCGTCAAGATCATCTTTTTATCCTTGCACCTCTCTTTGAGAGGCTTATCCGCTTTTGTCTTCGTCTAAATCCAGCTAAGTGCGTGTTTGGCGTTCTCACTGGTAAACTTTTAGGTTTTATCATTTCCATCAGGGGTATTGAAGTCGACCCCGCAAAAATAAAAGCTATCCTTGAGATGCCTCCCCCGTCTAACTTAAAGCAACTCCGCAGTCTCCAAGGACGTCTTCAATCAGTGCGTCGTTTTATCTCCCAATTGTCGGACCGTTGTCAACCTTTTCACCATCTCCTCCGTAAGAATGTTCATTTTGAATGGGATGAACATTGCCAAAAGGCCTTTGATGATCTCAAAGCTTATCTTCTTTCTCCACCTGTGCTTACACCTCCACGCGAGGGGGAGCCTTTCTATCTTTATATCTCTGTGACTGACCATGCTCTGGGAGCCATGATCTCGCATCGGGACACTTGTGGTAAAGAACAAGCTGTCTATTACATCAGTCGCACCCTCCATGAGTATGAAACACGTTACTCCGAAGCTGAAAAACTATGTTGTGCTCTCTTCTTCGCAACTTCTAAGCTTCGTCATTATCTCCTTAATCACAAAACTTACATTGTCACAAGTGTCAATCCCCTCAAGACAATCCATGCAAAACCTTATCACAATGATCGCATCACTCGTTGGCTTATGCTCATGACTGAGTTTGACCTCGAGTTTATCCCGCAAAAGGCTATCAAGGGTCAGGTTATTGCAGATCAATTAGCTGATGCTCCTCTTCCGGACACTCAAGACCCCCTTGCTCAATTCCCGATGAGTATATCCAACAAATTGATTTTGGTCTATCTCCATTTAAAGTAAAGCTCTTCTTTGATGGATCCAAATGCCAGCAAGGGGGAGGTGCGGGTTTCGTGATGATTCCTCCTTGGGGTACGCCTATCCCAGTTGCACACAAATTGAACTTTGAGTGCACCAATAATATGGCTGAGTACGAAGCTCTTGTCTTAGGTCTTCAAAATGCCATTAATCTCGGCGCTCGTCATATTGACATCTTCGGTGATTCTGAACTCATCGTTAATCAGGTCACGGGTGTCTATCAATGCAAGAATGATATCCTTCAAAAATATCGTGACATCGTTCTTGCCCAACTCCAATCTTTCGATAACTTCACTATCCAAGCCATTCCTCGTACTGCAAATCGATTCGCGGATACCATGGCTTCTTTAGCCTCTCTTATCCCGCCTTTTACCGAAGACTCGCGTCTTTATGTAGCTGTGCAACGATTGGATCAACCATCTCATCTTGGGCAACTAACGTCAATCAATGCTGTCACAACCCATACTCAGGATGAGTGGTATCAACAGATAGTTGATTATCTATCTTATTCGGTCCTTCCTCCGTGATCGACTCCCAATGGTAGAAGGTCTTTTGTCCAACGCGCCAACCGCTATACTATTCTAGGTGGCCTTCTTTACAAACGCGGCTTTGATGGTATTTTGCTTCGATGCCTCAAAACCCATGAATCATCTAAAGCTATTCAGGAGGTCCATGACGGTATCGTGGTGGACATTTTAGTGGTTTAGCAAGTGCTGCAGCGCATCTTACGTTTGGGATATTATTGGCCTTCTCTTAATCAAGATTGTTGTGAATACACTAAGAAGTGCATCAGTGTCAAAGCAACATTCCAATCTCACGCACATCCCTAGTCAGGCTTTGCAACCTGCGGCGGATTTGTGGCCTTTTTCGCAGTGGGGTCTCGATCTTATTGGTCTCATCAATCCTCGTTCTTCACAACGTCATCATTCTATCATTACCGCCACTGAGTACTTTACTAAGTGGGTAGAAGCTATCCCCCTTTCTTCAACAAAGGCTAAACCCATAGTTGATTTTGTCTATCAACACATCATTTGTCGCTTTGGCGTTCCACACAAGCTAATCGCAGATAATGGTAAGTCTTTCAAGAACGCTGATTTGTAGAATCTCTGCAATGCTTTCAATATCAAGCTCAGTTTTTCTTCTCCATACTATCCTCAAGCTAATGGTCAAGCCGAAGCTTCCAATAAAACTTTGCGTAATATCCTCGCAAAGGTAACTAGTCGAGCTGGTAGGGATTGGCATCTACATATCCCTTTCGCTCTCTGGGCTTATCGGACTAGCATTCGTACTCCTACTGGTGCTACTCCCTTCTCTCTCGTCTATGGGTCTGAGGCTGTCCTTCCTTTGGAAGTCCAAATCCCATCTCTCCGTGTTTCTCTCAGAGAATTTGTCTCCGATGAGGATTATCGTCAAAATCGTCTAGCACAACTGGAATTATTAGATGAGCGGCGTCTTAACGCTCTTGAGCATCATCAGGTCTATCTCGAGCGTGTCAAACGTGCTTATAACAAGCACTTGCAACATCGTGACTTCAAAATTGGTGATCTTGTTCTTAAGGAAAATCAAAATGTCACTACACTCGAAAGGAGTCAACGTGGTAAGTTTGCTCCCAACTGGATGGGCCCCTACATTATCACTCATAAATATGGGTCTGGGGCTTATCGTTTATCTTCCATGGATGGTATCCCTGAAGCGGAACCTCTTAATGCTTTGCATTTACGGCCCTTCTACTGTTAAAATCTATCTTACACAAATCTAGTCGCAACACAGATCTTTCATCCGTCCTAATAACCAGTCATCTACTTTCGTGGTGATTTGAAATTGTGTGGTTCTCCGCCTATTGCCTCGCTTACCTTAAATATGAGTATCGCGGCTCTACTCATTGCACGTTTCTTTTGGATATGTTCCTCCTCATGGTAGGAATACCTTAATCACCACTTCATCTGTCCCAAGTACTTATTTTCATCGGATCTACTCGGGTCATGAGTGCATGTTCTTCTATGTTCTCTTCCCCTCCATCTGATCTATCTAGGTCTAAACTCAGCTTCTTTCAAAAAGTTTCAAAAAAAAAAAAAAAAAAAAAAAAAAAAAAGATGCTATCCAAAAAGATAGACTGATCCCTCGAAGGACAACTATCCATACATTATCAAGTGAATCAAAAAGAAAATAGACCATACCCTCGAAGGATGGCTATCATTAAAATTCACAATACTGAGCACCGCTCCTCTTGAAGGACGGTTTGTTTCTCAAAGAAAAATTCAAGGCTTCTTGTAATTAATCGGCCTTCCAGTCAGTTTATAGCATCACTGAAAGACTTCCCGCATCGATCAGTCTTTCCATATCAAGCAAACTTCCCGCATTGATCAGTTTGCTTTTCTGTCAAAATCATGAAGCTGAGATTTAGGACCTTTTGTCGATCATATGGAGAATCCTATTTCCCACTATGGACATGTATTCTGTCCCTTGTAAGTTCCGACAAGATACTTACTTACTTTTCTTTCCGTTTCTATCCTAGATCTGGTTTGCGACTAGTTAGTGTCAGATTTATTTTAATCTTATATAGGGCCTTGTATGCTTGGTCTTTTGGTTCCCTTTCTGGATTTTATCTATGGTCGGTTGGAAGTCCAACTTATCATTTTTCTTCTTCTCCGAGTATCTTCTCTTCTAAGTCACGGTTGTTTCCGCTTTCATCTTTTGCTCTTGTAAGGAGTATTCCTCATTTCTTTGTCTTGCATCCTGTTAAATTGGCATTTCACATGTTAATTCAATCAAAATTTATCTTCTATCAAAATTCATCTTATCTATCAAAACTCCTATCTGTATTCATTTCTCCTTATAATTACATCCATATATCCAACACATTTATCTATCTATCCATCAAAATATCGAAAAATACGTACATCTAAGGTACATTACATCTATCTATATCTAATCCATACATCAAGTACATCTGTATATCTATCCATCAAAATATTTAAAAGCTATGTCCATCCAAGATACATCACATCTATCTATCAAAATTAAATCAATCTATCTAATCACATCCATCTATCATCTATCCGTCTATATCTATCCAATCACATCTATTTTATCCACATTTCAATCTATCTAATCACATCTATTTCCATCATCCATCAGTCTATATCTCTCTAATCACATCTATTTTTCTATATCCATCTATCCATGTATATCAAAATCAAAAAGGCATGAAGTACAATCAAATAACGTGATCAATCTATATATACATGTGTGTTTATACAAAAATGGGTGGCTTCCAATCAAGCCATCTATACAATGCCTTCCAATCGAGGCTACATCACTACATGGATACCAAATCTATCAATCACATCTATCCATCTATCCATCAAAACATCTAAAAACTTGTCCATCCAAGTAACATTCCATCTATCTATATCTATTTCTCATCCAAATTAAATCCACATATCAATCACATCAAGTTACATCACGTCTATCTATCCTCTATGTCTATCCCATCACATCTATTCATCATCTATCAGTCTATCGATTTATACTCATTTTTTCCCGTGGATTGCGGTATCGCTTCTCCACGTCGTTTATTTCCATCTGCTAATATCTTTGCCATAGTGTTGATGCTTGGCTTTCTCATCTATCTGATCATTGTTGTGTGCTGAATCTTGCCTTTTGGCACATCTTTTAGATGTCATTGTCTATTTCGGGTTTGTTCCCTTTGCGTGGGACACTCGTATCTTTCGGCAGCTTAGAGTTAAACGGGTCTGTAGGCACTAACGTCGTCTCATGAGGAGACCGTCTAGTTGTCCCTACCAATGTGTCTCTCTTTAGATGCTGGCTTTTTTGCAGTTCTCCTTGCACTCATGGGTCTGTAGGCACTAACGTCGTCTCACGAGGAGACCGGCTAGTTTTCCCTACCAATGTGAGTTCCTTAGGTTGCTGCCCTTGTGTTTATTTTTATGCGCCCTCAATGATCAGTTCTACTCCAGCTATCCGACTGGGGCATCCTGCATTTTCATCTACCTTTTTCAACCTTGGGATCGTCTGTTCTATTATCCATCCCATCCCTAGTTTGAGGGGGATCACATCACCACAAATTCTTCTCTTCTTCCATCCCTTTGTTTTTGTCTCATAACCTTGCTTATCGCAAGTTACTTGACAAAAAGGGGCAAAATGTAGACACTTAAAATTGGTTACCCAATTTAGTGTCCCTTCTCATCCGTTTACTTGCCTAGGTAACCTGGGGCACGTTTACGTCACCAACTATCCCCTTGGGATAGTTTTCCAATTTGTGATTTAATCACCTACTCTAAATTTAATTCATCCCATCACATCTTACCCATGAGTAATTAAATATTAAATATTTAATTACGCTTCTTCCCATGCATCTTAATCACTTATCTACCCCAAATTTATTCTATCTATGCATCACATCCATTTTTAATCTTCCCTAAGCGGGATATTTCCCGTGGTCGGGATAGGTCTTGTCTTTCTCGAATCGATCATTTTTAGCCATCTCGGGAGTCTTCTCCGCGATCGGCGCCGACCCATATGGTCGGCGCCGATTTTCTAGGAGCGGCGCCGATTATAAAAGCAAGCCCAGAACTCAGTTCTAGGGACGGAAGAGACGGAAGAGAGCGAAGAGACCGAAAAAAGAGACTAACGAGCGAAAGAAAGCACTTACGCACGAACAGAGAGCGAGAAAGATTCAGGTTGCAAGAAAGAGAGATCTTTTTAGCATCAATTGTCTCAGTTAGGGCAGATCCTGTCCTAATCAATCCCTGAGAGGAGCACCGTTACTCTGCCCGTATCATATCAACATCATACACCACCATCTATCATCTGGTGACTCTGTTCCAGCGTCTCTCCATCTTCGGCACATCTTGCAGACTACATTCACCTTCCAACCCCCGAATCTCATCGCACGCGTCCCGATTGGTCGATCCGCCTTGATTGACACCCGATCTTATCGATCGACGCCGATCGCCCCGATCGACGCCCGATCACATCGATCGCCGCCGATTACCCGATCGGCGCCGATTTCACTTTACTGAGGCGATAGTAAAAGGTCACAGGTAACACAAATCCAGCATTATTTCGCAGTTCCCTGTTTTCTGTACTTTCTGTCTGCTGTTCAGTTTCTGTTTTATTACTGCAATCAGAAAATCTAGTCTTTATTTACATCTTTTATCATGTATGCTTCTTTTCTTTATTGAAAACGTGGACTGACATCCGCCAAGGAAGCTCATCGCTTCCCGGACCCGCTTCTCGGGCAGTCCACCCAAATATCTTCTAACGCCATCTTTTTCTGTCAAGCATCGGTGTTTTGCAGGTTATTCGGATCTATTGTGCAAATTGCTCGTGTGCGCCCGTCTTGTCTACATCGGCTTCCTCATCCGTCTACATCTTCATCAGGTATCAATTTCATTGGAGTTTTTCAGGGTTTTTGTGTTTAGTTTGGTACATTAACTTGACAGTAACAAGCACAAAATTCTTGATCTACTAAAAATGTATACAAAATAGAAAACTCCATAAGAGATATGTATGCTCAAAGATCCCTCTCTTTATTCAAAACAACATGTTTTATAGCTATACAAAGAATAATATGAAAAAAATGTTAAAATAGAATATAAAGGTTCTAAACGGAACCAAAAGGTCATCTTACATGGATACAATGTTTATCCATGTTAGGGATGGATTCAAAAATATAGAATTGAAAAAATCCAAAATCTATCCTATTATTACTATTATTTTATTTAGTGCTCCTTGATGGGATCATATCTCATAGCTTGTTGACTCAATTTTCAAACCGCAAGAACCATTGGAAAGAGCACTAAACAAAATTGGAAACAATAGTTAATGATGATTAAAAAATTTGTATTTCCACTAACATCTAAACTCCATAAATGCTACGGAGAGCCTCAAAATTGCAAAATACTAAAAGTTGCTTTGAAAAAAGCGCTAAAAATAGATTTTCTGGACTTTCCAAAAATAGCTTTTGAAAGTAATAATTAATCACGTCTATTGGCCATCTTATTTTACTTTTATTTCGTCATTCTCACACATTTTTATATACATTCCTAGTTTGTTTTGGCACTTTCCCATCATTTTAGCCTAAATTGGGGCACCCCAGGCACCACCCCAATCCCACACAGGGGTGCCTGGGTCTCACATGGGGTGCCCCGATTCTTTTCCTACTTTCCCACCACTTTTTGGGCTCTTTCTAGCCATTTTTCATCCTTATCTTCTTCCTAGTCAGCCATGTCGGGGTTAATTATGAAATTAGATCAAGAGAACCCTATAAATATAAAGTTATGAGACCATAATGAGGGTCCTAACATCATCTACTACTATCACTCCATCTAGAGTTGCATCCATTACATCACTTGCATCCACATAGTTCCATGCATCAAGGCTAGGATATCTGCATCAACACACACTTCATAGGGGAGGGTTCTATTCTATTCCATGCACACATGCTATTACATTTTCTACATTTAGTTATTTCTCACTATTTCACATAGTGTGATTAAGCGCACAAGAGCACACACAGGCACATGACATGCACACACACCAAAACTACATTTGGGTTCAAAATGTAATATAGTGCTCAGAGTAGTAATAAGCCCATTGTTGTGGAAGTTGAGGTCATTTTGACCCATTCATTTACATTTTTTATTTTTAGGGTTTGATACTTCTTTTGTCTTTTATGGTCATCATTATCATCTACTTATTTGGTACATTTGGTGTAGTTCAAAAAAAATCTAGTGTGACAAACAACGAAGGTCACAAGTCATCTTACGACCTAAAAGAATCATATTCTAAGATTTTTTAGAGATCGTAACATCTTTTATGCCATACCAAGGTGCCTCCCCCCGGACCCTCTGGGTGCTTCCAGTCTTCTTAGATCTTCAGATCCACCCTTTTTGGGACCTTTGTGCAATCGTTCCTCCTTATAGAATTTCTGTCAGACCTACAACACCCTGTGATAGTCATCTATAATTGGCTAAGTTCTTTCCTCACTTTATTCTTGCATATTAGGGTTTTATTTCCATTAGTTTTAATTATTTAGTCATTTTATACTTACTTTGGAGCATTTATTTACAACGTTTATGTCCTCCTAGATTATATTAACTATATTAGCATACTCCACAGTTTATTCTAATTTTAGTTAATCATTTTGGTGAACCCATCTTGCAAATTTCTCTTCCTTCTCTTAATTTATGCCCATTACCCATAGTAGTAGTCATTTTGGATCTCTTCAATATTGTGATCTCCCTTTAGTTACCCATCATACTTCTAGGTCAATGGCTGATACAACCACTTCTATGGCTAAAAAACCTTTAGATAATTCCAACCATGTTCCTCTCCATGAAATCAAAGCCTCTAATAGTGAAAAATCCTACGATGAGGACACTAATGTTGACCAAGAACAACTTAATGTTATTATTGACTTCCACCAAGTTTTACGAAAAACCCACCCATCTTCCACATGTCTTGCACACTTTAATTTCTGCTAAGCAGCTCTTGATGATGCTTCCACTTCTATCATGGCTTCTTCAGCTCCTATGGTCTCCACTCCACCCATTTATGTTTCTACTTTTATTACTACAACTACCGCTCCCATCACTCACCCTGGTACTCCTAATATGCAACTTAGATCTTCTTCAAACACTCTTGATTTAACATCTTTATATCAAGATTTATAAAATCAAATTTTCCATCTAATTTACTACTTCTCGAGGATCACCATCTCTAGATTCTACATCATTGCTACATACCCCCTTCACACCAACTATTTCACTTATGCATTTCCACCCAACTTCATCTCTCCCAAATTGCCCATTTTTAAAGGCCATGGTGACCCCAAGATCATCTCCACGCTTTTCATGTAGCATGTCTCAATTATGTGATGATCATACCATTCTCGTGCTAATCTCTTTCCTCACAAGTTTACAAGATTATGCAATGTGTGGTTTTATGACCTACCTGTCCATTCGATAGTCTCTTTCACTCATTTGGTTGATGCCTTTCTTACACATTTTTCTATCAACATTGGCTCTAATATTTCTTATGCTCAATGGAACAACTCAAACAAGGGCCCAATGAACACTTATCTGATTATGTCTTGCATTACAAACACAACTTAGCTAAGATGACTAATGTCCTTGTGGATTCTGAACTTCAAGATGTATTTATTCATAGTTTGTTACCACCACTTCAAGAGAGTGTTCTCTTTGAGACATCTTCCTCATTCGATCAAATTTTCACACTCTCAAGCTTCGTGAGAATAAGCTTCTTGCCATAGGGAAACTTAAATATCAAGAACAAGCTTCATCCTCCACTCGTGTTCCAAGTAAACCACCATCCAAAAACTTTTACACCTAAACCCATGGACAAACAACCTATTATAAATGTCATCTCTACTCCTAGGGAGCTTTGACCTCAACCATACAGATGTACTCTTACTAATCTTAGTACACCATCAGTGTTTTTCTACCACAACTTATCAATAGTAATCTTATTACCTTGTCATCACCTCTACAACTTGATCCATCTCAACCCAAAGGGCATACTTTGATGAAATATCTTATTGTGATTATCACCAATGTGTGGGACATTCGATTGATCGGTGTTTTTATTACGCCATCTCATTTAGAATCTTCTTAACAATGGTCAAATTAAACTTCCAAAATCTACAACATCCACACCTACTAATGAAAATCATAAACTTCAGATTTTAACAACCCATTACCCAAACATGATACAAAAATGACCAATTCCTCTATTAATTATGCTACACCTTCTCAACTAGGAGCTCTCGATTTCTTAGTCACTAACACTAAAGCATCGCCACCAGTCATTTATTTTTCCAATGCCGATTATCACACTAATTTTACATCTAATCATTTACATATCCATGCATCTATTGGCTCAACCTCCATCAACAATACTAAGGTTGACCCATCATGGCCCATTAGTGCATGTTCTATGTCCCTCCTTAGGGCCATCGGTTACCCTCCATCACAAATTGAGTATCCCTTCCAAAAACCCTTTGGTGTTGTTAAGCTACATGTCACAGTTGACCCTCTTACTATGTTTGTCCCTTTCCTTGTTGGAAACACAATTGAGGGATGTGATATGATTTTAGGACTTAATTGGATTCATCACTCTCAATCTATCATATATATGAATCACTTGTGAACTTAAATTCATTCACAACTCGCAAGTCATTTTTGTTAATGGTGTTCTTTCCATCTCCTCCACTATCATCATCATCTCTCCCATAATTGTTTGTGTTTTATCTCACCCTTCTAACCCATCTCATTCTATGTTACTAAAAGCATAGTCTACTCCTAGTTCACCTACTCAAGTACCATTTACATGACTGAATCATTCTGCTAGTCCTACACATCGGCATAGGCCTATTCCTAGGATAGTTATTGTCTCTCGACGTCGATCATCGCCTCACTTTATTCCACATGGGTCTTCATCACCTTCACACATGACATCTCGTTGATATCTCCATCACCGACACATTTTACTACACCTGATATCCATCTTATATCCATCCCTCACATGCATATAGACTTCACTCCCCTACACAAGCATTTGTCTACTATACCACCATTACTTGATCATGATCCTACACTTTCATCATCACAAGTATCAAATGAGGAACCATCCTTCACCCTCATTGGTTAATTTGTGTACTCCTTCATAGATGCTTGGGGGCATAACATCTTACCCCCCACATTCTAGCATATGTGCATCACCATCCATTCATCTTCCTACATAGTCATACTAATCACACATCCTAGCACCGTCATTACCCGATGACGCACTCTTGTGCTTCAGTTCACACTTGACTATTGAGGGATTATTATTACACTAAACCCCACACACTGCACTATAGGCATTCTACATTGCATTTCATCACACATTGCGTGTCAAACACTATACATTCTACATTTAGTCTTCAACATTTTGACATTTGTACATCACACATCCTCCTAGTCTTCATCTTACATATACCATACTATCCATGCATTATTATCATACACTATTCATTTTACATGTTACATACACCATTAGGTTATCTACGTGTAACCTATACCTAGTCACATCATACATTCATCTATACATCACATTTATTTATGCATACTACGCTAGGTTACATTACATATGGGTCTAGATTTACATTTTCATCCCTACATTCTACATTATCACACATTACATTACATATTTTTACATTTACCATTTTTACACACCGCACATTTACAAACCCTACTCACCACCATTTCATCATTACACATACTACATTATTGTACTAACCACCCTATGATGCACTTTAGTTCCTCAGTCCATACTCAACTACCAAGGGTTTACAAATCAAATGGACCTTACCTTCAACATGCAACATTTCATCATGTGACATTCCTAGGCTAGTGACATATGTTTTAGGCTACCTCATCACTCTCTTTTTCTATCTTGTAGTGGTATATGCTTTAGGCTAGATCACCACCTCCATCTTTTCATCTAGTAGTGGTATACACTTTAGGCTAAATCACCACCCCCATTATATCATCTTGTAGTGGTATACACCTTAGGTTAAATCACCACTCTTTACCATTCATCATGTAGTGATAAACACTTAGTGTTAAATCATCACTCACCTATTCATCATATAGTGATATACGCTTAGGGCTAAATCATCACTCATTCTTACCATTCATCTTATAGTGATATACTCTTAGGGCTACATCATCACTTATTCATTCATCATATAGTGATATACACTTAGGCTAAATCATCACTAATCCCTTCATCAAGTCATGATATATGCTTTGGCTATAGGGTTCACACACATCCTTTCTACATGTCACATTTCATCACTACACATACACATTCATCACAAGTGTGCTAGACACAAAAAACACTACTCGACCATTTCCCGATGACGCACTCTCATTTATGGTTCATTCTTGACTGACTAGGGGGAAAACAAAATGAACCTCATTTCATACACTTCCATTCACTCGGGGCACGTGGCTCCTATCATTCCATCTTGTATTCCATTCCATCCATCCACAACATATTGCATTGTCTTGGTGAATTTATTCTTGCTTGCTAGTATTTCACATGCTCACTTTATTACACATGTTAGATTGATTTCTTATATGTCATTATCTATATCATACACACATGTGCATTCATGCCTTTTGTTTAGTGTGATCACAGATACAAGACTCCTACACATGGCATGGATGCTCACCTTCTACCCTTCCTATATTGGTTGTTGGGGGCATCCACATTCATCTCATCCAGGTGTTATTGTTTCATTTTGTACTTAGAACTTTTACATTTGCTCATATACGCTTTTGACATATTGTTATTTCTCTAACATGCTAATGGGTGTTCCATGTGTAACTTGTTTTGCAAGATTATATGTTTCCATGACTACTTGTTTGTTTATTTCTACTTGTCTATTTTTGTTTTCCATTGTATGCGGGATTTTGCCTTATGTTTGTGTGCACACTTGCTTGTTGTTTGTGGCCATGATGGCCTTGTGTGTCTTGTAACATCGTGAGTGATGTCCCATGTTTGCATCCCACTTTGTGTCAACTTACTTGCTTTTCTTGCGTGTTTACATTTACTACATTGTTTTGTAGCTTACACATATTTTCTATATGCATGCATTGTTTGCTTTACACTTGTCTTTGGCTAGCCTTCTTGTTTGTGCATGCCTTGGTTTCTACCAAGAACTTTTCCAAGGGTACACAGTCAGAGTGTGGTTGGTCCTCTTTTGGGGTCACATTCTCCTATCAGCGATGTCATATGCACCCCCAAAGAGGGGGCATCATTTGGGGTTTACATACTAACACAATAGTTACACCGGTTCAATATAGTGCACTTTTTGGCCTTGGCATTGTGGGTTTACATACAATGAGTGGGTTTAGACTAGTCTACGAAACCCCATAAACAATGGATTTTATAAGACATGGTGTCCTTAGCATTTATGGGAAGTAGTTACAGGCTTGGGGGTTACAGTGGGTGTATCTCTCTACACTACTTCAGCTAGTGGTGTCGGATCACCCAAAAACTAGGACACTACAAAGATCTCTTCACACACATTTTAGCATAAGTGGTTAGAGCTTGGAGGACATAGAGCATTTCCTCCCTACACTTCTTCAAGCCGGGTGTGGTGTGAGATCACCCAAAAAACTCACAGTAATACAGATATCCTTCTACACCCTTTTCTCTCGACATGGATCAGGTGCACATGTTCCATTTACATTTTCATTTAGCATATTTTACATTTATGTATTTTACACATTTCTATGCACATGTGTATTTTACATAGCATTTTTACATACATACATATTTGACTACTTGATCATTTTCTCCTTACATGTCTAGTTGTATGAGAAACAAGTAGTCAAATTGGGGGTAAAACAACAAAAACAATGTCAACAACAACATTCTATGAATAGACACATTCTTTACTAACCATGTAGGTACACTACACACCACAATAATTACACATGCGCATTCCACCCTAGGTTCACTCTCATCACTTTTTCTATGCACATTTTTCATCTTTAGATTCCACGCTCCTCCATCTTCTTTTTTTTCATTCCATGCTTAAGTCTAGTCCTTCGACACATTTCTACTACACTCTCCATGGATATCAAGTACACACTTCTATCTACTTTATGTTACCAAGCTTTCAGCTCACCAACATAAATTGGGGTGAAATGTAGTCACAAAATCATGCACTTTAGACATTATTTAGCCTAGGTCTCATACTACTATTTAGAAGGTTCTTGAGTGAAGAAAGTACTAATTAATCCCATATTTTTGCCATCTTATTTTACTTTTATTTTTCATTCCCACATTTTTATATACATGCCTAGTTTGTTTTGGCACTTCCCCATCATTTTAGCCTAAATTGGGGCACCAATGGCCTATATTGGGCACCTTTTCTTACTTTCCTGCCACTTTTTGGGCTCTTTCTAGCCATTTTTCATCCTTATCTTCTTCCTATTCAACCATGTCGGGGTTAATTACAAAATTAGATCAAGAGAACCCTATAAATATAAAGTTATGAGACCATAATGAGGTTCCTACATCATTTATTACTATCACTCCATCTAGAGTTTCATCCATTGCATCACTTGCATCCACATAGTTCTATGCATCAAGGCTAGGAGATATGCATCAACACACACTTCATAGGGGAGGGATTCTATTTTATTCCATGCACACATGTTATTACATTTTCTACATTTAGTTATTGCTCACTATTTCACATAGTGTGACTGCACAACAAAAGCACCTAGGGCACAACATGCACACACACACCAGAACTACATTTGGGTTTGAAATGTAGTACAACACTCAAAGTAGTAAGCCCATTTTGTGGCAACTAAGGTAAGTCTAACCCATTCATTTGTATTTTTATGTTTATAGGGCTTGATAATCCTTGTCTCTTGTAGTTCAAATTACATTATTCAACATTTGGTGCAGTTTCAAAAAATCTAATGTGAATAGGCAATGAAGGTCACAAGTCATCTTCATACCCTGAAAGAATTAGATTCTGATCTTTTTCAGAGACTAGGGTGCCTATTTTTCCATACCAGGGCTTCCTGGGGTGCCCCAATACCCTCCTGAGAACTTCAGTCTACTCATATCTTCCATATCCACCCTTTTTGGGACCTATGTGTGGTTGTTTCTCCTTCTGGAATTTCTTGTCGGACTTGAGACAATCATCTACAATCAATTGAGTTCTTTCCTCTCTTTATTCTTATATATTAGGGTTTTATTTCCATTATTTTTAATTATTTAGTCATTTTATACTACTTTAGAGTATTTATTTACAATTTTTATGTCCTCCTAGATTAGATTAACTATATTATCATACCCTTAATTTATTCTAATTTTAGTTAATCAATATGGTTCCAAATCCTAGACCTAAAATAATGTAGTGGTGTCTCGATTAGCTCTCGATAGTAATGTGATGATAATAAGGTTATAAATAAGATTGTATTCAATTTAATTGAAAGGTAGGAGATCAAATAGATTGTAAAATAAGAGTCACAAGGATCAAGGGTAGTTCATGTTAAGAACCAATAAAATAAATAATGTAATAAATAAACATATGTTACCCTACCCTAATCTATGCATGATCAAATCAGCAAACATCATAATCTAAAATTAAATAAAGGGCAAGAGAGGTTAGAAATACTTACCTTTTTACACCATTGGTCCATTAGCTTCCCTGCGTTCAATAACACCTTGTGAGAGCGTTGATGTTGGGGATGTTGGTTGTGGAGCTCAATTACTTCAGATTAGCATGCAATATTAAACTTGTTGGAAAACACACGAATGGCTGGCATCGGTTATGGAGGGACCAGCATTAGTCAAGCAAGGAGGAACCGAAATTGGTTAGGGCTAACCGACGTCGGTTACCTGTGTGGGAGTGTTTTATTCAACTCTCGGGAATTAGATCTAATTTTAGCATTAAAGTAGATCTATTGATCGTAATTACATGGCTAAGTGCCCTAAGTTTTTATACGCATAGATAAGCATGAAAGCTAGGGTTTATAAGTAAGGATTATAAGAATTGATTATTATTGTGAAAATAATTGTGAGAGAGAATTCTTGGAGAAGAAGCAAAAGCTTAAGAGAAAGAAAGTACTTGTACATCTTAGAGGTGTGGAAGATTGTAGATCTTCAATTGTATATCTTCTGAAAGCTTTAGATAATAGATTGGTTTGTTTCTTGGTGGATGTAGCCCACACTAGGTGAACCATGTTAAATCTGGTGTTGATTTATATCTCTTATCTTGTATATTTATTACGGTAGAATATCTACTTTTATTGCATGTATTATTAGATCGATATATAATTTGTACAACATTTTTCTAACCCCAATAGGGGATCATAAAGGAATATAAGACCTAAGAACACCTCTATTTGAAGACTCCAATGACTCCCAAGGTTAGAGAGACCATGAAAAATGTAAATATTATGCTTGTAGATCCCAAGTACCCAATGCTCTAACTATAAACTCTAAATCGGACCAATATGACCAACTTCAAGACCCTTTAAGCTTTAAGGGAAGGTAAATGAGTGATGAATGACATTGTGGAATAAGTACTCAATTGACAAGTATAAATAGATAAGGGATATCAATAACAATATATGCCATGGAATGATATTGATCATAATCAATGTCATCAGTTGTGACAAACTATTAACTTGACAACATCAACCATGGTTGATGTTGTTGGCTAAGAGATATGCTCACATGATGGCATTGACCATGGTCAATGCCATCAAAGAGAGAAATATAGGCATGAGGATGTCATGAAAGTAATTCAAACTGGATGGAAGGAACTCATAGGTGTTAAGAGAGGAAAATGATGAAAGTATGTGTGTGTTAAAATTATGTATGAGGATGATTGTAAAAGGATGAAAGGGTGATGTCACAAGGATTTTATGAAATATCATTATAGGGGTGTGTAAACATGTGAAATTTGATCTAATATGATTACACATCAAAGCTATCTCATAAGTACAACTATTGACAAACCCAATGTAACCCCAAAGGATGTACGTAAGCATTTCTAGTTACTCCTAGTTACATAGTATCCCTAAAGACCGTAGTAAAAAAATCATGCACTTACTATTACATTTATACCGCTAAGTATGTTATTTTATATATGGATCTCACGTAATAAAATTATTCACTAATGGCTCATCCCCTAGTCCTATCATTTGTTAATCAGGTTGTTATTGTCATTTGTCTCACATAGTCGTCGGTTGTTTGCATGGTTTTGGTCATCTCTTAGAGGGTCTTAGTTGTCGTTATTTGGTCATTTTTCATCTTTAGTCTTTGGCTAGGGCACCTAGAAAGGTGTTGGGGCACTGTCAATGCACCCTAGTCCTCTTTTTGGGTGCCCCGGTCTCGATTACACTTTGTTCGCATTTAGAATTTTGAGGTTAGTCTCTACGGCTTATTTTTTATATTCCCTAGGTGTTAGTCGGCATGTCGGGCCATTAGTGTCAAAATTTGAACAAGAGATCCCTATATAAACATAGCATACTCACTACCTTATGGGAAGACATTCTACTATCAAGAGCTAGCTATCTACTAAGGAAAAGGACTGCATTTGGGCATCTTCTACATCTGCATCACACAAGCATAGGGGAAAGGGTTGTATTCATTCTATTCCATCCACCATTTACATATTACATCTAGTTATTGCCCCCTACTTCTACGTCATTGACATTAGGGCACCCTAGGCACATAATTACACACCCGACCCACACAGAACTACATTGGGTCTAGAATGTAGTGTAGTGCTTAGTCATAAGTCCACCATTATGGCAGCTAAGGTCAGTTTGACCCCTTCATTTGCATCTTTCATTTTTAGGAATTTGATGCTTTGTATGGGGTTTTGTAGGTAGATATTCATTACACAACTACAATGACATAAGCAAGGATATTGTGACAACCAAATGACCAAGATGAAGGTACTCTAAAGACATTGTGACATTGTAAGAATCGATCATGAGCTTTTCCATGAGACCGAGTGCCCAGATTATAGACCGGGTGCCCCAAGCACCCAGATCCTCTCCCATGTGCCCTAGTATAGACAAATATTCATTCACTGCAATTTCTGGGAGTCTTGTCAGTCCATGTCATGTCTCATGTCATCACCACCTGTCTAGTCGGCACACAACTAGGTAAGTTAATTTCATATTAGTACCCTATCCACTTCCTTTTCATTTATTCCATTTCATTTAAACATCAAAATAAAACATTTAACATCGGTATTTCAGTTTATATCATTTATTACATTTTTGTACATGTTTAGATTCACTTAGAATATAGATCTAAACTTATTATTTTAGTTAATCGAGGACACATCTTCAAGGAAGCTATTATGCCAATGATGTCTAAGAAGAGAAAAATTCAATAAAGTAAAAATTAGGTATATATAATGGGTATATTGGTGAATTCGAACTATATATTTTAATAAAAAGTAGTAGTAAAGGTACCTTAATTATAAATTTGTATTATGTCTTCATTTTAAGCATTTATTAATTTATAGTATATGCATGTGTGTGGTTGAATGTCTTATGGTTGTTAGCGATGATTCTGGAGAATATTTAGAAATATAATATGTAAGAAGGTCATAAGGTGGTTGAAAGAAGGTAGTAAGAGGGTAGGAAGGCATGTTGGAGAAAGCTAGGAAATGTCGTGCACAATGACTATCTCACCAAATACTATGCACAATAACTATCTCACCAAATCGCTAACCAACTCGATCCACTTATTGTATACACTCAAATTTGGAAATCTATCCTTTGATACTATTGATCTTGACATTACACACTTGCATGGACAAATGCACTCTCCTCACTCTTTCTTAGCACACCCTGATAGCACTTCATGCACTTGTTTATATTTACACACCTCTATGTCATCGGTATTTAAAGTTTAATTACATAAAAAATCAAGGATTGGGACTGGATAGGATTGAATACACAAATAAAAAATTTGTGTGGAGTAGTGATTTCAAAAACACTCAAGAGAAGAAAAAACTCTTCATTCATTCATGCATAATCCAATAGAAAAATATGCATATGAGGTTACATTATATAGTGATAAATTAGGTCACCCAAAAAGGTAACCAACTCAACTCACAATTAGAAAATGACTTAATGAACATTCCCCTAATAACCTATGATTAACCTAAGCAAGCTAATTAGATCATGTAGGTAAAGCCTACACCAACACCCCCCAAGCATAATTTAGGTGGGTTAGAAAAGAAAAAGTGGATCTTGGAAACAAGGCTTGATGAGGTACTCATCTACAATGCAAATCTCCGATAAAGTAGAGAAAATGAGAAAACTTAGTGGGAAAAAAATCTTCCCCAAAAGAGAGAAAGAGAAATAAGGTAGGACTAGAAATCCCTGCTCGGAGTTACCAATTTTTATAGCCATCATGTATCTGGAAAATGAACCTCCCAAAGTGACTATGGATCAGAAGGAGGAGCAATGAAGAGTGTGTCGATTTTTCAAAGCCTAGAATTATGTTCCAAGATATAACAACATTGTTTTTTGGATCATAATTCCTTTCAAGACAACATTGATATATTTTTTGAGATGTATAAGGGAAGTGGATCACCATGGAAAAGTGAATGAGTCTCAGTAAGTGGCTAATGGACCTCTATCCAAGGTGTGGTTCCTAGACAAGGAACTATGCTCCTCATGAAAAGTAGAAGAGATAAATACCCCATGAAGGGATGGTGTATTTAAAGTAGTGCAAAGAAGGAATGTGGAAGGCCCTGCAACTATGTACTAGACAATTCAATGTTTTATGAGTCTTGAATCAAGGTACTTGCTCCTAAAAATTCAATACTAGACTAGAAGTAGGTAGATCAAGAAATAACTCCTCAAGATTTGGAAGGTGACAAGGATATGGTGGAGGTGGGTCCCCATCACTATTGTAGTCATTTATGCTAGAAGATAAGTCCTCATCATCAAAAATGTGCTCAAGATTAGAAACGACATCGAGTGCAAGTGAATCTGATGAAGAATCTAGAGGGACAAAGTGAGAGAAGGAATATATTCGAGTTTGGTGATCAACTACACCCACTGTAATGATAGTGTCACTATGTAACTCTCTAACATACACTAAATCTAGCATAAACTCAACATACAAACCCCAACCAATGTGATTAATCTGGTAGACTAATAGGATATTAGTTGACAATGAGAGAATATTGAGAACATTATTGAATGTTCCTCCACTCACTTCAAAAACTCTCTCCCAAAAACCTATGTAGAATAGTTATCGCCCAATCATATAGAGGACATGTCACATGGCTCTAAGGAAATGAACTCCATGTGTGAAGAGGCCATATGATGTGATACACTAGAATCAATTACCCATGTAGGAGTTGGTGGTACAAATGTAACTAGGGATCTCCCCTTTATTTTCTCCTTTCTTGATTCTTTCTCTTTCTTCATTCCATGGTCATTTTCCTTAGAGGATTCATGGGTTGATGAAGATGGTTTTATAGACTTTGGAATACATATGTTATTCTTCTCAATAATACTTGTGAGGTGTTTATTCTACTTCTTCATATATTTTATTTCATCATGCGTGTCGAAGTAATACCCACATTTGATCCTCTCTTTCTTGGACTTAACTATGGAAGAGGAAGTTCCAGAGTTTTTTTTGTAGGTTGGATCATTTTGATCCTTCTTGTTCTCATGATCCATGTTGTTTTGTTTCTTCTCTTTGTTTTAATCCTTCTGTTTCTCATGTCTAGCGAGTAGAGTAGGGGATTTACAATACTTCAATGCACTCATTTGAATAATCTTGTCTTGTTTATGAGTTAATTCAATAACAAAATTATCTAAGGAAGGCATGGTCAATGTAGCTCCCATGGTGCTCTTGGTGGTGTGAATGATATAAATAAAGATAAAATAGATGGAACCTAATTTGGAAAGGATGGAAAGAACCAATTGTTCATCAGTTTTTTCTATGTCACACAATTTCAACTACAACCTAAGTGATTTAAATTTTGTGAAGAAGTCTTGTATCATGTCAAAGTTACTTGGGCTCAAATTGATGAGCTCATTCTCTAACTCATGACCTCTCATTATGTCTTTCTTCCCAAATATTCCTTCCAAAATGGTCCATACATCATTAGGAGTATCTACAGATTCAATATGAAAGAGCAAGTCATGAGACATGGACATGCATAATAGACTATAGGCTTCATCACTTTTGTTGTACCACTTCACCTTCTCTACATCCGGTGTTGGTTCTATTTATGTACCCATGGTGATCTGATGTAAGCCTTTACTCCTCAAGAGGATTTGTATTTTGACTTTCCACTCATGATAGTTGAATGGTGTAAGAATTGGAACAAGAGACGGATCCATTGCAACAAGTGGTTGTATGTTGAGTAGTGTACTAAAAATACTTAAATATGAAACCCCCTAAAACTATAGAGGTGAAAAATTTACAAGGAAAAATAATATTACCAATGCGTAGAGCTCAAAAAAACTTGTACTTTTAAAAAAGTGGCACCTAAAATGAAGCTATCGATGAAATTTATGGAAGTTTGAAATTTCTTACTCGCAAAAAAAATTCTCCTCTTTTCTTGAAAAATTAGATTACAAGAGTTTTCCCAAACTTTATGGAGAAAATTTAATCCACCTTGGTCAAAGCGTGACCAAAGGCTTAAGTCCCATGGAACCAAGGGATAAGGGCTAGGATTTTTACCACAATTTACAAGTTGTGTTGAATTCTTAGATGTTCCAAAACCTAAAACCTTAGGCGTTGACCGAGGTTTTGGAGGTTTATTTGACCGCACTTTGCAAATTTTTTAGAAATGTTGACAAGTCCCAAAAACTTGAAACATTGGGTGTACTTTTGACTTATTAGATGATTTAACAAAAATTAGTATTATGTTAAACCCTAGATATTACAGAGTCACATATGATAAATAAATGCTAAGGCACATAATCGACATAAGCAATAAGCTAAAGAAATATGAAACCCTAGGTGCAAGAGAGAGAGAGTATAATACTTACTGATTTCACAATTAATCCCTTAGTATTTTGGACTGGAAGTTTGATGAACATGAGGAGCAAATTGTCCCAATCAAGCTCAAAAAATCTTAGAACTCGCTTGGATGAGCTTGGACTAGGACGCCTAGATTAGGGCGAGGGTGCCTAAGTGTCAAAGACCTCTACTAGGCGCTTGTGACTCGCAAGAGCTCGAAACTATTTTTCTTGTATTGTAAGGTGGTCACTAACCTTCACCTTCATCACTTGTATTTCGATGGATGATCGCATAATTCACTTGTAACTTGAAAAACAAATGATATTCTACAAAACCCCAAACTACATCCAATCCTAAAAACAAAGATGCAAATGGGGAGTCTAACAAACCCCAGCGGTCACCCGATAGAATAAAATTATGACCAAGCATTACACTACATCTAAGACTCCATGTAGTTTTTGTGAAGTGTGTGAAAGTGTTCCCTAGGAAGCTCTTGTGAAAGATGCACTTGATAGGGGGTGATAGCTAGATTTGCGGATGGAAAAATGAACTTCCCCTCCTATACATGTATGCAAAAAGTCTAGTCCCTTTTCCCACGGATGAGTGTTATATGGATGCCTTTGATGCTCTTAGAATACCTTTGGAAGCAACCTTAGGTGATGATAATAGATGTTTAGAGCTTGGTCCTTTATTATGGTCACATATCTTTGTATTTATATGATTCCCTTGGTTGAATTTCACAATTGACAACTAGAAGGTCAACCCATAAGAAAATAAGATGCCTAAAAGATAAAAGAGGCCCAAAGGAGGTGAGTAAGATACAAAGAGGTCGGGGGCCCAGAGGGGATGAGGGCACCTAGGCAATTTGCGTCCCGGATGGGAGTTGGTGTCCAGAGTCAAGAAAGATAGAGTAGTGAAGATTGTATTGGGATGTAGGGTATAGAAGGCCAAATAGAAAATAAGAAACACAGACAAAAGGCCAAAGATAGTTGTCAATTGCTAGTTTTCTCACTTAGGAATCATATGAATAGTGGTATGTGATTAGGACCTAGAAATGTACCCAAGTGCATGATTTTGTGTCTACATTTTCCCCACTTTATGTTGTTAAGTGAATACTCGATAATATAAAGTAGGTAAGAGGTGTGTACATGATAACCATGTAGAGTGTGATGGTAATAGTGTTCGAAGAGACAAGTGATACTAAAAAATGAAGCGTGGAAGCTAAGAAAGAGGAAGTGACCCTAGGGGTGAAGTGTGTGATTCATACCATGTTGTACATGTTATTGTTGTAGCTCGATGAAGGGATACTTCTTGTTGTGTATTAAGGATGGACCTGCAAAAGAAGAGAGAAAAGAGTATTCAAAGTCATGTGTTATGAAAACTCTGTAAAAGCATGTAAAAGTATGTAAAATGTGAAAAAATAGTAAAAGGAAAGTGTGCACCTGATCTGTGATAAGTGAAAAGGATAGAAAATGTTGTAGAAGAGTGATTTTTTGGGTGATCTCATGCCAAGAGTGATTTTTTTGGGTGATCTCATGCCAAGATCATTTTTTGGGTGATCTCACACCAAGTGCAAGTTTTTGGGGGATCTCATGCCATCGTAGAAGAGTTTTGGGGAGAAAGGTATAGTGTTATTATCCTTCCATAATTTGCTTCCCAAATTTATACACCATTACAAATGGTGTGATCCTATTTTGTTTTGTGTTGTTCCAGTTTGATCCAAGTAGAAAAAGGTGATAGAATGCATTTTGATTCTTGGAGGATTGTTCATGTACTATAAAAACTAATTTTTGAACTGTTGTTGACTATGTTGATCTGAGAAAATAGTTTTAACTACCCTCTGGTCATAGGCTCCTAGGAAAGGTCAGAGCACACAAGCCCTAGTGTTTGTATCTAGGCACTGGTGTCTATGCTAAACTGAGAACCCAAGTCAAATCCTGGGTCATTTCTATAATTGTAGTTTGTTTTGTTCTTGTACTGTACATACATGTACTAAAGCTTTGAGTTGTTGTATGGGGTGACTAAGTCACCTAATGTATGCCCCTCATTTGGGGTGCATGCAATGTCACTAAAAGGATGTGACCCCCATAGAGAGGACCCAATGTTTATCTAAACAAATACCTTGGGGAGGGAATTTCCATGGTAGAAACCAAGGCACATGCAAAAAAAGCGGCTAGAAATATGTGTTAGTAGCTAAAGCATGCAATAGTATATAGTGTGTAACAAGAAAAAGTGTTAACAAATTGGACCGCGAAAAGTGGGTTTCAAACATGCGACGTCGCTCACAATGCCACAAGAGAATTAGTTAAGCATCTAAAAGCATACAAGAAATGATCAAACAATATATAGGGAATAGCCCAAAAATAATGGCATACAATGGAAAATAATATCAAGCAAAGTATGTAGAGAACCATAGTGAAAAATAGTTTTTGCAAGGCAAATTCTCTACATGAAACACCCGTTAGCATGTTAGAAAGATAGGAAGTATGTCAAAGAATGTTGATCAATAGAACAAGTAGTGTGCTAGGAAAATAGGAGTGGTATAAAATGAAACAATAACACCTGTAGTGTGTAAGAAAGTAGATGCCCCCTGGAGCCTTTGTGGGACTAGTAAAGGTACAGTGTCAAGCATCATTGTTGCATGTAAAGATTTGTAGGAAAGTCTGCATTCACAACTAGAGAACAAGTGAACGCACATGTGTATATGATAAAAATAATAACATACGGAGTATCCGACTAACATAGTAAAAAATTATGATGTAAGTATAAAGCAAGCAAAAATAAGTGTAACCAAGATATATGTATATGTTGTGAATGGGTGAGATGGAATGGATGAATGAATGTGATAGGAGTAGTGTGCCCCCGAGCGATGTGTATGATTGTGAGATGAGGTTCATTTATAAAATACCCCTCAATAGTTAAGAATGAACCATAGAACAAGAGTGTGTCATTAATAAATGGTTTGAAATGTGTCTAGATAAATAGATCATGAAGCATAGAGTGTAAAGAGTGTGAATGAGTGTTGTGAGGTTCATTTCATATTTATACCCTCAACATTTGAGTATGAACAGTGGAACTAGAGTGCATCATATGGTAGTATTATGTGTGAGAATAGAGTGCTGCTAAAGATATATCATGAAGCATGGAGTGTGAAACGTGCAGTGTGTGAGGTTCATGGATGTAGTATGCCCTCAACATTTAAGTGTGAACCTTAGCACAAGAGTGCATCATTAAGTGATGATGATACAAGTTTTACGTATAAAATATATGTATGTTGAATGAGAAAGAGACTAAATGTGAAGCACAGAGCGTGATTGTAGAAATGAAAGACACCTTAGAATTTTAGGAGGGGGAAGTAAGCATGATGCCCCCAAGTGTATGATGTAGAGAAGAATCAAGTAACATCATCTAAAAGATCATCATTGTCATGATTGAATCCAAATGGTGAAGCATCAGAAACTTGGTAATTAATAGTATGTAATTAATTAGATAAAGAGCCATTGTGGCATAAATTGTACATGCCCATTGTGTATTCTTCATCAGTGAAAGGTGGTAGTGGACATCCATGTGCATACCAACAAGTAAGATTTTGTGTATAGCTGAGAAATGAATCATTGCAAATAGAAACACAACCAAAAGGAATGGGAAATGTGATATCAATATGATCAGGATCTAGAGTGCCACCAATGTAGTCAAGCCAAGACTGCCCAAGAGTAAGTGGAGAAGCGCGAGAAGTGCGTGCAATAAAGATTGATAGATAGAAACATGGAGGCCATAAGCAATAGTGATGAAAATATGCCCATGATGGAGGTGAGGGGAATGAGGTGGAGGAGGAGATCAACAAGTGTGAATCCAATCCGAGTCAAGCCATCATGTGTACAAATAGTATCAGAGCAAGTAGGATCAAATAGAATGTGTTGCCAATAAGAGTTATTCATGAAAAGAGTGCATGTGAATGGTGTTTCCAATAAGAGTTATTCATGAAAAGAGTGCATGTGAAAGGAGGAAGCGCAAATATAGGTTGCTCATGAGAAGATGAGGAAGGTGAAATGATGTCCAATGTATGGACAGACCCCCAAAAAAGTACCATAGCATTAGTAGAAGGAGGGGGTGAGGATGAAGCAGATGGGATGGTGTCCAATGCACAAATAGTTCCTTTGAGTGGAGGCAAATTGACAGAAATTTTGTGGTTGTTAATCATCAACGAGATGCATAAGCAATAGCAAAAGTTGGAGTAGGTAATCTAGCGGTTGGATCTAGGTGGAAATGTTCAAATGGGTCATGATCAATGACAATTATACATTCAAATCCATCATGTAATAATTTAATGCACCGGTGAATGATAGAAGAAGAAACTTCCTACATGGTGTAAAGACATGGCCTACCAAGTAAGTAATTGTACTTGAATTGAATCGGGATATCAATAATGAAGAATACCATAAGAACACTTTTGTGTCCCAATGGTGATGGGTAAAGTAATAGTGACTATGCATGGATGTGTAGAAGAATCATACATACTAGAGAGAAATGGAGGATGGGCTAACATTAGTTGAGGAAAGGATGATATTAAGGAGTGATAAAGTATAAAGATTGAGATCATATCCATTATTGATTATAGTTCGTTTAATGCCCATGTGATAGATGTGATCCGGTATATATAGGGAGGATCATTATCATAAACAAAAAGATTGACAACTATATCAGATGGAAAAGTAAGTTGTTGATAAAATGCATCTACGAATGTCTGATATACTATGTCTAGATGAGTAGTAGAAGGAATGTGAGTATTAGCCAAGAGAAATGATTTTATCTCTACAATCAGGATTGGCTAGCAAGAAATCATGAATGGAGATATCCATGATGAGAGAATCCTAAGAAAATGAAATAAGTGATGAGATGAGGACCCAAGAGTGTTTGAATGAGACAAGTTCACCAAATTATTTAACAAAAATAGAATTATGTTAAACCCTAAATATTGCATAGTCACATATGATAAATAAACGCTAAGGCATAGAATCGAATCGACAAAGCAATAAGCTAAAGAAATATGAAACCCTAGGTGTAAGAGAGAGAGTAGAAGACTTAGTTGATTTCATAATTGATCCTTAGTATTTTGGACTAGAAGACTAATGAACAGGAGGAGCAGACTATCGCAATCGAGCTCAAAAAATCCTGGAACTATCGGATGATCTTGGACTAGGGCACTTAGACTAGAGCGAGGGCACCTAGGCACTAGAGACCTCTGTTGGGCACCTGTGACTATGCAGGAGCTCAAAAACTAGTTTTTCTTGTGTTGCAAGGTGTTTTCTAACCTTCATCTTTGGTTGCCTTTATTTTATTGGATGATGGTAGCATTCACATGTAACCTGCAAAACAAATGATATCCTAAAAAACCCCAAACTACATCAAATCCTAAAAAAATAAAGATGCAAATGGGGAATCAAACTAACCTCGGTGGTCACCCAATATAAGTGAACTTACAACTGAGTGTTGCACTACATCTCAAAATCCATGTAGTTATTGTGAAGTGTGTGAAATCATGCCCTAAGAAGCTCTTGTGCAAGATGCACTTGATAACGAGTGATAGCTAGATGTAGCAATGTAGATAGATGTGTGGATGGAAAAATGAACTTCCCTTCCTATGCATGTATGTAGAAAATGCAGTCCCTTGTCCCTTGAATGAGTGTTATATGGATGCCTTTGATGCTCTTAGAATGCCTTTGGATGCAACCTTAGGTGATGATAATAGATGTTTAGAGCTTGGTCCTTTATTATGGTCACATAGATTTGTATTTATATGATTCCCTTGGTTGAATTTCGTAATTGAAAATTGGAAGGTGACCCATAAGAAAATAAGATGCCCAAAAGATAAAAGAGGCCCAAAAGAGGCGAGTAAGATATAAAGAGGTCGGGGCGGCCCTGAAAGGACGAGGGCGATTGGGCGCCGGTGTCTAGATTCAAGAAAGATAAAGCAATGAAGATCGACTAGGTTGTAGGGTGTAGAAGGCCAAATAGAAAATAAAAATACAAAAAAATGCCAAAGACAGTTATCAATTGCTATTTTTATTTCTTAGAAATCATATGAATATTTGTATGTGATTAGGACCTACAAATGTACCCAAGTGTGTGATTTTGTGTCTACATTAGACAACCCCAAAACCTAAAATGCGCAAAATTGGAATTATAGACTGTCAAACACCTTAAGCAACATGTAAATCCTAAAATGAACCAGGATAGATTTTTTGACTTGTTAAACACCCCGCAAATCGAAATACATAGATGGTGATATTTTTGTATGGAAAAATCCATATCTTGAAAAATGTGTACGTCTTCCACACAAAACATCAAATAGCCACCAAATGTTTTGAAAAACCCAAATAAACCCATAAATGATTTTTGATTTTATTCCTGATCCAAAGCGTGTGAATTTTTGCATGTTTCAAACAAAAACCTTAAAAAAACCTCCAAAAATGGTCAAAATCACATATCACAGAACAAGTTCAATTTTACAATTGAATGTAAGGTTTTGACCCCTTTTGAATTCAAAGACGCTATCCATTTTTCATGTAGAGACTCCGGAGAAGATATTTGCATAGATTTCCTTAAAATCCCACCAAACCCTTGAAAACAAAAATCTATGAAAAATAAACACTGAATGAGCTAGAATGTTATATCTTCCAATAAAGGCAATGACATTCAACTACCAGATCAGCTCTGATACCATGTCAAAGTTATCCATAATCAAGGATTGGGACTAGATAGGATCACATGAGATCAAAAAAAGCACTCAAGAGAAGAAAAAACTCTTCCTTCATTTATGTATAAGCATTTTAGCCAAAATATGCATAGGATGTTACATTATATAGTGAGAACTTAGGTCACCTAGAAAAGATAACCAACTTGACTACAATTAGAAAATGACTTAAAGTGCATTCCCCTAATAACCTATTATTAACCTAAGCAAGCTAATTAGACTGTGTAGGTAAAGCCTACACCAACACTTAGGCCCATGAAGTCAAAAATATACTTTTCTCCCTCCTATCAAAAAACATTGGTTTCAATCGAAATGTAGAATTGCATACTAACCCTATTGTATGGTTTTGAACCAACATGTTTTGAAATAATTATTTCAATTCCATCACATACTAACCCTATTACATACTAACCCTATTGTATGTATGTATGTATGTATGTAAGCAAGTAAATCATACCTCATTTAAGGACCTAATACTTTATGAACTCCTTATGTAAAAGAAAGCACTAAAGGCACTCAAATCTCCTAAACAGAGAAATAACTCATGCACATCCATTAGGGTAACACCCTCTACTAGTCTGAAGTCTCCTCCCATGTCTAGGAGTCTCTATCTTCATCATAAAAGCAAGCAAAGTGACCCTTCCCAAGCATTTGAGAAAGTGTGAAACTCAAGAAAAGCATTGTCAAAGCACGATTGTCAAGTTATAATTGCACTATGGTAGATATCACATGCTAGGAGAATGACGTGTGGTTTAAGCCCTCTTTGGAATAGTGGTAATGTTAGCATTACATAGGGGTTCCCAAAACCCGCCCAAATTTGTTTCTGCGGTAGCTCATTCTTGTACTATAAGGGTTTTAGGGTTTACATAGAATTTACATAGCCATTCTAAAGGTGGGCGAAGAAGACCGACACACATTTCCATGTAGGTGAAACACTCAAGAAGTTGCAAAACCAGATTCCAAGTAGGTCCAAGACCCTATAAAAGGGTTAGGACTCTATGAACGCTATAGACTGAAGTGTATGTTTTTAATAAGGCTCAGTTTCATGTTACAATTTCATTAATGAAGTGTGTCCAATTCCATATCTTCCTATTCCAACACTCATACCACCCAGAATATTCTATATCCACACATAATCAACTAGGTGTGCTCTCTCCCCTTTGTTTTGGCATTTGTTAGGTAATTGTCACTTTGAAAAGCATTATTTTGATTTGTGCAATTAATGTTGGAAGTTAATTAAATCAAAATATCCACCTATAACATTATTCATTATTTTTATATATGTTAATTAAAACATTCTAAAACTTAAAAGGGTGAGATTCACCCAAAAGGTGAAATCATTTGGTGAACCCAAGCCTTTCTAATCGAACATCTTAGCTCTAAACCTATTAGCCTTAGGGTTTCATTCTTTGGTTATGATCTTCAATCTCTTTTATTCATCATGCCCCTTCTCGCTAAATTATAAGGTCTTTATATATGTCTTAGGATTCTCGGTTCATCTCAAGCTTTAGTAGGGGATATTATCCCCCTAATCAAGTCCATATCCATATTAAGCATTTGAATGAAGTTCATTATGTTGATCCCAATTTTTATACGGTTGATACATCTTGTACTTACATTAACATTCAATATGAGATCACTCATGTTACTACTAATCACCCACCTCGGTTTCGCTCTGCTATAGTCAATGCAATAACCACATGGTGCAATAAACAACCCATTGGGGGTGTAGACACCCTAAAAATACATACTTATTTTTATCTTATCCTCAATTATTCACATTCCCTTTATAATTAATTAACTAAACTAATTAATTCATACTTCAAATATTTATCCTTTTAAGATTTAATCTAATTAAATATATCACATTCCTCTAGAATTAATTAAATTAATTCTATCATGCTTATATCTCTTTAGAATTAATTAAATTAATTATAAGTACACTTACACTATACTCCTATGGCCCTTGGCTAATTTAATTAAATGGTTAATTTCCTACTCATCCTCCACTTGGACTCCACTTCACTATCCTATTCACCCCACTCAGCTTCAGTTCTAGAATCCTAAAAAGGTGGGGGCAAAAAAGTTACATGTACAACCACCTCATTGAATAAAAACAAAAATTTACTGCCCCACAATGGATATTAAATCCATTCAAACTACTACAACTTCCTTCAATGTTATTTTAAGAATATTCATTTAAACCTCATTATGAATCTTTAACCACTCCATGACCTCTCCTGTAATTATAAGTAATAGGCCACATCATTCATAAACAAACCCTAGAATCTGTGTACAAATTATAGCCAATCTCTGCCAAATTTTCCATTCAAATATGCATCCTTGTGTCCAAATTTGCTCGTAGCATTGTCATTTCTTCATTTGGAGATCAATTTAGAGCATCCACAATCCAAAGATCATAAAAAAATTCAACAAGTGTGTGTGCACTTCACAATTTCATCATTAAGGTTACTGAGAGGAGTTTAGAGAAAGGTTTTCTTTAATTATTTTTATCTTTCACTTCGTTAATTTTTTCCTATATACATTTTTAGCACACCCGATGGGACACACACCACCTCTTCTATTATTTCTAGTTTATTTTTTATTAAACTAACTTTATTGGTGTTTTCTTTGTTTTATTTAAGACTTATTGTCCAAGTTTGAGGTCATTTGGTGGAGAAAACTAAGAAATATAACAAAAAAACCCGTCAAAATTTCGTGTTGGCAACCAATTTTTGACCACCTACAGGAAGTCTTTGCTAGTGTACTATTACATGTGTTAGTGTCACTTTGAGGAGTGTGCTAGCATAGTACTTCATGCACTAGTGTATCTTTGCATGTGCTTTAGCATATCGCTCTACGTGCTAATGTAGTATTTTGTTTTTCTTGCACGCGTTGGTGTATATATGCACATGCTAGCATAAGGTTATGTGCACTAGTGTTAAGTGACTTTGTCCTCTATTTTAACAGTTTTATTTATTACACTAACATATTCACTTACACACACTATCATTCCCTATCACGCTAAGACACACCCCATTACACGCACTAGCATCTTCTTGTATGCGTTAGCATTCTGTTACTATGATTTTCTTATCTTCATACTTTTCCAACAAGTTAGCTTTGTTATAACCATTATTTTAGAGCTATCTTAACCCATTTCATGTAGGTTTCTGATAACTAGGCATTTTAATTGTTTATTTTGCTAATAGTTATCATTTTAATCTAACTTACAAACCATCGTGTATGCTCTTTTCTCGCACTTTTCTAAGTGATCTTGAAAATCAGAAAATGTGTATTTGCATTTTTGTGTTTTGCATTGTGGTTTTTACCTTAGGAAAAACTATTAATTTGTGGTTTGTAGTACCATCTATACGAAGGTTGCATTTAAACTACTAAATGTAGGTTTCTTGTTCATGGAGTAAAGTGAACTTTTATCACCATATTTATTAAACTTTTATAAAAATCTCTTATTTAATTTTTCAAATATGGGTTTATTCCCCCTCCGACTGTATCTATGGGAAGTGCATAACTAGGGAAAGAAAATCATTATGAGAAGTACCATGGGAACCCCAAAGTAGTTGGCACCTTGAGTGAATTGGCCAACAAAACAAGATCCCCACCTACTTGACTAGTATATCTTTATGAGGATTAGAGCCAAAACTATCCATAGTGATAACCCCGATTTGATCCTTTGAGCGATTAAAATCCAGATTATCATATCAAGAGGGGTAAAGTAAAGCCGACAACTAGCAATAGTATATCCCGCTTGATCGAGGTAATTATTTGTATTTAGGGAGAGAAGTATTTCTATAGGAATCCCCACTTGATCAAGCTAACTTAAGCTTAGAGGCCTTCCTTAAGCAACAATACTTCCATATACTCTATGTATCATTAAGTTTGTGTTTCATGCTCATATCACACACAAATCAATCTTATTTCTACACTTTATTATCTTAACATTCACTTTGCTAAGAGTAGAGTATATCTAGCTTGATTTCTAATCTCTTCGGTCTTAACATTTACTTTGTTAAGGGTTGAGCAATCAATCACAAGTCTCTTCCATCTTAACATTCACTTTGTTAAGGGGCAAGAAATCAATCCTATTTCCAAACTCTTCCATCTTAATATTCACTTTGCTAAGTGTCAAGTAAATCAAACTTTAAACTCTTTCATTTTAATATCCACTTTGTTAAGGATTGAGTAAATCAGATTTTAAACTTCCAACCTCTTCCATATTAGCATTCACTTTACTAAGGCTCGAGCAATTGAATATTAATTTTAATCTTCTTCCATCTTAGCATTCACTTTGCTAAGGGTCGAGAAATCTTATCCCAAATATCTTCCATATTAACATTAACTTTACTAAGGGTTGAGTACTTAGAATTTATTTTTCAAACTCTTTCATCTTAGCATTCACTTTGCTAAGGGTTGAGCCGTCATTTTTATGGTTAACCTCTTCCATCTTAGCATTCACTTTGTTAAGGGTTGAGTAATCAATCGTATTTTCCCTAAACTCTTCTATCTTAGCATTCACTTTGTTAAGAGTTGAGTAGTTGATCAATTTAATTTCCTAGTCTTGTATTTTGGAATTCACTTTTCCAAAATATAAGCACATCAAACAAGTTTCACCATTCCCCCTCTTTTAGACAAAATGGTGGGAACAAGGCATCAAAATTATGACCCTTTTAGAAGAAAGGATTAAAATCCTTTTCACATTAGTTCTGATGAAGAGGATGAAGACCAACTAGAGGATCAACAAAATAATATTTCCTTAGAAGAGAAAGAACAATTTGAAGGGACCTTAGGAAAAAATAAATACCAATTCCTTCTTCATCTCCTGGAAATGGGAGCTAAGTTTCCTTCGTATTTCAACAAGGAGTATTTGAAGAATCTACGAAACTAACCCAAAATAAATAAGGATACTCCACTTTGAATCAAATAAAAATAATGGAGCCAAACAAATAACAATAACATTGATAACTAAAGAAAATTTGGTGCTTTTTCCTCCAAGCCAAATTAAGTTTTTATAGATCAAATTAATGTGATGGCCAAGAAATTAGATCTAATTACTTCTAAAGTCATTGATAACATGAATAATGAAAAAATAACATTGAAAATATTCCCAACATTCCATAAATTAACTCACCATTCACTCAATAATGACAAACAATGAAATATACAATCTCCTGGAATGTAAAAAACAAAGCAACAAATTCAATTTCAAAGAGATGTGCCCTTATCCATTTGATAAGGACATCTTGTGATTACCTTTCCCTAGGTCTTTCTAATTTCTAAAGTTTGACAAATATAAGGGAAAACATGATCCTCGAGAACATATCAAAGAGTTCTTTATGGCTTGTCAAGAAGTAGCCTATAATGATGTCTACCTTTTATGACTATTTTCGAAAATCTTGGGTGGAAAAGATTTGGATTGGTTCCTACATCTCCCAAAATGTTTGATCATCATTTTTACGGACCTCTTGGAGAAATTTTCTAAGCATTTATCCTTTAATCTTGATTCAGAAATTACCATCATGGATTTTTGTAATGCAAAACAACGAACAAATGAAAACTTTGCACAATTCTTACAATGATGGATGGGAATTTCCAGTCAATTCCCATGTTCAACTCCTAAGAAAAAAGCTGGTAAATATCTTTATACCAAACCTCAACAATGAATTTTCCTTTCATATGCAAATGCATTGCCTTAATATTTTGAGGAAGTTATCGAGAAGGGGACTCAAATCAAAAAATTCCTAATAGCCAAAGGCTTAATTAGACCTCCTTCCAAGGACAACACACACAACAGCAATAACAATAACCACAACACCCATCAAGATAACCCCAAATACATCAATCGAAATCAAAATATCATCAATGATGGTGTAACTGATAACTCGCAATGTACATGGTGTGCATAATAACCAAGCAAGTAAATCTAAATCCAAACAAGACGTGGTGGTGCCTAGTAAATAATCTCCTCCTCCTCATAATAATAAATGAAGAAACTTTACTCCATTAGGGAGATTTTTTCAAGTGTTTTACGACAATTAATAAGTGCCAACATGGTTACTTATCCTATCACAAATTCTAAAAATTGCGAGGAGCATGGAAATTTTGTATTGGCTTGCATTTCGTAATGCGACAAACCTTCATAAAGCTAAAGATAAAGAAAAGGAAAAGAAAGGAAGCAAAGGCCTAATCCACGAGCCAATGAGATACCAACACATGGTAAATTCAAAAAAAAGTGCACACGTAGGTAGAGGCAATACTCGAACTAATCGTAGGGTTGTCGTGTCCTTGGGTTAAAGGGGAACCAAATCCATCTTGGTACAAGGTAAACAAGTATTGCCATTTTCATCACATCTTTGACCATCCTACAAATTATGGTTTCACCACTATATTCAAGAATTCTTCGATAATGGAGACATCACTTTTGAAATCCCACCATCTAATAAGATACCTAATGATAATTTAAAGGTTTTATCAAACCCTTTTCCTAAGCATGGTGTGAATGGAAAAGCTACCGAAAAAATCCAATCATAAAAAAATATATCGACTTTAATTCAATCATATCATTTGTCGAAGAACTTCCCAATTCCTTTGCCACCATTAAGTTTCAAGATCTTACCAATTTATTGGCCATGAGACAAAATAATGTTTGTGTGCCCGAAATGAAGCAACCATCAACCTCCTCTACATCCCTTGAAGTGTCTACCAATCCTATAATTCCTAGCATTCCAAAACCAACAAACAAGACTAAAGTTTCCACATCTTGTTCCTATGACCTTATAAGACAATTGGAGAGGATTCCAACGCATATTTCTCTCATTGAGTTACTCAAGTCATCACCCACTCTATAGAACATCCTTACTCATGCTTTGCAAGAATTACATGTCCATAAGGACATTAAATTTCAGCAGCTCCAAGTGTTACTTGCCAATATTTCGCCAAATGGAACTATATTATCATTTGGTCCTCAAGACCTATTAAATCCCAATCTTCATAACAATAACTCTCTCTATAATGAAGCATATATCACACACCATAAGGTTAAAAGGGTCCTTGTTAACAACAATGTTTCTCCAAACATTTGTTCTATGAATACGCTAAGATGTCTTGGTCATACGAAGAGAGACTCGACATCTAATGTTATAACTATATGTGGTTATGACAATAATGAACTACAATCTGCTAGAACTATCACCCTCTCATAAAATTGGGGCCAAGGATGTTGGAAACCCTTTATCATGTTGTTGATGTAGAGACTTCATACAACATCCTTCTAATTCGGTCTTGGATACACATAATACAAGTTTTTCCCTCCAAATTTCATAAATGTATCAAGTTCCCACATGATGGCAAAGATTTTACCTTACTCGTAGATGTAAAACCATTTGAATATTGTAAGCTTATAGAAGCAAAGTACACTCGTGCAAGTTATTGTCCTTCCACAGAGAAATCTATTGAACCCCATGTCATACATGTTATCGATAATTGTATCGATCTTGACACACTTTTTCAATCCCAACCTTCTACATCAAGTTCACAACCATTTGTGTCCAACTAGCCACTTAAACTCAAGTTTTCTTATAAAGGTTTTAATTAGTATACTCTAGAGAATGGATTTCATATTGGCAAGATTTATATGTCTCCACATAGTTATGGATGACCCAATACACTTCATCCGAAAGATGCTCTGTCTAACTTCTCGAAATACCTCGTGGAAATGGTATGGATATTTGGTGGATGAACACATTCATGGCTCTAATGGCTCTTAGTTATACGGGGATCATATGGTTGATTGTTATGAGTCTCCAAACTACAAAAAAACTCACAAGATGATGAAAAATATGAATTAGAAGGGTAGAGGACTTGGTTTATGAGAAAAAGGTTTCATCAACCTATATTGTATGAAGAAAATCTATATCATCATGGTTTAGGTTATGAAATGTTTGAAAAGAGGCCCATGATATTCAACATAGCAACTAGTGAAGAGGAATATGACTCCAAAGTTGAGACAAGTTCCACATAGCCATTTCAAAAACCTCACCGAAACTGTTTCACCTTTTTCTTAGATTGTTTCTTTGAAGTGTTGACAAAACAGATAGGGTAATGGGCGTAGGAGGAATACATGTTCAAATGTTGGTTGATGGGTTGTTGCACGTGTATGACTTCTGAATCCACAGCTGATCATGAGAGCTTCCTTTTGGCTAGGAGGAACTACCTGTAATGAAAACAAGACCACCAGAAGGAATTAAACAATATGGGCAGTGAACTGCCTAGCGTGAGCTAGATCTCGAGAAGTATGATACTTCCTAGATGGTCAGTCCACTATATTAAACAAATTAATGTTGTAAACAAAGTAAATCCTATTTTTATTTTTAAATGATTTATGTATCTCACTTAACAACACAATAAGAAAATAGATCTAATCTAACATGCTAAGCTAGAATAGAATCCACAGGTCAAATGGTTGGTTCTAGGTTCTGGCTCGATAAAGGTCTCGGGTAGGTCACAGGTGAGTGAGGGTGAGGTAAAATTAGGTGGGTAGGTCTTTGTTTAAGGCTGTGTGGGCAAACACAGAGACCGGTGTCGGTCAGGGGTGACCGACGGTGGTTAGGTATAACCGGCGCCGAGTTATTATGAGATCTGAAAATGTCACAAAACAGGGTTTTGGTCTCCTTTGTGATTACACAAAGGATTTTGGTTGGTTGGGACAAGGTATTGGGTGACTGGAGTAGGCTTTTGCAAGGTTTTAATGGGTCTATGGAGGTGAAAATGTTGGAGAAGGTCAATAGGGAGCAAGATAAACAATGAGTGATAAAATAATGATGAAATGAAATAACCAAGAAAGTATGATGTTGTACTTACTTGGATTTCATTCTTGAAGGTCTGTGTGTGAAGGATGGAGGTGTTGATGATGGGTTTAAAGGTTGTAAATGATCACCAACTGAAGAAAAGCTTCTACATGGGCTGCATGCACACTCCTCTTTGCTTGGATAGATCAGATCGTGGCTAGGACGGTTGTATAGGACAAGAATGCTTAATCTCCTTCCTTGGATGTGAGTTTTCGCTGGAATTAACTCTCTAAAGATGCGTTATCTCTCTAAGATGTGTTCTTGCTCATCAACTTTCTTGCTTCCAACTTCCAGTTCTAAGTTCCAACCTTGAGAATAAGGTTGTTTTGGGTTAAAAGGGGTAACCGATGGTGGTCGACTTAACCGGCGACGGTTAGGGGTAACCGACGTCGGTCAAGGTGGGATTTCCTAGGTTTACTAAACTTAGGAGATCCTCCTGATTTTCTTGGATCTCATGTCATTATCCCATAGATTAGACTCAAATCCTCTTATGAGCATGCAGGAATGTGGTTAGAGGGAATGTAGGCATTGATTTTTAGGGTTTGGGTAAGTCTTAGTTAGTTATGGGAACTTGCTAAGAATAGGTCTTAGGTTGAGTTGGGTTGGTGAGGTGTCTAAGTGAACTATATGTGTAGATATTATTTAAATAAGATATTTAAATAATAAATATAGTGAGGATAATGCATTAATTTAATTAAATTAATATTAGTGGGGTGAAGGGGGTCATGGCTAGGTAATGTAATAAAGGGTGCTTATATGTCGAGGGACAAAAGGGGAGTGTGACCTAATTTTAGTGTCTACATTTTCCCCCTTTTTGTTGTGTAGCTTGTATTGGTAAGCGATGCTAAAAAAAAATAAGATGTGGTTGCCCCATGTGAGGGTGAAGGTGATCCCCCTCAAACCAGGAACTAACGAGGCAACAGGCTGAAGCGATGAGTGGTTTGATAAAAGGTAAATGTGAAGAAAGGGAAAATGGGTACAGGGGAAAAGGGGTGAAAGGTCTACTCGGGAAATCTAGGTAATGGGTCGGGTCAAAGGTAGCAACAATCAAACGCACACACACATATAAACTACAACACGCTACCGGGTTGAAGAGTAGGCAAACTCTACATTGTCTAGGGTCGATAGGTTTATCCAAACAAGGTTGAAGTGAATCTGGTATCCAAGGTATATGATAAGGTCAGGAAGCACAACGTAGGTTAGGTGCAGGAACGTTTAGGTATGTTCTAGTACACCAAAGGTAGGGTCAGGATAAACGATCATGGCAATAGGCTAGGTAAGGTCATCGGGTCAATCAACACAAGTAACATTGCCGCAAGGTATAGCAAACACATGAGGTCAAAGGTCACTAGCAAGAATGGTCCAGTCCAAATATCTAGGTCACGGCACGAGTAAGGCCAAGGTAACAAATAAAATAAAGAGTCCCCAAAGGAGGACAAATGGAGGTAGTAAATGATGAGGGCAGGAAAGGTAAGGTAATGAGTTGGGTAAAGGTATGGGGTAAAGATCAAGGTAGAGGGTGGGGTAAAATGACAAAGTAAGGGCAATGTGTAGGTAAGGGCAACCGATGGTGGTCATGGATAATCGATGTCGGTATAGAAAAACCGGCGATGGTTAGGTAGGGCACGAGACCAATGCCGATCAAGGGGAACTGACGTCGGTTAGGTCATGTTTTATATAAAAATAAAAAATCCACGTTTTTTATTATTCATTTGTGATTTGTGAAGTGAAGAAAGGACAAAAGAGAGAGAAAAGTGATAAAAGCATCTGGAGGAAATGGGACAAAGAGTTGTTAGTGTGATTGGGTGGTGGTTAGGTTAGTGAGGAGCAGGTCCACGAAATCTTAACTAGGGAATCGAGTGGTCGGAGGGTGTGGGTAGATATTTGGTGATGGCGAAGTGGGGAGAGGGATCGGGTGGACCACCAAAGACAAAGGCTGACGTGCCACCGAGATGGCGGCAACGCGACGAGGTAAGCGCCTAACTCTTTAATGTTAATTAGATAGAGTAGATGGTGTAAGAGTTGTTTATTTTTGGATTTGGGTGGGTTTTTGTATTTTGTGGGCGGGAAAAAAAAGTTAAATCGGGTATGGGGGAAAAAATGGGCAAAAAGAGGGAGGGGGTAGGAAATTGGATAGGTGGGGTGGGTAGGGGTTTTGGGGTAGTGTAGGTCATTGTAGGTGGGGTAAAAGGGATAGGTGGGAGGGTTTACAAAAAGGGGGTTTGGGAAGTCATGGATTTTTCCGCGACAGTGACCGGCGTCGGTCAAGCTTGGCTCGGCGTCGGTCGGGTAGAACCGGGATTGGTCACCTAACAGTGACCGATGCCGGTTACGTGGTAACCGTGGTCGGTCAAGTTGAACCGATATCAGTCACCAAATAGGTGACCAATGCCGGTTTAAGGGTGACCAGAATCGGTTAGGTTGAATCAAGACCGGTTGGTATTTTAGGTAAAATGGTCCAAAAAAATGATGTAGGTTAGGTGGTTAAGATGGGTAAGGTAAAAATAGGGTGGTGGGTAATGATAAGTGATGAATATGGTCATGGTAAAGGTAGATTAATGTTATGCTTTGGATTGGATGTAGGGTCAATCACAGTTACACACGCGAGATAGGGTTCCGCCACTATTAGTGACATTGCGCGCCTAGCGAGCCCATTGGAGCTGCAACACATGGAGGCAGTGGGCTTGAGTGGTATTCGGCTACCGACATGTTGTTCGGTAACCTAGTTTGATGGTCATGCTCATTAATAGATGGGACTCTGCGACCAACATGTTCCACCTTCCGACGGGTGAGATGAATATCACCCTGAGAGGACGTGTTCCAGATTCCGAGGTTTCCCATATTAGGGCCCCAGTGTACTCTATCTCTTCGAGGCCTCGAGGAGCTGATCGGGACCGTATTTAGTGAGGGGGCAATGGAGTTGAGCTTCCATAAGCACTTTTGATTTGCTATGGCAAGATGTACCTAGCCTATCCCAGGATGAGACGAGGCTAGGCTAGTAGTTTTATTGATGGAGGTAGTGTGCTTTCTATGCACTCCCGATGCGAGAGGGTGGAAACTTTCCCGATCACGATAGGGGTGCTCCACGACATGATGGTGCACGAGACATGGTTCGCTTAGGCACCGGCATTCTCTGGTGCAACTCTATAGAGAGTTGTGGGCATATGGGTGGCTGCACGAGTTCAAATTTTTATGTTGTACATTTATACTTTGCACTGCTTTGGCCTACGAGCACATAGTTTGTGTTTAACCTATAGGGATGCCCCGAAGTAGATGCATTCCCACCGAGATGTGTGTGGTTGGGATACAGGAGATGGGTGCCGGTTTCAAGAGAGCAGAGTCAAATAGGCCGACATATGACGTGGCCCATTTTCGGCAGTTGTTGGAGGGGTTGTCTGGAGTGGACATTATCTAAAGGCCATATGTGGGATTCCCCTCATATATGCATATGCATGAGGAGCTAGCGAAGCTCCAACTAGAGAGGTGGATACAGAGTCGCTGCCCCTCTAGGGAGGATGAGATGATCCCGGTAGACAAGGTTTGACTGTAGTTCGAGCTTGTACAGATATTCCTCTGCCCTTCCCACAATATCAGAGAGATGACATGGAGAGGCCTCTCCCTCTACCACAGCCTACAGTGCCTATAGGAGAGGAGGAGTAACTAGTGGATCAGCGGATTGATGATACCTGGATGAACAAATAGATATAGGTAGTGGTGGGTGGCTCAGTTATGAGCCATACCCCCCAGACCATGTCAGCTAGACTTAGCTATCGTGACGGTGCAGAGAGACACCCTACAGGGGTAGGTAGCGATGTTGATCACACATATAGGTATACTGCAGACACAGCTGGAGGGGTCAGAGGTAGAGGTAGCGGAGCTACGAGTACAGTGGCGATCATAGGCCCAGATGGCGAGAGGAGAGAGTGGAGGTGATGGAGGAGATGGAGAAAGAGATGGTCAGGTGGCATCCCTACAAGCTCAGGTGGTAGGATTACAGGGCCATTTGGCCACGGGCGCACGAGATTAAGGTCTTATAGGCCCGAGATACAAGCACAAAGGCGAGGCACCACCACGAGCACAAGGAGTCTGGTCCCGGGCTCACGGGATGGCGTAGGGAAAATACAGGGGCCGAGACCTATGGGACCACCACAGACCGTGCCTATATCTAGGTTATGGGATGCCCTAGGTGAGGTGCGATACTATCAGGACCAACTCATGGCAGTCGGGATAGAATTCCTCTCTTACGAAGAGTACAGGGCACAACAAAGGCCCAGTGAGAGGATGAGATCCTGCACACATAGTGTGGAGAGCACATGAGGGCAGCGAGCTCCAAGGCCCGATCAGGGCAAGGCCACTAGTGCATGGTGACCAGAGCAAGGTGATGTGCCAGGGGGCACAGGAGGCCAAGGGTGCAGGGACACAGAGATGGAGGACATCCGGTGAGATGTCTGATATGTGGCCACCCTAATTTTTGATGTATAGTAGTGATTATTTTTTATATATATGTTGGCCTGCGTGCCGAAGATAGTGAGGATGTACGAGTGATTTTGTTGTATATTGTGAGCATATACCAGCCTGTGTGCCGAAGATTTTTGTATTGATTCATTCATTCTTTGTGTATATATGAGACCGGCCTACGTGCCGATGACATTTTGTATTGTATATTGGCCTACATGCCGACATTTTTGAGATGATGGCCATGATGAGATAGACATGTATTTTGAGATACACATTTATTGATTTATACGATGAGATTCATGGTATTTTGTGATGTGTTAATATGTTTATGAGATATTGGTTTTATGGCTTGTGTTAGATGAGATATGGATTTGTTATTGTAATGTGGTTTGAAATTAGGTGAGTTAGGCATGATGGAGTCAGGTCAGTTTAGGCATGGATCGAGTCAGGTTATAGGCATGGATCGAGTCAAGAGTTATAGGCATGGATCGAGTCAGGCTATAGGAATGGTTGAGTTAGGTTGGTTTATGATTCATTTTTGTTTGTAAGGAATGATACTATGGGTCCTTATGGGAAATGGTGTATAATCTATGCATAGTGATGAAGAGAGATGGTAGGTGTAACAAATGTATAAAATGGTAAACAACTTGTTATGTATATGGTTGATTTCCAATTTTGTTAAAAAGGGGGAACTAAGTGAAATGTGGGGTAAATGGGGAGTTAGGCATGGTTGAGGCATTATTTAGGGTAGAGAATGGTTGAGCTAACCTCTAAGGGCCCCATGCCCTGAGAGTCTTTGCCTACATAGTCCCGATGAAAAGGGACCTCAAGCCGATGTAGTTCTCCCATGAGCTAGGGAATAATATGAGAATGAGTTGGTAGGTTTTTGGGCATGCTGTGGGTTTAGGTTTAATAGGTGTCGGTAGATTATAGGTAAAATGATGCAAGTGAAGACGATTATGGTGAAAGGGGAGGGCTACCCCAAAGGTAAGCGTCGAGGACTAAGTCTTGTATAAGGTAATCAAAACGTAAACAAAGATGGTTAAAAGATAAGAGGGGGAATAAAGCCACCTAATTGGGTAGGATTAGACCGACTAGATCATACCTTGGAGGGTGATGAACATAGGACCCGAAAGGCATTGCACGATTAACTGTTCTATGGTGAAAGTAGTCATAGGATCACCAAATGTCGAAAGTCCAAGATGTCCCTTGAGGTGATTTAGGAAATGAGGTTGGAAATGGTAAGGTGGGTGAAAAGTAGTTAAGTGTATATGTTTGGAGTGACGGGTCTTTTGGGCAAGTCCATGACTAAAAAAGTGTTTTTGTTTTGATAGACTAATTGATGTGAGAAGTCTATATGGGATAAATAATATGGTACTCCTTGAGGTCTTCGTGAAGTTGATCGATGCGGGAAGCTTCGGTTTCTCTCATTTTTTTATTTTTTTTAAAGCTTCGCATAGTTTTCCTTCGAGGAGCAGCGATCTATTTATAGTAGCAATTTGGTCGAGAGGAAGATGTCTTTTTGAGGGAGTCATATTTTTTATTAGAAGTTTGACTCAAGGAGTTTGGTCCCATTGGAGGTCTTTGAAATCATGGACAAGACCAAGGTGAAGGATAGGACTCTTGTTCAAAAGGCAAGGTGGAATGACCATGGGATCTCATCTAAAGATAGACAAAAAGTATCCATGAGAATCATGCTATGTGCAGTGTCATGGTACACATATTCAAGAGAAGATAACAAGTGACGGGTACTCACATGATTCTTATTTAATCGTTAGGGAGGTGTATGATGGATAGCGCTCAAGGGATGAGCATGGAGAGATAAAAGGTGAGGTAGGACAACGAGTCAACAATAGAATGGTCAAATATGCAATGTGTTAAGGGGCTTAGGTTCAAGTTTACCCTCAAGTGAGGACAAACGATAGGCACCCGATCCATAGGTATGAGTTACGATGTATGGTCCAAGCCAATTAGGAGTGAATTTTCCCCATTTACTTTTTTCTACTTTGGTTATGTGTTGATTTTCTTTCAAGACAAGGTCACTGACTTGGAAGGTTTGTTCATGAACACGTTTGTCATAAGCATGTTTGATACGTTGTTGGTAAACTTGAAGGTGATCCAGAGCGTTAAGATGACGTTCGTCTAATAACTCTAGTTGTGTTAAGCGGTCTTGACGAAAGTCATCATCAGTAAGCATGTCATGGAGAGAAATGCAGAGCGAGGGGATCTAGACTTTGAGAGGCGGGATAGCCTCATCTGTAGACCAGATGAAAAGAGTGTGGTCGTAGTGAAGTGTGAATACTAGTGCGGTATGCCCATAGGGAAAAAGGATTGTGTGTATGCCAATCCTTTCCAAAGATCGTCAACCACTTTCATGAGAATTTTGTTGAGGGTTTTGTGAGTGGATTTGGCTTGGCTATTGGTTTGTGGGTAATAAGGTGATGAGAAACTAAGTTGAATGTCGAAGGCGTCACAAAGTTCTTGTAGTGTTTTGTTTTTGAATTGTTTTCCATTGTCAGTGATGAGGCGATGAGGAACACCAAAGCGACAAATTATGTGATGGTTAATGAACTCACATATTTTCTCATCTTTTGTGGAGATGAGTGGTATGGCTTCTACCCATTTTGTGTAGTATTCGGTAGTAGTTATGATCCATTGATGGCATTGGGAAGAGTAAGGATTGATTTCTCCGACAAGATCCAAACCCCATTGAGAGAAGGGCCATAAGTCATGAGCGACACCTGTAAGGCATGATTGGGTGTATGATGAAGGTTTGAATGTTGTTTACATTTCACACAAAGATTTGACATAGTCCACACAACAATCATGGTTAAGGGTCGGCGAGAATAACCTAGGCGAAGAATACGCTTAAGCAATAAGAAGGCCACTAAAGTGACCTCCACATATGCCATCATGGACTTCCTTAATGGTATAAGGAATTTCAGAACTTATGAGGCATCGTAAGATAATACCATCAAAGTTGCGCTTATAGAGGAATCCCCGGGATAACAAAATGGGAAACCTTTTTAAAGAAGGCGTGTTGTCAGTTATGGGTGAGATCGGGAGGTAAGATGGAGAGGGAAAGATAGTCGGATTATTGTTTATACCAAAGGTCACTCGGGTCAAGGGTGTCATTTTTGATTGAGTAAACATCATAAGGTAAATAAGAAGGTGAACGGAGGCATTATATGGTGACAAATATTTTGGAATCGCAGGGGAAGCGGGTATTTGGGAGGCTAAGTAGGCCATGGTATCTACAAATTTGTTGGTTGAATGTGGGATGGTTTGAAGGGTGTAACGATCAAAGGTGGTCAAAAGTATGTCTACATGATGTTTATACTTTTGAATTATCTCGTTATGACATTGGTACATACCATTGACTTGGTTTATGACCAATTGTGAATCACCAAAGATGTGGATTGATTTGACATCAAGGCATAGGTGGCCTGGAGACCTAGTATGAGTGCTTCGTACTTGGCAATATTGTTAGTGCATTCAAAGTCTAGTTTGAAAGACAAAGGCATGGGTTCTCCATCTAGAGGAACGAGGATAACACCAGCCCCACCCCCACGCTGACACTTAGAACCATCGAAGAACAGTGTCATTTGGTAAGGGGTTCATCCAGGGAAAGGGTAGTAATGGATTCATTGGGAAAGTCAAAATTAGAGGGTTGGTCCCCGGAAATAGGTGCGTCAGCTAGTTGGTCGGTGATAGCCTGACCCTTAATGGACTTTTGGTGAATGAATTCGAGGTCAAGATCAGCTAAAAGCATAAGCCATCACGCGACACGCTGATTTTGATAAGGTTTGGCGTACATGAAGTGTAAAGGATCAGTGTTGGTCATGACATAGGTTTTGTGGTTGAGTAGGTAATGGCGGAGTTTGTGGCGGCAACGAAAACTAACGCTAAGCAAATCTTTTCTAGATGGTTGTATCAAGTTTCATAGTCCAAAAGAGTATGGCTTATGTAATAAACCGCTGCCTACTCCTGTCTTGTTCATCGCGATGAGTGAGCATGGCTCCCAAGGAATGATCGGTAGGCGATATGTATAGGTAAAAAGGTTAATCGTCTTTAGGTGGAATGAGTATGGGTGGTTGGAGAAGGTATTATTTTAGGGCCTCAAAAGCTTTATGACAGTCATCATTCCATTTAAAGGAGACATCCTTCCTAAACAGATGATGAAACAGGAAGTTGTTGGTAGTATGTATATGGGGGTGGAAGGGTTGTGGTAACCCTAGTGGCAATAGGGGCTAATGATTGTGGAATGGAAAGAACTACATTCTGAAATGGGGTAGGAGTCACCGACACTAGGATGTGGGAATGTAGCTACGGTATGTATGAGACATTAGGGGTAGATGAGGTTGTGTTTGGGGTAGTCACCGAGGGTATGGTGGATGTGATGGGTACCACAGAGGTAACAGACGCGGCAGTCATAGTGGGTATAGAACCTAACTGTGAAACGACTAGGGGTAAAGTGGATGCGGGAAGTATGGAGCCAGATGGGGCCAATGCAGAAGTGGGTACAAGATTCGGGGGGATAGATACGGGCATGCCATATATCAATTGACCCGAGGCGTCTCGAGTGGATGAGTGGGAGAGGTAAAACTACAAGGCGGCAGGGTTCTAGTCAAGGAGTCGTGTGAACTCCTCATCTCCGATAGTGATAGTAGTAGGCTAGATGGGATCCATGGCTGGTGATAAAATAGAAGGTGGTGAAGGACTAGGTGGGAGTGGTTGAAATCGGCGTGGAACACGAGGGCGTTCGCTTGTCTTCGGGTCAGCACCATGTGCACCAAAGGTATTGATCGGGTAGGTGCTTCTCTCTGTAAATGATATAGAGAATAACAAGAAGCAGTGAATCTGTGATTAAAAAAATGGATGAAGTAAAAAATGGTGGGTGGAATGTGAAACAGGCAATCGATGGTCTGTTAGGAAAACCGACATCGGTCGGGGTAACTGCGTTTCCAGTCACTTGTAGAAAATGGACAGAGAGTAAACAATGAGGCGTAAGGTAAAATCGCGGGTATGCTAAATCGAAGATGTGTAAAACGTCAATGGGCATAAAATGACAAAGGAAGAGACTGTGGAAAGTGGAAAAAGTGAAGTGAAACTATCCTTTTGAGTGGGTTAGCAAAGGACCTAGAAACCGACGCGTCGGTTGGGTTTAACCGATGGCGGTCGAGGTAATCGATGACTATTATCGTGAAATTGAAACAACGATGAAAGAAAGTGGTTGTGAATTAAAATCTGATGTGGAACCAGACCCAAAATTCTAGAAATGATGATGATATGGCCCAGGCACACTTAGGTGAAGCCATAATACACCAGCTATGATGATGAGCATGCAAGGATGAACAAAAAAAGTGATGAACATGATCTTTCACCTCAAAACACAAGCCAAGTAGAAACACTAAGAAAATATGATCCTAGGAGTGCCCTTTCTATTATGTTTGTTTAGCTTATGCTATTTAGGGACTGACACATGAATTTTGAAATAGAGTTTTTGGTGAGGATGGCCTCCTACAAAGAAGGAGATCTAAAGGGTGAGGTTTCAGGTATGTTATGGTGGGGGTGGGCTTCACTCTCACGAATTATGACTCGATAGAAGCGGTGAGTCAGGTGCCCACTATGTCGTGATTGTGTGATCACCTACAACTTCTTCCAAGTAAGATGTTGTTTAAGAATGTATGTATTTTGAATTTTTGTGTGGTTTGATAAGACTGGAGAAAGAGAAAAGGATAGAAGTGCTTTTCGATGATTTGTTTGTCAACCATCACCGGTCATGACTTCCAACTTATAGGTCGCCCTCAATTAATGTGAGCTAATGCAATAAATCAGAATGGAATACAATTATTTTTAAACCCAAATTGAAAATGTATAAGATGAAGAGGAAGAGGGATGCTCTTTCACTACAATGCAGAAAACATGAAGAAATGATTCTTTTTAATTACACTAAAAGAAAAGTTTCCTTTAGAGAAAAATAGAAAGAAGAAGTGGATTACCATGGAAGAAAATTAGTGTGCACGCTTTTTAGAAGGAAACAAACACACAATTTTTTCCTAGGAATGAATGAAATGCAAGAGAACCCCGGATGGGTCCCACTTGTGTGCAAAAATGTTTCACCTTTTTCTTAGATTGTTTCTTTGAAGGGTTGACCAAATGATAGGGTAATGGGCATAGGATGAATACATGTTCAAATGTTGTTTGATGGGTTCTTCTTGCGCGTATGACTTCCGAATCCACAAATAGTCATGAGAGCTTCCTTTTGGCTAGGAGGAACTACCTGTAATGAAAACAAGACCACCAGAAGGAATTAAACAATATGGGCAATGAACCGCTAGCGTGAGCTAGATCCGGAAGTATGATACTTCTTAGATGGTCATCAGTCCAACTATTTTAAACAAATTAATGTTGTAAACAAAGTAAATCCTCTTGTTATTTTTAAATGATTTAGGTATCTCACTTAAAAACACAATAAGAAAACAGATCTAATCTAACATGCTAAGCTATAATAGAATCCACAGGTCAAATGGTTGGTTCTGGGTTCTGCAGGTCTGATAAAGGTCTCGGGTAGGTCACAGGTGAGTGACGGTGGGGTAAAATTAGGTGGCTAGGTCCTTGTTTAAGGCCATGTGAGCTAACACAAAGACCGGTGTCGGTTAGGGGTGACCGACGGTGGTTAGGTATAACCGGCGCCAATTACTGTGAGATCTGGAAATGTCATAGAATAGGGTTTTGGTCTCCTTTGTGATTGTACAAAGGATTTTGGTTGGTTGGGACGAGGTATTGGGTGACTGGAGTAGGCTTTTACAAGGTTTTAATGGGTCTATGGAGGTGAAAATGTTGGAGAAGGTCAATAGGGAGAAAGATAAACAATGAGTGATAAAATAATGATGAAATGAAATAACCAAGAAAGTATGAGGTTGTACTTACTTGGATTTCATTCTTGAAGGTCTGTGTGTGAAGGATGGAGGTGCTGATGATGGGTTTGAAGGCTGAAAGTGATCACCAATTGAAGAAAATCTTTTGTATGGGCTGCATGCACACTCCTCTTTGCTTGGATAGATCAGATTGTGGCTGGGACGGCTGTGCAGGAGAAGAATGCTCAATCTCCTTCCTTGGATGTGAGTTTTCGTTGGAATTAGCTCTCTGAAGATGTGTTATCTCTTTGAGATGTGTTCTTGCTCATCAACTTTCTTTCTTCCAACTTCCAAGTTCCAAGTTCCAACCTTGAGAATAAGGTTGTTTTGGGTTAAAAGGGTAACCGACGGTGGTCCGGCTTAATCGGCGATGGTTAGGGGTAACCGACGTCGGTCAAGGTGGGATTTCCTAGGTTTACTAAACTTAGGAGATCCTCCTGATTTTCTTGGATCTCATGTCATTATCCCATAGATTAGACTCGGAGCCTCTTGTGAGCATGCGGGAATGTGGTTAGAGGGAATGTAGGCATTGATTTTTAGGGTTTGGGTAAGTCTTAGTTAGTTATGGGAACTTGCTAAGAATAGGTCTTAGGTTGAGTTAGCTTGGTGAGGTGTCTAAGTGAACTATATATGTAGATATTATTTAAACAAGATATTTAAATAATAAATATAGTGAGGGTAATGCATTAATTTAATTTAATTAATACTAGTGGGGTGAAGGGGGTCATGGCTAGGTAAATGTAATAAAGGGTGCTTATATATCGAGGGACAAAAGGGGAGTGTGACCTAATTTTAGTGTCTACAGAAAACTAACCTCTTCCTTGAACAACTATCCATTTGTACCATTGATGTTGATATTTTCTATCTATCCCTTATCCATCAAGACTAAAAAAATATCATCATGGACCTCTTTTAGAATGATGAGACCATCAAGGAATTCCTTGGGAGTCGGGACCCTATTCCCTTATCAAATCACAAGAAGGGTTTTGATAAATAATTTGATGCTTCATCCTACTTCGTTGAGGAATTCAAGTGATCCAGTTCATCAAAAATAAAGAAAAGAAAAAATAAGAAAAAGAAAAACACAATCTCTTATAGTGAAAACCATACCAAAGCACTATTTAAGAAACAAAAAAATAAAAAAGCTGAATAAAAAGCAAAAATAACTGGATGTATCTCCTGGAGAAAACCTTTCTAAGGTGACAGAGAGAGGAGACTAATTTCCAAATCAACCAGATGATCTACACAAGCCTACAACATCATTCCACAATAATGAAACATCAAAAATGTTGGTGGAGGATACCATCACAATCAATGTTAGAACAAGTGATTGTCCTAAATTGTTACAACCTCATCGAGTTTATCGAATCGAGAGATCAAGGCATCTACAATACTCCTTGTAGAAATTTAGGATGTCTTCACATGGTCTTATAAGGATATGCCAAGGTTAGATCCTTCTTTATTTGCATGCACAACCTTGTGGTTTTCCTGACGCGAAGCCCATTAAAAATAAATTGAGAAAGATGCATCCTAAGGTTGCATTGTTAGTTAAGGTAAAACTTGAGAAACTATTTGATGCTAGTTTTATCAGATCTATAGATTAATCTAAGTGGATATCTAACATGGTGCTTATTGTAAAGAAAACACCAGGCATCAATATTTGCACTAACTTTCAGGATATCAACAAAGCTTGTCCTAAGGATGAATTTCCTCTACCCAACATTGACATGATTATCAATTCTATAACAGGACATGAGATGTTATCCTTAATGGATGGTTTTTCAGGATATAACCAAATTCATATTGTTGAGGAGGATCAACACAAGATAACTTTCACAACACCCTGGGGTACATTCTGTTACAAGGTCATGCCTTTTGGCCTTAAGAATGCAGGGGAAACATACCAACACGCAATGATGATTATTTTTTCATGATCTACTTCATGACATTATGGAGGATTATGTTGATGACATTTTTACTAAGTTGAAGACCAGAGTAGATCATCCAACCATTTTATGACATATATTTGAAAGATTGAGAGAATATAAGATTTCTTAATCCAAAAAGTGTGTCTTCGGTGTTACTTTAGGAAGATCCTTGGGATTTATAGTCTCACAAAGAGGAATTGAGGTTGATCCTACTAAGGTAAAAGTAATTATGGATATGCCTCCATCACAAACCTTCGTCAACTACGAGGTCTTTGAGGCAAATTCATTCTATTTGGTATTTTATATCTCATCTTGCAGAAAAGTGTCATCATTTTAACCAGCTTCTCAAAAGAATGTCTAATTCAAATGGACACAAGAATGTCAAGATTCTTTCACTAAATTAAAATAATATCTATCAACTCCACCGGTGTTAATGCCACCTATTCTAGATAAGCTCGTACATTTATACACATCTGCTATGAAACATGTTATAGGGGCATTACTTCGTTCAACACAACAATAATGGATAAGAGCAAGTTGTGTACTACCTTAGCAAAACATTGATTGACCATGAACTTAAATATTATCAAGTTGAGAAAATCTATTTTTCAGTCACATTCACCTTTCATAAGTTGCATGACATTATCTACTTAACCATACAACAAATCTTATTTCCAAGATAGATCCTTTAAAATATCTACTCTCCAGACTTGTCTTAACCGGTCAAATGTCTAGCTGGGTTGTACTCCTAAGTGAGTTTGACATAGAATTTTTAATCAAAAAATCCATAAAAGGCAAGCTTTAGTAGATCAATTGGCCACAATGCCACTGTCGGGCTCCAAACCACTTCATTTTGAGTTCCCTGATGAAGACTTGTTATATATTGATGCAAAATCCTTCATGGACTTTATTTTTTGATGGATCTCATACAATATGCATGGATCGAGTTGGCATTGTGCTACACACACTAGATGGTGATGTTATTCCCAAATCATTACCACATTGGTTTCCCATGCACTAACAACATCATGGAGTATGAAGCTCTAATAATAGGTTTAGGCTTTGTTATATCTTGGCGGCTTAAAGAGCTAACATTTTTGGGGATTCTCTTTTAATAATCAAGCAAGTAAATGGAGAATATCAGGTAAAATATGATAAACTTGTTCCTTATAAATGAATGGTTAATAATCTCAAAGGTTATTTCTGGCTGATTACATTTGAACAAGTTCCTCGTACACAAAATAAAGCAAAGATGTTATGGTAACTATCATGTCCCTTCTTGAATTTGATACAAATCAAACACACAATGAGTTTCTCATCGAACATCTTTTGGTGCCCACATACATCTTCTCAAATTCCACCATGGTGTGTGAAATTGTTGGTCCTAAAACCCCTAGTATCAAGACATCTATACATTTATCCAAGACAAAACCTATCCCCAAACATGAATTTCACCATTAAATGAGCCTTAACACAATGTGTTTCATGTTATACCATCCTCTAGACACCCTTTACAAGAAGAGGCTATGATGGGACTCTCTTAATATGTCTCAATCAGGATGAAGCTAATCAAACATAATTAAATTTCATTCGTGTATTTGTGGTGCACACACAAGTGGAATGGTCTTGGCTAAAAATATCTTATGCGTGGGTTATTATTGGCCCACTATGGAATCAAACGCATGTAAATTTTTGTCAAGAAATGCCAAACATGTCAGTGACATGGTAATCTAATTCATGCACCCTCACAAGCCCTCTAACCTATCACTTCACCCTGGATTTTTTTCCATGATGGGGCTCGACTTAGTCGGAAAAAAACCTACATCCTCTGATGGCCACACCTTTATATTACCACCACTGAATATTTCACCAAGTGGATAGAGGCCATGCCTCTCACCTATGTCACTGGTCAAATATTTCCAATTCATCCTCAACCACATCATTTTTTTTTGGGATCCCTACATCTCTTATCACAGACAATGGTACATCCTTTAAAAATAAGAATGTCAAGGAGTTAGCTAAAAATTCCATATCCACCTCAAATGGGAAACTCCTTACTACCCACAAGTGTAATGGCCAATCAAAAGCTTCCAATAAAAAATAAAATCAATATTGGAAAATACCATTAACAAGCATAGTCACAATTGGCACACACAACTATATCCCACCATCTGGGCTTATAGAACCTCATTTTGCACTCCAACCGAAGCCACCCTTCTCCCTTTGTATATGGCTCTGAATCCATATTACCCATAAAATTTAAGCTCCCTTCCCTCTGTGTGTCACTCCAACACCTGGTGCATGAAGAATATTACCACCAAGCATGTCTTACAGAGCTAGAACTTTTAGATGAGAGGCGCGTTCGTGCCTTGGACCACCTGAAAGTATATCAAAACTGACTTCGACTAAGCTACAACAAGAGAATTAAACCAAGACAATTCAAGATCACCAACCTTGTGCTTAAAGAGAATTAGAAGAATACTACCAAAGAACATGAAAATAAGGAAAGTTCAAACCTAATTGGTTAGGACCCTACATTATTACAAGTTTGGATCCAAAGCATATAAACTATCCGATGAAGATGGAAAAGAGCTTAAAGAGCCCATGAATGTGGTTCATCTAAAGAATTTCTATTCTTGATCCTCTAAGAGTATCCCTAGTGTTGGGGGCATATCAACACAGTTGTTTGTTTCATCCCTTCACTCTATTTCGCTTCATGCTTCATCCCAACTCATCTTGTGTTGTGTGTTCCTCCTAGTTAGGATGTGAGTCTCTTGTTATACTTGGTCATATTCGCCCACTTCCATTATATTCCATCATAGTGATATTTCATTGGGTTTATTCATTTGTGTCATGCTTAATATGGTTTAAGGACACCTTCCTTTTTTCATTGGCACACAAAAATTCAAAAAAATCATATAAACTCAAAAAAAAAAAAAATCAAAACATTTCAAAATATAAAAACATTCAGAAAATGTTTCACAAAAATCAAAAAATAATAACTTTCAACACAGTTAGACAATATCATCATTTTGACTATGATCCTAATGATTGTTTCAGATCATCCTATGACTATTGTGTTTCTTACCCTTGAAAAGAATTTGTGCTTATGGGTGAGAGACCATCAATTAACCCTTCATGTGTATCCTCACTTAGGGAAACTTTGGTTTTCAAGATTTTCCTCACATACATCCTTGCTTGGAAAACCAATCAAATACATTTTTCAGATCAAACCTCAATGGGATCTGATAAGAGTGTCATGAGGAGTAGTTACTCCACTCTTTGGTCTAATCCTATCCCCTTGCATATATCATTTTGCTTGGGGAATTTGGTTTTGTTTGTTCTTCATTATGAAACACATTATGATGATAGTTAGATATCATTATTAATGATTGTGTTGCATTATTTGTTGTGTGTGTGTGGCTTGTTTTCCATTCTCGTGCATTTCTTTGACCAATTAGGAAGCAAGATAACTAGGCTCATTATTAGATTTGTTTTATTCTTTTGCTTTTGAATTGGGTTTGTTTCCATGTTTGTTTTGGACCAATTTCAAGTATCATGTTGTTAACTAGGCTCATTGTTAGCTTTGTTGTATTCATTTTTTTGTATTTTGGGTTTGTGTTTTTTCTTTGTTTTGTTTGATAATTGTTATATTTTTTTTAATCAATTTTTATAATTTAGTTGATTATCTTAGCTCATTTTCCCTTGACTTTTGGCTTGTTTTCAAATTTTGTCTTCATTTTGTGGACCTATCATAGGTATTTTGTACCCATCTTGACTTATTCATAATCAAGGTGTCTATCAATTACCGTGTGTATAGGGTTTGTTTGCATTTTTCTTGTTTTGTAATATTTTTTTGTATGTTTTTCATCATGGTGTTAATTTTACAAAGTGCAATAATAAATAGAATTAACATGTTCATCATCATGAATAAAATCTAAGCTACAAACATCATACATCAAGCTAAGCTACATACATGCTAATACATCCATCATACATCATCATATATCCATAATAAAATAAATGACAACCATCATCTACTCTAGTACATCATCATGTAATCATCTATCTAACTACATCACATGGTAATCAAACATCTCATCATCATATGTGGTGTCAAATGTCCATACTATATACATCATGGAATGTCAATCTCAAAACATCATATACATCAAAAATAATCCATGTACACTATATCCAAAAATTTCATATACATATCACATACACATGCCATCAAGGGCATCGATCTACAAAAATATGCCTTCATCATGAGGCATATATAAAAACATATACAATATATCATATAAATGAGTCAAGGGTGACTCTCTCCCACACTAGGACTACTGGTCTATCCTCCTCTCACCTCTCGATGGTGGCATCTACACTAACCTAATTGATTAGGAATGCCTCTGAGATCTACTAGATCTCAAGGGTCTACTACCCACTCTCTGACTATAATTTAGGGATCTATGATTCTGTTGGAACAACTACCCTCATATAGGGCCTAATAATATTCCATCTCTTGTGATATGGCTATAACATCCTACATCACATCACTAAAATCACCTACATCCACCACAAGCTTTGACATGCAACATCTCTCTCTATCATCAATTGTTGCACATGTTAGGCAGTCTAATCCCTCTCTATGGTAATCCTTTGTTGAGTCTTCCTATGTAATGAAATCAGGATGAATGATATCCCTCTCTCGATAACCATATCCCTCTCGGGCCTATAACAATAACTCAATGATGATGGTCCTGGAGAGGTATGTGTGCACACTTCTCCCGTGATATCCTTTACTACCTCATCTCCCCAACCTTCATCCACACTTGTATCTCCATCTCCATCTCCATCTCCTCCTACTCACCATTATACTAGGTGGTCTCTGGATGGTGGCACAAATGGGGCTTGTAATGGACCCTACACTACATATGAATCTATAAAGTATGCATGGTGCATGTGTTGGAACTACTCGGAATATATATATATAATATGCATGTATGTATCATGGACATGTGCATAGCATGTGCATATACATACACTACATGTACTTGTGGTATGCACCTACACACCTATGTGGATCTTATAGAACATGTGCTCTGTACCTAGTGTTACCTAGCATGAATCTGTACACCAAATCTATGGCCCATTTGTGCCATGTGAACCTATGACCTTGTCCCTAGCCTATCTCATGTCCTTATATGTCCTCCTCGACCTCATATCCTAGCCTAGTCTACCTCTAGATCTCCTCTATATGGTCCTACCCAGTTGTTGTTATCCTTGCATCTATATCTGCCTATGAGGAATAGTGATCCATCTAGGCATAATCAGTTGCATACCATGCATGCATATACGCTATGTGGTCCTGAGATCAAAACCTATACAGCACAAGCATCCCATGCCTATGCTAATGACTCCAAAAATCACTCTTTGCTTGAAATTTCATGCTTTGATATATGGACCAAAGTCCATAGTCTCATGTGAAACATGAGTACCATTGATCACCACCGAGTATATCTTGTATGATCCCAAATGTATCTCTAACCGATCTACCCTATACATCTCCATGATATGGGAGTGACTACCAATAATGAAGTGGTCTACCTCTGCAATACATGAGAGCTCTTTTTCATCAAGATCCCATCTGTATAACCTATATGGCCTCCATGTCACCATCTATAGTTGTAAGTCATCAAATGTGTTTCTATAGAATATAATATCACCCAAATGACCCCTATGACCAGCACCTATTATCTCCCATCCAAATGATGAGGGCTCATGGCTTCCTATCCCAAAATATACCAACTAGGTGACCAATAACAATGTGGTCCCATGACCATATCTGTAATAATGTAGTTGGGCTCAAGCTCCTCCATGTTCTATAAGTAATTCAAGTGCAAGTCCCTATATAAGTGTGCTAATATACATTGTCCCCAACAATCATATGTTGCCCTCCATAAGATCTACCATTACACCTATCAATCTCAACTTAAAATGACAACTAGTCTTATCAAGAAATAGGTAAAATCTCATTATAATAAGATCCATCAGATAAATAGGTAATCACCATGGTAGCATCATCCATGCACTCATACAAGTGCACCACCATCCCCTCTCTAGGAATGTCCTCCATCTCAAATAGTGACCAAATGTGTGTGGCAATCCACCCATGTCCAATCCCACTACACTAATATCTACCATCTATTAGTACTCAAAGAATCTGATAGACATCCTCTAGTGTAATTATCATCTCTCCAGTAGGTAATCTAAAGGTTTGGATCTCGTTGTGTCATCTCTCTTAACCAACACCATTAACAAACAATGGTCTAGTATAATGTGTGGAAATTATGCAATATAGGTAAGCCCTATCACCTCTAACAATGTTGTCAACTGTCTCTGCTCACTGCAAGTGAAACTCCTCTCGAATAACCACAGTCATTCGTGTTGCTCTTGTACATCTAGGGATAATAATTTCTCCTACACATCATCAAACCAACATTGTACATCATTTCTTTTATTCTAACTTTCCAACATTATTTTAAAAATCAACTAACTATGCTAGCACACCCTTTCACATACTAGTGCATAGCACATACTACTGCTAGCTAGCACTCTCTTTTATATGTTAGGCACTCTCTTTATATGCTAGTGCTTGCTTTAACATGCTAACGCATTCACGCTAGTGCATGCACATTAAAAATCATGCTCATGCTCATCACCATGATGCTAGATAGCATTCATTATGCTAGCACATTTCTCATCCAACATGTTTATGCTCTCGGTTGAATGCTAGCACATGTTCATGCATGCTATCACATTCCTCGGGATACATAGTGTACACACTCAAGTATGTGCTAGCATTAAATTCATTTTTCCCTAGTCCTAACTAGCAATAAATGCATCAAAAAATAAGTTTCTTGAGTTACTTACCGCGACTCCTCATTTCTGCCTCTCACCTGAACTCTCAAACATGATCTACGTGATGTTTATTCTTGGTCATGGGCCATATCTCTATCAAATATTAGAGCTCAAATATTCACTCAAATAGAAAAAAATAATCTATAAGCACAAATGAGTCATGATGTTTTTAACCCTCCCACCCATCTATTTATACCCTCATGGCAACCTAATTTTTCTATTTTTGGCCTTCATGACCAAGAACACTAATTTTTTTTCTTTCCATTCCTTTGGGCATTTTTCCATGAACTTCTTCTCTCATCTATCATGTGGTTTTCTTCACTTCATCACGATGCTCACCCACTCATGAGAGGCATTCTAACCACCTCATTCTAACTCATCGGGGCATTCCAATTATTTCCTCATGACACATACAACATTCCTCATGTGGTACCACATTCATTTATTTAAAACATTCTCTTCAAATCAAAACTACAAAATTTAAAAATTTAAAATTTCCAAAAAAAATCAACAAAAAAAAATCATATATATCAAAAAATCATCAAAAACATTCAAATAAAAAATCCTAAAAATTACAAAATTTTCAAAAAATCCCAACAAAACAACACAATCAATGAAATCAAACAATTCACTCCTACCTAGTGATCATTCCATATCATTCTAAAAAATATCTTATGACTATCACAAGGAATAATTATTTTTCCTCACATGTATCCTCTTTTGGGAAATCTCGGCTCTCATTCTCTCCAATGCATTTTCAACATTCATGCTTGGGGCAATGACCCTTTTCAATCTCATATCACACTTCAATGGGATCCAATAAGAGTGTCATGAGGAGTAGTTACTCTACTCTTTGGTTTGATCTAATCCTTTGCATATATAATTTTTTGGGGGCATTCAAATCTGCTTACTTATCACTCATGTGAACACATTAGGGGAAAAGTTAATTGTCTTTATTTCAAAGTTGTGTTGCATTGTTGTTATTATTTCTAGACCAATTACATGTATTTCATTATCATCTTGGCTCATTTATAGCCATGATGCCTACTTTTACGATGTATATTGGGTTTGTTTTCTCTTATTTTTGCTTTGGACCAATTACAAGTAGTATGTTAACATCTTGGTTCATTTATAACCATGGTGCCTACATCTACTATGTATATTGGTTTGTTTTCCTTTTTCACTTTTGTTTGTTGTGTGTGTGTTTGTTTACACACACATAATGGGTTAAACATCATGATTCTTTCATAATCATGGTGACAACTCTATTGTGCAACAAAAAAATAAGGTTGCTCTAACTTTCACTCTCTAAATGAAAGCTCATGCTATGAGAAAAATCCCTTCCTTTCCTTCTTCCTAGCTCCTTTCCTTTCCTTCTTCTATCAAGTGGTTTCCACCACTTTGTTGCATCACCCATCCACTTGAGGGGAATCCCCTTAGCATCCACACTCACTGGGGCATCTAAATGCTTCACTAGATTCTTTGTCTTTCGCTCATTGATCTACATGTGTCTACTATATTTAAAATGATATTACTTCGTAATAACACTTTAAAGAGGGAAAATGTAGACACCTAAAAATACATACTTATTTCTAGTCTATCCTCAGTTATTCATATCCCCTTTAGAATTAATTAATTAATTCATACTTCAAGTATTTATCCCTTTAAGATTTAATTTAATTAAATCTATCACATTCCTTTAGAATTAATTAAATTAATTCTATCATGCTTATACCTTTTAGAATTAATTAAATTAATTCTAATTACACTTACACTATACTCCTATGACCCTTGGCTAATTTAATTAAATACTTATTTAATTAAATGGTTAATTTCCTACTCATCCTCCACTTAGGAATCCACTTCACTATCCTAGTCACCCCACTCAACTCCACTTCTAGAATCCTACAAAGGTGGGGGCAACAAATTTGCATGTATAACCACCTTCATTGAATAAAAAATTGCCAACAAAAATTATTGCCCTCAATGGATATTCAATCCATTCAAACTTTATAACTTCCTCCAATGCTATTTTAAGAATATGCATTCAAACCTCATTATGAATCTTCAACCACTCCATGGCCTCTCCTACAATTATAAATAACAAGTCATATCCTTCACAAATGAACTCTGAAGCTTTGTGCAAATTCCAGCTAAACCCTCTACCAAATTTTCCATTCAAATATGCATCCTTGTGTCCAAATTTTCTCGTAGCATTATCATTTATTCATTTGGAGATCAATTTAGAGCATCCACAATCCAAAGATCATAAGAAATTCAACAAGTGTGTGTGCACTTCAGCAATTTCATCATCAAGGTTGCAAGAGGAGCTTGGAGAAAGGTTTCTTTACTAATTATTTTCTTATCTTTCACTTCTGCTAAGTTTTTCCTATAGTGTTCCATATTATTATCTACAATTATTCATCACTACATGCATTCAAGGATTCCTTCTCAAAATGGTTTTACTAGATAATGGATTTTGTCTCAACATATGTCCTAAATCATTACTTACACAAATGGGTATTTCTCCACTTTCAATCATTCATTATCCTACTATTGTGTAAGGCTTTGATGACATCATGTGTCCTACACTTGACACTATTACTTTTGATCTACTTGTTGGTCCTAAGG